>OX155893.1:21839238-22376238 GCA_944588485.1 Phosphuga atrata | reverse complement strand
AGACTAGACAGACAAGACTAGACAGACAAGACTAGACAGACAAGACTAGACAGACAAGACTAGACAGACAAGACTAGACAGACAAGACTAGACAGACAAGACTAGACAGACAAGGCTAGACAGACAAGACTAGACAGACAAGACTAGACAGACAAGGCTAGACAGACAAGACTAGACAGACAAGACTAGACAGACAAGACTAGACAGACAAGACTAGACAGACAAGACTAGACAGGCAAGACTAGACAGACAAGACTAGACAGACAACACTAGACAGACAAGACTAGACAGACAAGGCTAGACAGACAAGACTAGACAGACAAGACTAGACAGACAAGACTAGACAGACAAGACTAGACAGACAAGACTAGACAGACAAGACTAGACAGACAAGACTAGACAGACAAGACTAGACAGACAAGACTAGACAGACAAGACTAGACAGACAAGACTAGACAGACAAGACTAGACAGACAAGACTAGACAGACAAGACTAGACAGACAAGACTAGACAGACAAGACTAGACAGACAAGACTAGACAGACAAGACTAGACAGACAAGACTAGACAGACAAGACTAGACAGACAAGACTAGACAGACAAGACTAGACAGACAAGACTAGACAGACAAGACTAGACAGACAAGACTAGACAGACAAGACTAGACAGACAAGACTAGACAGACAAGACTAGACAGACAAGACTAGACAGACAAGACTAGACAGACAAGACTAGACAGACAAGACTAGACAGACAAGACTAGACAGACAAGACTAGACAGACAAGACTAGACAGACAAGACTAGACAGACAAGACTAGACAGACAAGACTAGACAGACAAGACTAGACAGACAAGACTAGACAGACAAGACTAGACAGACAAGACTAGACAGACAAGACTAGACAGACAAGACTAGACAGACAAGACTAGACAGACAAGACTAGACAGACAAGACTAGACAGACAAGACTAGACAGACAAGACTAGACAGACAAGACTAGACAGACAAGACTAGACAGACAAGACTAGACAGACAAGACTAGACAGACAAGACTAGACAGACAAGACTAGACAGACAAGACTAGACAGACAAGACTAGACAGACAAGACTAGACAGACAAGACTAGACAGACAAGACTAGACAGACAAGACTAGACAGACAAGACTAGACAGACAAGACTAGACAGACAAGACTAGACAGACAAGACTAGACAGACAAGACTAGACAGACAAGACTAGACAGACAAGACTAGACAGACAAGACTAGACAGACAAGACTAGACAGACAAGACTAGACAGACAAGACTAGACAGACAAGACTAGACAGACAAAACTAGACAGACAAGACTAGACAGACAAGACTAGACAGACAAGACTAGACAGACAAGACTAGACAGACAAGACTAGACAGACAAGACTAGACAGACAAGAGTAGACAGACAAGACTAGACAGACAAGACTAGACAGACAAGACTAGACAGACAAGGACTAGACAGACAAGACTAGACAGACAAGACTAGACAGACAAGACTAGACAGACAAGACTAGACAGACAAGACTAGACAGACAAGACTAGACAGACAAGACTAGACAGACAAGACTAGACAGACAAGACTAGACAGACAAGACTAGACAGACAAGACTAGACAGACAAGACTAGACAGACAAACTAGACAGACAAGACTAGACAGACAAGACTAGACAGACAAGACTAGACAGACAAGACTAGACAGACAAGACTAGACAAACAAGACTAGACAGACAAGACTAGACAGGCAAGTCTAGACAGACAAGACTAGACAGACAAGACTAGACAGACAAGACTAGACAGACAAGACTAGACAGACAAGACTAGACAGACAAGACTAGACAGACAAGACTAGACAGACAAGACTAGACAGACAAGACTAGACAGACAAGACTAGACAGACAAGACTAGACAGACAAGACTAGACAGACAAGACTAGACAGACAAGACTAGACAGACAAGACTAGACAGACAAGACTAGACAGACAAGACTAGACAGACAAGACTAGACAGACAAGACTAGACAGACAAGACTAGACAGACAAGACTAGACAGACAAGACTAGACAGACAAGACTAGACAGACAAGACTAGACAGACAAGACTAGACAGACAAGACTAGACAGACAAGACTAGACAGACAAGACTAGACAGACAAGACTAGACAGACAAGACTAGACAGACAAAGACTAGACAGACAAGACTAGACAGACAAGACTAGACAGACAAGACTAGACAGACAAGACTAGACAGACAAGACTAGACAGACAAGACTAGACAGACAAGACTAGACAGACAAGACTAGACAGACAAGACTAGACAGACAAGACTAGACAGACAAGACTAGACAGACAAGACTAGACAGACAAGACTAGACAGACAAGACTAGACAGACAAGACTAGACAGACAAGACTAGACAGACAAGACTAGACAGACAAGACTAGACAGACAAGACTAGACAGACAAGACTAGACAGACAAGACTAGACAGACAAGACTAGACAGACAAGACTAGACAGACAAGACTAGACAGACAAGACTAGACAGACAAGACTAGACAGACAAGACTAGACAGACAAGACTAGACAGACAAGACTAGACAGACAAGACTAGACAGACAAGACTAGACAGACAAGACTAGACAGACAAGACTAGACAGACAAGACTAGACAGACAAGACTAGACAGACAAGACTAGACAGACAAGACTAGACAGACAAGACTAGACAGACAAGACTAGACAGACAAGACTAGACAGACAAGACTAGACAGACAAGACTAGACAGACAAGACTAGACAGACAAGACTAGACAGACAAGACTAGACAGACAAGACTAGACAGACAAGACTAGACAGACAAGACTAGACAGACAAGACTAGACAGACAAGACTAGACAGACTAGACAGACAAGACTAGACAGACAAGTCTAGACAGACAAGACTAGACAGACAAGACTAGACAGACAAGACTAGACAGACAAGGCTAGACAGACAAGACTAGACAGACAAGACTAGACAGACAAGACTAGACAGACAAGACTAGACAGACAAGACTAGACAGACAAGACTAGACAGACAAGACTAGACAGACAAGACTAGACAGACAAGACTAGACAGACAAGACTATTCATTCGCTCGCTGAGTCTCGTCGACGGCGGACGTACTCTCATCTATTCTGTGTTATTAATTGCTCTTAGTTGTTCATCTGCTCGTGTTCTGTCTTGTGTTTGTTTGTTAATTTAATTATTTGTGATTTTATAACTTGTCTTATAGGTTTTACTTGCCGCTGGTGCTGTTATATGGTATGGTCTGAACCAGTTTTATTCTAACTTGGTTCCCCTCGTGGTGTCTAAGTGCTCTCAACAACAGGTATTTTGCAGTAATGAATTAATTATTTAACTGATTAATTCTTAATTACCGCTTCTTTTACTTTTTATAGTCTTAGATCTAGTTTTTACTATCAATTGACTTCAATTCATTACAACTTGCAGTTCTAATTAATTTCATTATATTTTATGGTACTTGTTTGTGGTCTTTTCATCTTATTGTGATTCTGATTGCTTAATTTAACTTATTTATTTTATTTATATGCATTTTAATAATTAGGTTTTATGCTAGCTGTGTAGTTCTCACTTATTTATATCTCTTTTATTGTTTTTTATCTCTCTCTTTTTATACGGCTAGCTTTAATAGTTTTTACTTTTATCTGTCCAGGTTCTCTCGTTGTGGTGGTAAAAAAGGTATTTAATTTCAATATTTGAAAATTATTGCTTCGTGCTCGTTATTTATTTACTTTCTGTTCTAATTTTTAAATTTTTAATTTTTACTTTAATATCTATACAATTTGACACTCTATTTTTTATCTCATTCTAATTTCAATTTACTTAAATTTAATTTTTAATTCTTTCCTCCTCCGATTACTTCGTTTGCTTTCTCTTGAAATGAATTCCACTTTGGTTGGTTCGGATAAGTCCACTTTGCCTGTGAAATGTGCGAAGTGTAAGAAAACTGCAACGTTATCAATTGTTACTTGCAAAGAATGCCTTTTGGTGTTCCATAGGGGCTGTTCCAAGTCAAAAAATTTTACTCCAATTGACCACAGCTCAGTCATATGTGATAAGCATAAAAATTTTGGTGGTGACTCTACATCTGATTTTGAGGAGTCAATTAGTTCTGATCCTTCACATCTTATGTCTGATATTAATGAACTGAAAACTGTCGTTCTTACTCTTAAGCAGAATGTTGAGGAGCTAAGGCTATTAATAGTGAGTATTCACCATACTAAGGTTCTTGATCTTCTATCGACCGTGAGTTCTAAAAACGATGTTGTTCTCAAAGAGTTAAAAACTATGAAAACTCACTTGCTGAACTGCGGTCCTGACTTGAATCCTGCTAATACATCTTCCTTGACATCTGATTGCGCTACTGCTTGTGCTTCTCATTCGGATGTGTCAACAATAGATCCTATTCCCCCCTCTCTCCAGACTTCTTCATCTTGTGGCAGTATCAGGCCACCCAATAATTTTAGAATCCGTCCTACATCTCCTACTTGTACTAACAATTTGAGTGGTTCTTGCCAAACCCAGCACATGAACTCAGAAGGGTATTATGATCTTCCTTCGCAGATTCCTCTCCCTTTTTCCCAGAATCCTGTTGTTCTGGGAACTGGACCATCGAATATCCTTCGTGCTGCTACACCTAAGAAGAGGGTTTGGTTTCACCTTAGCAACTTCTCTCCGGATACCACTGAATCTCAATTGAGGACTTACCTTCACTCCTCCTTGGATCTTAGGGACTGCGTTTGTAAATCCCTCCTCACTGGTATCAGATATTGCACATTCAAAGTGGGTGTGAATGCGGAGGACAGAAGGAAGATCATGGATCCAGGGTTGTGGCCCGCCAACATAGTTATAAGGGACTTTGTGCATATACCCAAGTCTAGATCTGACCAGCGTCTTTCCAAGCCCTCGGACGTTCCGACTACAAGGCCTAACGGCAGTGGCAATAGTAATGACGTTAGTATTACTGCCCCTTTTTTATAAACACACCTCCGTCCCCTCCCTTGAGATCATTACAACTTAGTTTATACTATCAAAATGTGCGTGGTCTCAATACCAAATTTGATTTTTTCCAACCCGCTTTGTGTAGCCTTGATGTGGATATAGTTTGCCTCACTGAAACTTGGCTTCATGGCAATGTTCTCAGTAGTGAATTCATGCCACCACATTTTTCAACATACAGAAGTGATCGTAACTTCGCCTCATCTGGTCTCTCGAGAGGTGGTGGAGTGCTTATAGCCACGAACAATAATAACACGCTTTTTACTTCGAAATTGGTTGACACAACCATCTTTAACTTATTTTTATCTATTGATGTTATTGCCTGTTCCTGTTCTTATCTGCACTCTACGTGCCTGGTAGTTTGCATTTACATTCCCCCTAATACATCATGTTCGGTGTTTGAAACTTTTTTTGACCAACTTGAGATTTTCTTGCTCTCATGTGCTCATGACAACATTATCATAGCGGGTGACTTTAACAACTCGCAGTGTAACCTAGTTCCTGGGAAAGTCTCTGCTATTGATAACCTTCTTTCACTGTGCGGTCTGAAGCAATTAAACTCTATTGTTAACAAAAACAATAATTTGCTTGATCTGTTGCTCACCGATTTAAGTGCCGTCTTATCTAAAGAAGATTATCCAGTGGTACCTGAAGATGCTTATCATCCCGCTCTCTCAGCTTTGTTCACGTTGTGTGCCAAGGATAAGACTTCTCATTTTCTCAACAATGGTTTGACTAGAAGCGATACGACTTCAAAGAACTATAACTTTCGACGCGCTGATCTCCCATCGCTTTATCTAGCTCTAAGTAACTCTGACTATTCTTTTCTTGACAACTGCCTCTCGTCCACGGATTTTCTTGATTCATTGTATTCTGCTTTGTACTCAGTTCTTAACAAATTCGTACCTCCTCGATCGTCTTCTCGTGCTACCTACCCTGCTTGGTTTACACCCTCTATTATTGATGGTCTACGTAGAAAGAGGTCACTTCACCGGGCGTATTTGAAGTCTAAATCCACTTTTGACTATTTAAAGTTCAAACTATTGAGAACTCGAGTAAAGTGTCAGATAAGCTCGGCCTATTCTAAATTTGTGAAGGCTGCTTCCAACAATATATCCAAGGATCCGAAGAGTTTCTGGTCCTTTGTCCGTTCTAAAAAAAATCAAAGCCGTATACCTGGATTAATGTCTTGCGATGATCTCTCCTTTAGCTCACCACAAGCTATCGTAGACGGATTTGCAAATTATTTTAAGGGTGTCTACAAACATTCCACTTCTACATCTAATTTAAAGGGCACGGACGCAGTGAATCTTCCGCTAATCGATCTTAATCGTATCTCTGAAGAACAAGTTTCCTTAGCGATTAAAAATCTCAAAGGTTCTGTCACCAGTGGTCCTGACATGGTTCCAGCCTTTCTGATACGTGATTGTGCTCATATCCTTGTGTCTCCTCTCACTAAACTCTTTAACCTGATCCTCTCTGAAGGCGCTTTTCCCGAAGTTTGGAAATTTACTAAGATCTGTCCTGTTTATAAATCTGGTCATCAATCCGATATAAAAAACTATCGACCCATTTCTATACTTTCTAATTTCTCCAAAATCTTTGAGTCCGTCCTATATAACTCCATCTACTCTTCCATTAAGCACCTGATCTCCCCGAACCAACATGGCTTCATGAAAGGTCGCTCCTCAATCACCAACCTAGTAGCCTTCACAGATTTTGTCTCTTCAGTTATTGGTAACAGGAGTCAGGTGCATCTATACGGACTTCTCTAAGGCCTTTGACTCCATAGATCATGCTCTAATTATTAGAAAGCTTCATTCTTTTGGGCTATCCAACAACTTGATATCCTTACTATCTTCTTACCTGGTCAATAGAAGTCAATTCGTATTCCACAGTGGTTATTCTTCCTCAAATTTCATTGCATCATCTGGTGTTCCACAGGGGTCTAACCTAGGACCGTTACTTTTCAATATTTTTATTAACGATTTAGGATCATCTCTATTTGCTCCTCATTTATTCTTTGCGGACGACCTAAAAATATTTATGAATATTAGAGATCCTGGTGATTGTCATCTTCTTCAAGAGAACCTGAATATCTTACAGAGGTGGTGCGACGGCAATTGGTTGGATATCAACCTAGGTAAATGCAACGTACTCACCTATACCCGGCTACAGCACCCTATCGAGTTCAGCTACAGTTTGGGCAATGTTTGCCTTGAACGTTGTGAATCAGTTAAGGACCTAGGCATTTTGATGGATTCTCGCCTTACCTTTGATCATCATATTAAGTCGTCAATATCCAAGGCTTCGAGGGCACTTGGTTTCATTATTCGAAATAGTCGTGGTTTCTCTAACACCTTGGCGATTTCTGTTCTTTATAACAGCTTCGTCAGAACCATACTTGAGTATGGCTCCATTATCTGGAACCCGCATACGATCAAGAATATTCAAGCTTTGGAGATCATACAGAGGAAATTCTTAAAATTCCTCTGGTATAAAACTTTTGGCTGCTCTCCACCTCTACACATTGAGCACCCCTTGTTGCTGCAGGAGTTTGGGTGTCTGTCACTTAAATCCCGGCGTACATTGGCTGGTCTAGTTTTTTTAGTTTTTTTTTTTTTTATTTAAGGCCGCAAATAGTGTCATTGACTCGCCCTCTATTATTAAACTACTCAATTTTCAGGTCCCCAGAATCGCTAGCCGTCAAACTGCTACATTTTATAACCAATTAACTAAGGGTCCTTTTAGGTTGGGATCACCCCTTAATGACATGTGTGCTTCCTACAACGCAATTTGCTCGGAGTGTGACATTTTTGTTAAGTTTAAAACTTTCAGATCCATGGCACTTAAATGCTTAGCGGACTAACCTTCATCATATATGCTTTTCTATTATTTCCATTTTCATTTTTGTAATTTAAAACTCATCTTATTGTATGTTTTCAATGTATTGTATTTTTATTTATTTATTTTTTGTTATCAATGTATTATGTTATGTCATTGACTGATTTAGTTTGTATATCATTGACTACCACTGTTTATGCCTACAATTTGTATTTATTTATGTAATTATTTGCTATATTATTTTTATATTGTTGCTCTTTAATTTGGTCTTGTATGTACTGTTTGAGCAATAAACGATTAAATTAAAAAAAAAAGACTAGACAGACAAGACGAGACAGACAAGACTAGACAGACAAGACTAGACAGACAAGACTAGACAGACAAGACTAGACAGACAAGACTAGACAGACAAGACTAGACAGACAAGACTAGACAGACAAGACTAGACAGACAAGACTAGACAGACAAGACTAGACAGACAAGACTAGACAGACAAGACTAGACAGACAAGACTAGACAGACAAGACTAGACAGACAAGACTAGACAGACAAGACTAGACAGACAAGACTAGACAGACAAGACTAGACAGACAAGACTAGACAGACAAGACTAGACAGACAAGACTAGACAGACAAGACTAGACAGACAAGACTAGACAGACAAGACTAGACAGACAAGACTAGACAGACAAGACTAGACAGACAAGACTAGACAGACAAGACTAGACAGACAAGACTAGACAGACAAGACTAGACAGACAAGACTAGACAGACAAGACTAGACAGACAAGACTAGACAGACAAGACTAGACAGACAAGACTAGACAGACAAGACTAGACAGACAAGACTAGACAGACAAGACTAGACAGACAAGACTAGACAGACAAGACTAGACAGACAAGACTAGACAGACAAGACTAGACAGACAAGACTAGACAGACAAGACTAGACAGACAAGACTAGACAGACAAGACTAGACAGACAAGACTAGACAGACAAGACTAGACAGACAAGACTAGACAGACAAGACTAGACAGACAAGACTAGACAGACAAGACTAGACAGACAAGACTAGACAGACAAGACTAGACAGACAAGACTAGACAGACAAGACTAGACAGACAAGACTAGACAGACAAGACTAGACAGACAAGACTAGACAGACAAGACTAGACAGACAAGACTAGACAGACAAGACTAGACAGACAAGACTAGACAGACAAGACTAGACAGACAAGACTAGACAGACAAGACTAGACAGACAAGACTAGACAGACAAGACTAGACAGACAAGACTAGACAGACAAGACTAGACAGACAAGACTAGACAGACAAGACTAGACAGACAAGACTAGACAGACAAGACTAGACAGACAAGACTAGACAGACAAGACTAGACAGACAAGACTAGACAGACAAGACTAGACAGACAAGACTAGACAGACAAGACTAGACAGACAAGACTAGACAGACAAGACTAGACAGACAAGACTAGACAGACAAGACTAGACAGACAAGACTAGACAGACAAGACTAGACAGACAAGACTAGACAGACAAGACTAGACAGACAAGACTAGACAGACAAGACTAGACAGACAAGACTAGACAGACAAGACTAGACAGACAAGACTAGACAGACAAGACTAGACAGACAAGACTAGACAGACAAGACTAGACAGACAAGACTAGACAGACAAGACTAGACAGACAAGACTAGACAGACAAGACTAGACAGACAAGACTAGACAGACAAGACTAGACAGACAAGACTAGACAGACAAGACTAGACAGACAAGACTAGACAGACAAGACTAGACAGACAAGACTAGACAGACAAGACTAGACAGACAAGACTAGACAGACAAGACTAGACAGACAAGACTAGACAGACAAGACTAGACAGACAAGACTAGACAGACAAGACTAGACAGACAAGACTAGACAGACAAGACTAGACAGACAAGACTAGACAGACAAGACTAGACAGACAAGACTAGACAGACAAGACTAGACAGACAAGACTAGACAGACAAGACTAGACAGACAAGACTAGACAGACAAGACTAGACAGACAAGACTAGACAGACAAGACTAGACAGACAAGACTAGACAGACAAGACTAGACAGACAAGACTAGACAGACAAGACTAGACAGACAAGACTAGACAGACAAGACTAGACAGACAAGACTAGACAGACAAGACTAGACAGACAAGACTAGACAGACAAGACTAGACAGACAAGACTAGACAGACAAGACTAGACAGACAAGACTAGACAGACAAGACTAGACAGACAAGACTAGACAGACAAGACTAGACAGACAAGACTAGACAGACAAGACTAGACAGACAAGACTAGACAGACAAGACTAGACAGACAAGACTAGACAGACAAGACTAGACAGACAAGACTAGACAGACAAGACTAGACAGACAAGACTAGACAGACAAGACTAGACAGACAAGACTAGACAGACAAGACTAGACAGACAAGACTAGACAGACAAGACTAGACAGACAAGACTAGACAGACAAGACTAGACAGACAAGACTAGACAGACAAGACTAGACAGACAAGACTAGACAGACAAGACTAGACAGACAAGACTAGACAGACAAGACTAGACAGACAAGACTAGACAGACAAGACTAGACAGACAAGACTAGACAGACAAGACTAGACAGACAAGACTAGACAGACAAGACTAGACAGACAAGACTAGACAGACAAGACTAGACAGACAAGACTAGACAGACAAGACTAGACAGACAAGACTAGACAGACAAGACTAGACAGACAAGACTAGACAGACAAGACTAGACAGACAAGACTAGACAGACAAGACTAGACAGACAAGACTAGACAGACAAGACTAGACAGACAAGACTAGACAGACAAGACTAGACAGACAAGACTAGACAGACAAGACTAGACAGACAAGACTAGACAGACAAGACTAGACAGACAAGACTAGACAGACAAGACTAGACAGACAAGACTAGACAGACAAGACTAGACAGACAAGACTAGACAGACAAGACTAGACAGACAAGACTAGACAGACAAGACTAGACAGACAAGACTAGACAGACAAGACTAGACAGACAAGACTAGACAGACAAGACTAGACAGACAAGACTAGACAGACAAGACTAGACAGACAAGACTAGACAGACAAGACTAGACAGACAAGACTAGACAGACAAGACTAGACAGACAAGACTAGACAGACAAGACTAGACAGACAAGACTAGACAGACAAGACTAGACAGACAAGACTAGACAGACAAGACTAGACAGACAAGACTAGACAGACAAGACTAGACAGACAAGACTAGACAGACAAGACTAGACAGACAAGACTAGACAGACAAGACTAGACAGACAAGACTAGACAGACAAGACTAGACAGACAAGACTAGACAGACAAGACTAGACAGACAAGACTAGACAGACAAGACTAGACAGACAAGACTTTTTTTTTGTTAAAAGTGGTTCAGGGTAAGCTCTCACCAAATCCCCTATTCCACCTTGGCTTTTAGTATGCGCCACCCCGGTATCGCATATATTGCATTCATTCAGGGTGGGCAGCCCGGACGATTAATGGAAACCGCCCTAGTTGTCGCCTCCCCGACCAGGATTCGAACCCGGGTCTCCCGCATTGAAAGGCGGGTATGTTGTCAACTACACCACCGAGGAGGACAGACAGACAAGACTAGACAGACAAGACTAGACAGACAAGACTAGACAGACAAGACTAGACAGACAAGACTAGACAGACAAGACTAGACAGACAAGACTAGACAGACAAGACTAGACAGACAAGACTAGACAGACAAGACTAGACAGACAAGACTAGACAGACAAGACTAGACAGACAAGACTAGACAGACAAGGCTAGACAGACAAGACTAGACAGACAAGACTAGACAGACAAGACTAGACGGACAAGACTAGACAGACAAGACTAGACAGACTAGACAGACAAGACTAGACAGACAAGACTAGACAGACAAGACTAGACAGACAAGACTAGACAGACAAGACTAGACAGACAAGACTAGACAGACAAGACTAGACAGACAAGACTAGACAGACAAGACTAGACAGACAAGACTAGACAGACAAGACTAGACAGACAAGACTAGACAGACAAGACTAGACAGACAAGACTAGACAGACAAGACTAGACAGACAAGACTAGACAGACAAGACTAGACAGACAAGACTAGACAGACAAGACTAGACAGACAAGACTAGACAGACAAGACTAGACAGACAAGACTAGACAGACAAGACTAGACAGACAAGACTAGACAGACAAGACTAGACATCTTATTTGTTTATTCACATAAGAAATGTTTTGCTTATGTGACCAGCACTCCATCTGGTTAGACATTATGCTGGTTTCATAGCTAGTTACATGGGTATTATTACATCGTATTATCACAACATATTGTTACATATTACACTATACTGCATTACTGTTACATATTTACACTATACGTTAGAATATTACATAAAAATTGTACAAATACTATAAGCGGGAGAAATTGAATGTCAGAATTTAGTCTAAGTGGTTAGATCGTGGTCCAGTTTTTTTAATTTTTTACAGTTTCTATTGAAGGTCATCCACCATTTGTTATTTTTCACGATTGTAGTCAAGTCCTCTTCGGTCCGTGGCCAGTGGCATCCTGCCTTAGCCATACTGGCTGCTGATTGTTCTCGCCAGTTCTCCGTGAGCGGACATCTAAAGAGAACATGGGCGGCGGTTTCCTCCTCACCGCATGCACAAAGCGGAGATTGTCTTTTACCAAATCTGTATAAATAGGCTTTAAAATTTCCGTGGCCAGTTATCAGCTGGACCATGTGATGTGTAGGTCTTATGTCTATGTTAATCCATGCCTCTATATTTGGTATGAATTTTTTGGTCCACAGACCGGTTGTGGCATTATTCCATCGCTCTTGCCATTCTCTCTTGATTTTTGCTGATATGCCGTTTTTTATAGCCTGTCCTGGAATTGTTTTAAATGTAATTGGTATAAGTTCGACTTCCTCGTTTGCTTTCTCCGTTCCAGAGGCCTGTCTTGCTAGGGAGTCCGCTCTTTCATTTCCTGCGTGACCCACATGAGCCTTTATCCAGTGCAGCTGGAGCTTCACTGTTTTTCGGACTTCCTGTATTAACTGCCATGTATCCAGAAGCAGTTCGGTTGGCGAGGTCATATGTTTTAAGGCTTCGAGAGCGGCTCTGCTATCCGAGAGGATGGAACATTCTGGGATTGATCTGTTGTTCGATAGAATGTGTCTTAGTGCCCTGTTAATTGCCAAGAGTTCTGCCTGAAATATGGAGCAATATTTTTCAAGCCTCATAGTCTCATTGTGAATCTCAACTTCTTTAACATACAAAACAAATGCAGCCCCTACGCCCGATTCTGATTTAGAACCATCTGTATATATAGTGATACTATAGGTGTTGCTATGTGTAAAGCAGTAATTTATTAGTGTTATGTCAGCTGGATGTTTAATTAGAGACATGTTGATTTTTCTTTCTATCATGTTCGGAGACGCGTTAACTCCGGTGAGTTCTCTTATTGTGTCCTCATCCATGGATTGCTTGGATCCGTATAAAGCAATCTCTTTTAGTCTAAGGTCAACCGGAAGAAACCCGGAGATAATGCACGCAGCTTCTGTTGAAACAGTGCGGTAAGCTCTCGCTGCAATTATAGTGCATTTCCTCTGTACTCCTAGGAGTTTTTGTTTTTCCCTAATCCCACATGCACTGTACCATACTGAAGCACCGTATAGCAGCCCTGGTTCTATAGCGCCACGATAAATTAATGATATATTTGCTCTCCCCAGACCCCATTCCTTCCTGGATACGAGCCATAGTTTTGAGCAGCGCTGCTTTGTTGTAATGCATGCTTGTTTTATGTGTTCTTTGAAGTTGAGATTTCTGTCAATGATGACCCCTAAATATTTTATGTTCTCCTGGCATTTAAGTGTGATTCCTCCAAGGCTAAATTGTGGTCGTCTTTGATTAGGTGATTTGCCAAAAAACAATGCCTCCGTCTTCGAGGCGTTAAAATTTAGCTTGCAGTCGAGTGCCCATAATCGCAATGCATCCAAGGCCCGGTCTGTCTTTTCCTTCAGTCCAAATTTTGTGTTGCTTGATACCATTAACATCGTATCATCAGCATATGCGATTATGCTGGTTCTTTCAGGCAGCTTTATGTCGAAGATCGTGTTGTACAATATTTTCCAATATGTGGGACCTGATATGGATCCCTGAGGGCAGCCTTTTTGAACGGACTTCCGGACTGAAATACCTGGTTCCGATATTATGGCACTACGCTCATGGAAATAGTCTCGTACTAGGTTGATTAGGTTGTTGGGGCATCTGTTGTTGATCAACTTGTGTATTATTAGAGGCCACCAGGCATTGTCAAATGCCCCAGTTATGTCAAGTGCGACTATGGCGCAGTACACCCTATTGGACCTGCATTCCTTAATGAAGCTTTTGACTCTATTTATAGCGTCTACTGTGCTCACGCCCTTCCGGAAACCATATTGGTTTTGGTGGAGGAGATCGTTGGTTTGTATGTGGTATTCAATTCTGGAGATAAGTAGAGAATCTAGGATTTTTCCAGCTACTGGGAGTAGACTAATAGGTCTAAAATCCTTAACCGAGTTTCCTGGTTTATTTGGTTTCGGAACTATCTTTACTAACTGTTCTTTCCAGTAGCTTGGAAATACTCCTATGTTAAGGCACTTGTTGTAAAGGCTCAGAAAAGTGGACGGTATGATGTTGAATGCTGCATTTATTATGTCAGACGTAATGCCGTCTGCCCCAGGTGCCTTCTTGGGATTCATTAATTTAATTACTCGTTCTATTTCCTGTACCGTAAAATCTCTGTCTTCTGGTCCTCCTTTTTCTGTTAATACTTCTTGTCTTAATAAAGCCTGTTTTTCTGTGTCGTCGCCGTCGTCTTCCGGGAAAAATGCATTAAGAAGCTCTCGTGTTGTATCCTCCAAATTTGTTGGGATGTTTTTCAGGGTGTTTAGGAATTTTGAATTTGAGTTCTTTCCTCTTATAACTCTATACACTGCTCCCCATGGATTGCTACGCGAGGAGCGTGTGCAGAATTCCTGCCATTTTCGTTTCTTGGTGTCTGTGATAGCTCGCTTGTACTCCTGGTGTTTGTTTCTGTAGGCCGCATATCTAGTTTCTCTGATAGCTCCTGTACTATGCTGATATTTGCGTCTTAGATGGTTATTTTCTTTCCTGAGGGCTGTCAGTTCTTTTGACCACCATGGAACTGAATTCTGGAAAGATTTTCGACCAGGAATTGCATCTTGAGCGGCTTTAAAGATTGCGTGATTTAGATTTACAGACAACATTTACAGACAAGACTAGACAGACAAGACTAGACAGACAAGACTAGACAGACAAGACTAGACAGACAAGACTAGACAGACAAGACTAGACAGACAAGACTAGACAGACAAGACTAGACAGACAAGACTAGACAGACAAGACTAGACAGACAAGACTAGACAGACAAGACTAGACAGACAAGACTAGACAGACAAGACTAGACAGACAAGACTAGACAGACAAGACTAGACAGACAAGACTAGACAGACAAGACTAGACAGACAAGACTAGACAGACAAGACTAGACAGACAAGACTAGACAGACAAGACTAGACAGACAAGACTAGACAGACAAGACTAGACAGACAAGACTAGACAGACAAGACTAGACAGACAAGACTAGACAGACAAGACTAGACAGACAAGGCTAGACAGACAAAACTAGACAGACAAGACTAGACAGACAAGACTAGACAGACAAGACTAGACAGACAAGACTAGACAGACAAGACTAGACAGACAAGACTAGACAGACAAGACTAGACAGACAAGACTAGACAGACAAGACTAGACAGACAAGACTAGACAGACAAGACTAGACAGACAAGACTAGACAGACAAGACTAGACAGACAAGACTAGACAGACAAGACTAGACAGACAAGACTAGACAGACAAGACTAGACAGACAAGACTAGACAGACAAGACTAGACAGACAAGACTAGACAGACAAGACTAGACAGACAAGACTAGACAGACAAGACTAGATAGATAAGACTAGAGAGATGAGACTAGACGGACTAGACTAAACCTTATTTAAAACTTGGGAGGAGGTAATTGGTACCCGCTAACCACATATTATGTATAGATAGACAAGACTAGACAGACAAGACTAGACAGACAAGACTAGGCAGACAAGACTAGACAGACAAGACTAGACAGACAAGTCTAGACAGACAAGACTAGGCACACAAGACTAGACAGACAAGACTAGACAGACAAAACTAGACGGACAAGACTATACAAACAATACTAATCTTGCCTCTCCAATCTTGTCTATCTACTCATATCGATCTAGTCTTATGTGTTTAGTTTTGTCTGTCTAGCCTTTTCCACGTTCACTATTTATTTAATTATCGATCAAACACAGTAATGATCTCTTAGTAACAAAAACTCACAAATTGACTACTGTCAAAACCTACTGTCGATCGTGAGTTTGACACATTTTATGCACGTCTTTGGGCCATGGAACCAGCGGCTAGAAATGCGGCTACAGCGGCCGTTCTGCAGCCGCGAATGGTCCTCGGCATCAACACGAGGGTGCGCGGCAACGCGCACTACATCAGCGACGACGAGATCGTGTACCCGGTGGGCGGCGTCCTCTGCATCCACAACGTTTTCCTCAAGAAGCAGAAATTCATCAAACTGCCGGAAAAGGCGGTGAACGTCAACATCATCACCGTCAGCCAAAACAAGTAACCAAATAAGTTTAATTGTAAAAAATCTAATACCTCAATCTACTTTTGTCTAACCTTTATGATACACTTGCTTTAACTTCGAATAAGAATTATTTTATAATAAACTTGAGGAGCAATTATTTGTTTATGTAGAAAGTTTGTGGCTGTGTCGGAGGTGGGGGAGAAGCTGTCGGTGACGATATACGATCCGTGGACGTACAAGAAGAAGAAGCAGATAGCTCTGCCGACGGACAGGGAGTTTTTGTCGAAGGAAATCGTCGCTGTGTCCTTCACGAACGACTCAAAGAACATCGTGATCGTGACCGGCGACCCGGATTGGTACATGTACGTGTACCGCGTGGAACGCGGGAAACTGGAGAATTCGTGTCGGGCGAACAACAGCAACGGGACGGGAACGGTTTGCCATGTACGTACAAAACGAATGTTTAGTTTTAATTAGAACAGATTGAGTTGTTTGAATTTTAGATTGCTTGCAATCCGAGCGATCCGAATTTGTTGGTGCTCGTCGGAACGAGTTTGTTTCGAAACTTGGCTTGCTCTGATAACAATTGGCGGCAATACGGCTTCAACAAAGCGGACAACATGAACTTCACCTGCGCCGCCTGGATCACGCAGGATCGTTTGTTGTGCGGCACGACCGACGGCAAGATCATGTTCTTCGAGAACGCCGATTTGAAGTCGGTTTACAACGTGGTTGATTTGCCGACGATGGTGCTGAAGCAGTCGGAGGAGGGAGGTTCAGCGCAGAACTTGCTGGACGTGGAGACGGTTATAATGAACGATTTCGAGGCCGCCGAGGTGACGAACTTGGTAGCGTTCTCCAAGGGCTTCCTGTTCGCGTTCCTCCACGGTACAATTCACTTCTACGAGAAGGAATCTCCAAATAAATACAGGAAGAAGAACATTTTCAAGATTCCCGATAACAATATTCCGAGGAGCGAGGAGGAAATCTTGGACGAATTCATTGAGTTCAGTAACGTCGTTCTGAATGCTATTAACACTGTTAGTATAAACATGCAAGAGGATCGGATTATAGCTACTTGTAACGAGACTCAACTCTTCAGCGTGCGACTCTTTGGACCGGAATCTTACAACAACGAAATTTTGATGACCGAGTTGGGCATGCCCTTGCACCACGGACCGATTGGAGCGGTGGCGGTTTGTGCCTGGAAACCTTTGATTCTGACCACTGGGACGTGGGACAGAACTCTGAGGATCTGGAACTACGAGGCTGAGACTCTGGAGCTCATGAAAAAGTACACCGAAGATATCTTCGGCGGTTCTGTTCATCCCAATGGTCTGTTTGCCGTCGTCGGGTTTTCCGACAAGCTGCGCTTCATGAAGATATTGATCGACGATTTCGTCTGCGCCAGAGAATACGCGATTCGAGCTTGTAGACTATGCAAGTTCAGCCGGTTGGGACATCTCTTCGCCGCCGTCAACGGCAACGTCATTCAGGTCTATTCCAGCATTACCTTTGAGCACATGTTCAATTTGAAAGGACACAATGGAATCGTAAGTATTTAGATAACTAAAATAGTCATCAATATCATTTATCATTTTCAAAGTCTTTTACTCGGTTAATAATTGCACACATCAATTTTGAGTCAACCAATAGTTTAGTTGGACATAAATATGTGGGTGCATAGACAAAATAACTATAGATCACATAGTTTGTTTAATCAAAAGATATCGTTGAGCACTTGTGATAAAAATATCCTGCTACTATCTAACACTCTACTAGAGAGATGCTAACCTAACACACAACCTTTCGTCTTTAATTCTCGAATTAAAAAAAATTATTGAATAAATAGAAATATTTTTATCGTAACCATTAAATGGATAAAATTTGAATTTATTTCGAAACGTTATCTACGTTTATTTAATTTTCTCGGATGAACATTTTTTGTATTCGTTGGTAATTACAGGTGACGGGTCTGGCTTGGGTTCACGACGACTACAAGATCGCGTCCTGCGGGGCCGAAGGTGCCGTCTACGAGTGGCAGATCTCGACGACCCGCCGCATCTGCGAGACCTTCATAAAAGCGTGCCGATTCGCGGACGTCGCCATCACCGGCGACGGCAAGGCGAACTTTGGCCTCGGCTCCGACGGAAAAATACGCGAAATCGTCAACTCGAACGTGTATGGCGACATATTCATCACACCAAACGGTAACACAACAAAGATTTTAATAAATTTCCTAATGAAACACAATTTTAGGCTTGGACAGGCTGGCGTTATCAAACTCGGATCAAATGTTGTTCGCCACCGGCAACAACGGCGTCGTTTATTCCGTACAAATACCTTTCCAAGAAAGCTCGCCCTACAATGAATATCTTGTGCATAGTACCAGCTGCACCGGAGTACTACCCATTTACCCACCTCCAATCCGTTCCCTAAACATTTTTCATTTTCCAGATGAGAATCACCTACGACGACAGATATCTAGTCACCGCGTCAAACAGTTGCTTCTGCCTCTGGAAGATCACGAACGCAGATGGAAAACAAATCAAGATGGACAAAGAGTTCAGTCCGTCCACCGAAGTCATGATAGATCGCCTAGATCTAGTCGACAAGATGGGACTGATCAAAGATCTTCAAGTGCGAATGAACGAGTTGCAAACCGAGCACGCATATCAAATGAGGCAAAACGAGGCCGCCCATAACGCGACCATCAAAGAAATCCACGAAGGTTACTGCCTGGCCATCGAGGAATTGAAAGAGAAAAACGAGGCAAACAAATTATTTCTCTCTGATTCAAAATTAATTTCAGCTTTTTTTAGAATTTGGAGCAAGAACACAATCAGGAAATAAGCAACATCAATATCGAGATCAACAAGATGAAGTCGGGGCACGAGTTCTTCGTTCAGAAACTCGAAGCGAGTTACAACGAGAAGTTGATCGTTGAATACGACAAGTTTATGATGCTTGAGGAGAAAATGGCGAGGATGAGAGCCAGATACGACCAGCAGCTGGAAGACTTGGCCGAGGCCAAACGAACCTCTGAAGAAACCATCACGAACAATTACGAAGTCCAATTGAAAGATAAAGAGTTGCATTTGGATGAGGTCTTTTAACATAAATTTGAATTAAATTTTTAAATAGATTTTGTTGGTTTTGTAGTTGGTTGAGAAAATCAATCAAATGTTGAAAGAGCACGAGGCGATTAAGCAGCAAATAGAAGATGACGCCGACCGGGAGATTTACGAGATGAAGAATACGTTTGAGAAGGAGTTGCGGGAAGAGCAAGATCTGAACGTGAAGCTGCGAGGTGAGACTCACGCGAGCAAAAAGAAGCTTCAAGCCTCTCAGAAGAGCATCGACGACTTGAACCACAACGTGCACATGCACGAGATCGAGCAACATAAATTGAAGGCCGTCATTTTCGGACTGGAGAGTTCCATCAGCGATTTACGCAAAGAGATCATCGAGCGAGATTCCACGATCCAAGACAAGGAGAAGCGGATAGCCGAGCTCAAGCACAAGAACACCGAGCTGGAGAAGTTCAAGTTCATCCTCGAGTTTAAAATCGACGAGCTCAAGGCGCAGATCGAGCCGCGTGATAGAACCATCCGCGAGCAAACCGAACAGATCAACGACATGGTCAACGAGCTCGAGAACCTACAGAAGATCATTCTGAGTTTGGAGATTCAGCTCACCGAGCTCAGGGAGAAGCTCAAAGCGGCCGACAACGAGATCAAGCGGGAAGTGGTCAAAAACCGAGCGGCCAAGGCCAGTCTGAAGACGATCAAGACTGAAATACACGGGGCCAGCGGTTTAACACAAGAAATTCCTAAGCTACAGCGAGCCGTCAGAGTAACTTTAATCGCAATTTATCGTCGCATTGTCGCGATTTAACTTTCTTCTCTTTTCAAGGAAATGTATCAAAAATACAACGCCGACAAGGATTTTGCAACGGCTCACGCCGAAGACAACGAAGCCAAAAGAGAATTCTTGAGGCAACGGGATTTCTTGGAGAGAACTGTTAAAGCTCTCAAAGCACAAGTAAGTGTATGGAAAGTTTGGAACGTTATTAAGACTAGACGCAAGACTAGATGAGACAAGACTAGACAGGCAAGACTAGACCGACAAGTCTAGACAGACAAGACTAGACAGACTAGACAGACAAGACTAGACAGACAAGACTAGACATACAAGACTAGACAGACAAGACTAGACAGACAAGACTAGACCGACAAAACTAGACAGACAAGACTAGACAGACAAGACTAGACAGACAAGACTAGACAGACAAGACTAGACAGACAAGACTAGACAGACAAGACTAGACAGACAAGACTAGACAGACTAGACAGACAAGACTAGACAGACAAGACTAGACAGACAAGACTAGACAGACAAGACTAGACAGACAAGACTAGACAGACAAGACTAGACAGACAAGACTAGACAGGCAAGACTAGACAGACAAGACTAGACTGACAAGACTAGACAGACAAGACTAGACAGACAAGACTAGACAGACAAGACTAGACAGACAAGACTAGACAGACAAGACTAGACAGACAAGACTAGACAGACAAGACTAGACAGACAAGACTAGACAGACAAGACTAGACAGACAAGACTAGACAGACAAGACTAGACAGACAAGACTAGACAGACAAGACTAGACAGACAAGACTAGACAGACAAGACTAAACAGACAAGACTACACAGACAAGACTAGACAGACAAGACTAGACAGACAAGACTAGACAGACAAGACTAGACAGACAAGACTAGACAGACAAGACTAGACAGACAAGACTAGACAGACAAGACTAGACAGACAAGACTAGACAGACAAGACTAGACATACAAGACCAGACAGACAAGACTAGACAGACAAGACTAGACAGACAAGACTAGACAGACAAGACTAGACAGACAAGACTAGACAGACAAGACTAGACAGACAAGACTAGACAGACAAGACTAGACAGACAAGACTAGACAGACAAGACTAGACAGACAAGACTAGACAGACAAGACTAGACAGACAAGACTAGACAGACAAGACTAGACAGACAAGACTAGACAGACAAGACTAGACAGGCAAGACTAGACAGACAAGACTAGACAGACAAGACTAGACAGACAAGACTAGACAGACAAGACTAGACAGACAAGACTAGACAGACAAGACTAGACATACAAGACCAGACAGACAAGACTAGACAGACAAGACTAGACAGACAAGACTAGACAGACAAGACTAGACAGACAAGACTAGACAGACAAGACTAGACAGACAAGACTAGACAGACAAGACTAAACAGACAAGACTAAACAGACAAGACTAGACAGACATGACTAGACAGACAAGACTAGACAGACAAGGCTAGACAGACAAGACTAGACAGACAAGACTAGACAGACAAGACTAGACAGACAAGACTAGACAGACAAGACTAGACAGACAAGACTAGACAGACAAGACTAGACAGACAAGACTAGACAGACAAGACTAGACAGACAAGACTAGACAGACAAGACTAGACAGACAAGACTAGACAGACAAGACTAGACAGACAACACTAGACAGGCAAGACTAGACAGACAATAATAGACGGACAAGACTAGATAGACCAGACTAGACAGACAAAAGTGAACAGACAAGACTAGAAATACAAGACTAGACATACAAGACAAGACAGACAAGACTAGACAGACAAGACTAGACAGACCAGACTAGACAGACAAGACTAGACAGACAAGACTAGACAGACAAGACTAGACAGACAAGACTAGACAGACAAGACTAGACAGACAAGACTAGACAGACAAGACTAGACAGACAAGACTAGACAGACAAGACTAGACAGACAAGACTAGACAGACAAGACTAGACAGACAAGACTAGACAGACAAGACTAGACAGACAAGACTATACAGACAAGACTAGACAGACAAGACTAGACAGACAAGACTAGACAGACAAGACTAGACAGACAAGACTAGACAGACAAGACTAGACAGACAAGACTAGACAGACAAGACTAGACAGACAAGACTAGGCAGACAAGACTAGACAGACAAGACTAGACAGACAAGACTAGACAGACAAGACTAGACAGACAAGACTAGACAGACAAGACTAGACAGAGAAGACTAGACAGACAAGACTAGACAGACAAGACTAGACAGACAAGACTAGACAGACAAGACTAGACAGACAAGACTAGACAGGCAAGACTAGACAGACAATAATAGACGGACAAGACTAGATAGACAAGACTAGACAGACAAAACTGAACAGACAAGACTAGAAAGACAAGACTAGACATACAAGACTAGACAGATAAGACTAGACAGACAAGACTAGACAGAAAAGACTAGACAGACAAGACTAGACAGAGAAGACTAGACAGACAAGACTAGACAGACAAGACTAGACAGATAAGACTAGACAGACAAGACTAGACAGAAAAGACTAGACAGACAAGACTAGACAGAGAAGACTAGACAGACAAGACTAGACAGACAAGACTAGACAGATAAGACTAGACAGACAAGACTAGACAGAAAAGACTATACAGACAAGACTAGACAGAGAAGACTAGACAGATAAAACTAGACAGACGAGACTAGACAGGCAGGACTAGATAGATAAGACTAAACAGATGAGAGTAGACAGACAAGACTAGACAGACAAGACTAGACAGACAAGACTAGCCGGACTGGACTAAACCACAACTTGAGACGGAGTAATAGGTGGCGGGTAGTTTATAAACTACGTGTAAATTACAGTCTCCCGGCTCGCCACAGCCGAGCTCGGCAGGGCTGAGCTCGACTGTGGCGAGCCGGGAGAATTTACACGTCGTTTATGAACTATCCGCTACCTACATATTAAGTATAGACAGACAAAACTAAACAGACAAGACCAGACAGACAGGACTACACAGACTAGATAGACAATAAAAGACAGAAAAGACTAGACAAAGAAGATTGAATCGATAATAAGATATTTTAAGTGAATGTTTTGGTTTGTAGGTGTTAAAGAGTCAGGTATACAGCGGTGAAAATATCCGTCTGTTGGAACAGAATTCGTTGTTGATAACGGAGACGAACAATTTGCGTAAGAATCTGAAGAGCGAGAGGATTACGAACAAAAAGATGAACGCGGTGTTGGGCTTGAGCAAGTTGTCGTCGATAGCGGAATCGCAGAAGAAATTGGACATGGCAATCGCTACCAGAGAAGATATCCGGAATGAATACAGTGCTAAGCTGAAGGTAGTTTTTAAATGTTAATAATTAGCGGCGATTTCCTGGGTTATTAAGCTTGTGTTGTGTTTGTCGTGTTAGGAATACGAGACGTATATCGATACGCTGACGGAGGAGAATAAACGGCTGCTTTACAAGATCACTGAAGATAAAGAGGATGCCGAGGATGCTGAGTGAACATGATTTATGTATTCGTGTATATATATTTTTATGTTTTTTATAAAAATGTTTACTAGTTTCTAGTTTTGGAAATTATTTTTAAAATCGATAAATTAAAAATTGTTTACAACTAAGAAATATTGCAAGTTCCATAAAATTCTGTCAATAAATAAATATATAATATATATATATATAAACAAATAATAAATTAAGAAATCCGCTAAACAGTCGAAACGAAAAAAGAAAATTTGAGATTTCTAAAATTGCCATTTATTTGTCAAAAATTTTGAAACTTTGCAAAAATGTTATTAAATAATACAACTAATTGTAAGAAATGCTGCAAGTTTCATAAAATTCTATTAACAAATAAAGAAGTCCGCTGAACCTTGCCAGATTTAAACGAAAATTTGGGATTTCTAAAGAAGAAAAAATGTTTACTGAAAGCAAAAACGTTTACAGAAGGCTGTCGACCACTATGTCTTTCCGCTCAGGATTATAAATTTTGCAACTGTTTTATTTCCAGATTATGTACAGGATCATAAGTCGTATATTGTTTCTTGGAGTATTTTGAGTGGGTGTCTACGGGAAGATTTAATAGAGTCGCGTCTGATACATAGGGAGTATCACAAACTCCCTATGTATCAGACGCGACTCTACCAAACACAAAGTCCAGTGAGTGTTAGTCGCTTTATATTTGGTCAGTAGTCGTTTGTGTCTGTCGAAGAGTCTCGAGATTTTGGTGAGTCTGTAAAGGAGTTCATTGGAAGGGTTATGGAGAATGTTTTTGGGGTAAAACCGAGATTTTTTCATTCATTCAGTAACATTTGTGAATTTACCATTTAATTTTATTGTGTGTTTTCAAAAAGTTCTTCGCTATTTGTGCATTATGGAGATTGAAGGTAAGCACTATATTTTAAGCAAATTTATACACATTAAATGTAATATAAACCATTTTTTTTATTTTGTAATATAAAACATTGTTTCTTAAAGTACTCAGATTTTTGCCTATTTTGCAACTTTGCCAGGAAAAAAGTCACATACCCCCACGTCGCCCCCCTCTAGAATTAATGTATAATATAGTTGCATTCATCTAATTTATAATGATATAAAACTGACCTGCAACGATATGCAAAATTATTTGTTTTATATTTTTTTCCAGATGTAATATTTGCCATACCGAAAATTGATTTATCTGAAGAATGGCTGAAACATGGAAGGAAAGGAAACAAGAAATGAAGCGTTGTTTCGATGTATCAGTACAAGACAGGATATTAGGGATTCAAATGAACAAACTTTAAAGAACATGAATGCCATCATTTCGCGATTTTCGTCCAAAATTCTTGAAAAGTGAAGGAGCTGTGGAAGGAACAAAGAGTAGTTTCTACAGAAGAACTCGGACTTGCTAATGAGTTCAAATCTGTCTTTTAAAATGTCTATTGCTAAAGTGTTGTCAACTATTTCTAAAGAACGCTTACCAGGCCCTGGGAGGCCTATGAAAGAGCTCTCGGAGTCAAGCCTTAAAACAAAACGAAGACGGGTTGATGATTTTATCCGGACCAGAAGTACTAGTGTGCTAACCTACCCTGCCGGGTGTCAACGCGATTGTCAGGTAGTAGAGACATGGCAAAAGGGATAAAAATTGTGACGAACGATCCTATGCAGAGTAAGGAAATTAAAAACAGTTGTGCATCAAACGAGTCAAGAGCTATAACCAGTGACGAAGCTTTAGGGTACTATGTTGAAAGTAAATCAACAAGTCATGCCTATAAGTAGACTCGGAAGCGGGGCATACAACTTGGGCATAAGGAATTTCCGTCACTAAATAGTCTTTAGCTTGTTATCCTCGAGAGGAACAGAATGTTGTGACTGAAACGCGAGCCGATATCAAAGTTCAACCAGTTTTAGATAAAACTGCAGAACTTCTGTTATTGGCACTGCAAGAGGTTGTCAACAGTCTGCCTCCTTGCTCGTCATTTACTCTGAGGAGTAAGTCTGAGGAGTAAGTGGGGTTGTGATGGAAGTTACGGCCACAGCACATACAAACAAAAATTTACGAACAGTGAGGGGACTGATGAATTTTTGTTTATTTTTTCATTCGTTCCCCTTCAATTATAGGATGAAAGTGGAAATATAGTCTGGCAGAATCCTCGACCATCTTCTAGAATGCATTATCGTCCAATAAAGTTTATCTCTTCCAAAGAAACTAAAGCCTTTACAGTGGAAGAAAGTAACAATGTTTCGGAAGAGATAAATAATTTATTGCCGACAATATGCAAAGTAAAAGAAGGTGAAGTATCGGTCATGCATGAAATGCTTCTGACCATGATTGATGGGAAAGTCTGTAATGCGTTGACCGAAACTTCCTCATCACAGAAGTGCTTCATATGTGGGGCAACCCAAAAATTATGAATGACGAATCAAGGGAGTTTGTAGCCAACAAAGACAATCTTGGTTTTAGTTTATCTAAATTGCATGGCTGGATTAGCTGTTTTGAATGCTTGCTTCATCGTCTTGATATTACGAAATGGCAAATTAGATCGGAACCTGAAAAACTTAGTGTGAAGCAACGTTCTGACGAAATAAAGCAGTTTTAAAGCCGAAATGGCGACCACTGTAGATAAGCCAAAACCAGGGTATGGCAATACAAATGATGGAAATACCGCTCGAAAGTTTTTTGAAAATCCAGAGCTAAGTGCTGATATTACAGGATTAGATATTACTTTAATATCAAAAATTAGATTTATACTACGGGCTTTCTTACTTACGGGCAATCTTCAGGATTTGATTTTAACATTGAGAAATTTCAGGCATTTGCCGCAGAAACAAAGAAACTGTACATAAATCGCTATCCGTGGTATTACATGCCTGCTATTGTTCACAAAATCCTTGTTCATAGTTCACAAGTTATTGCATTTGCTTTGTTGCCTATTCGGTCAGCTTTCCGAGGAAGCTCAAAAAGCGTGAAACAAGGACTGCAGAAGGTTTCGTCAACACAATAATCGCAAGCAGTCACGTATTGCCACGAATAGAGATTTACTTAACATGTTATTGATAACAAGTACGTTCCTAATTGTTTTTATTAAAAACCATGAAAATTAATGCAATTTACGACCATATTAACACAATTTTGATCTCAAAACGAACGAAAATAAGTGTGTCCAGCTAAAAGTGATACGCGCGCGCAACCACTCTGCGGCCGTTGAAATAGAGATGCCTTGCTCTCCTTGTATCAAGCAGCGGAAATGTTTACTTCTTTGGACAGTTTTGGTCTTCCGTATTTGTCTGAATGCGTCCGTGTTGAATTTTAGTTTATTGTGGACTGTCATGCCTAGGTAGTTTATATGAGTTGTCGGTGTCACGTTCATGGTATCTAGGTGGATATTTGGGGAATTGGGGGAAATTCTGTGATTCTGGCAACTGGAAGCGTTTGCAGAAAGTCGCCAAATGTTTAACCAAATTAGGGTGCAGTCCGTGATGTCCGTTTATGTGCGACCAGAAACGAGACATGGGATCACTGGGGTGCAAGCTGCAGAGGTTGTGTGTGGAGTGAGTCCGAGAAGATCGAGCTGGAAAAGGGGTGGGAGGCTATAATGGACGAAAGGGGTCAGTAAATGAGCTGCTCATGGGCAAAATTGTTCAGTGGAAAGAGAGCAAAGGTGGAATGCTGCCAAACAAAACAAATGCCGAAAGGTGTCAAACGCATCAATTCGTCTTCGTCGCATCATATTCGAACGCATCATAGTCGAAATATAAGTGTCTTTATGACTGCCATCTTGGTTCCTTTAGAAAAGCTCTGATCCTTCCAAATACGTGAAAGTTTGGCAATGGCGGTTTTGCCCATAGCTATTCTTCTGCTTATTTCCTTTTCACTGCTGCCAGTTCTTGAAATTTGTGAGCCCAAATACACGAACTCCTTTACTACCTTGATTCCATCAATATGCGTTGGGCTTTGCAGTCTTTCTTAGGATCGGTCTATTATCATTATTTTGGTTTTTGTTTTATTCATTTCAAGGCCCATCTCTCCGCTGATTTCTTTCACTTTCTGGAGCAGGTTCTTGACCTCTTCTTCCGTACTTTCCAGCAATGTTACATCATCTGCGTACAGTAAATTTGATATTTTGCTGCCTCCTAATATAGATATTCCTCCATCCCAGTTGTGAGTTGCTTTGCGGACTATCCATTCTACGTATAGATTGGATAAAATAGGCGAAAGGATGCACCCCTGGCGAACTCCTTTGTATACTCTGAAGGGGTCACTGAGCCAATCTTCTATTCTGACCTGTGCTTCTGCAGATTGATATAGGTGAGGCTAATAAGATGTCTAGGTACTCCCATCTCCGACATAACGGTCCATAATTTGCTCCATTTTACTTGATCGAATGCCTTTTTGTAGTCAATAAAACAGAAGTTCGTTGAACTCCCTTAGTTGATGATGAAACAGAAGTAGGAAAAGATGATGTGTTCTATTCCCTCCACCTCCACTTCCGGCAAGAAGCAACAATGATGGTGCGAAGAAGAAGAGTCTAAATACTGAATATTCATAAAAAAACCTAGACCTCCAAGAAGATAAAGTTGAAGCCGCGACATCCAATTTTCCATTTGAGAAAGGATCTTTTATGGAGGGAGACGTTGAACAGTTTAATTATGTAGAGGTGAATATCGTCAGGAAGGTTTCTAAGTAAGGATTTTTTGACAAAGTCGGAGCTGGGGGAACTTTTTTTGGCTTAGAAAAGGGAAGGTAGGTATTCGTCGTAGGTTATTTCGTCCAGGTCTGTGTTATCATTTTGAATTTAGTCGTTGAACCAAGAGTTCTGTTTTTTCTGATTCTGAATTCTGTTCTCTGTCCAAGTTAGTTTTGGAGATTTCTAAAATTGCCCCTTATTTATCAAAAATTTTGAAACTTTGCCACAATGTTATTAATAATACAACTAAGAAATATTGCAAGTTTCATAACCTAAAAATTACAGCAAAAAATTGCAAATTTCTTAATTTATCACAATCGGTTGGGTATTAAGCTCCTTGTGTAGATTAGAAAATTATTACAACAGGTAGAAAATTATTACAACAAACTTTTGTAATATATTAGCAAAATTTCGATAACTTAGAAATGGAGAAATATTTTTCATTTGTTTCCAGTTTCGAGAACTCAATAAAATTACCTTTATGACTATCAGCTGAGTATTAAGCTAATTATATTGATTAGAAAATTTGTAAACTATTCTCTCTCTCTGTAGCTCTTACAACCCATGGTGGGTCTTAGCTGACTCAACAACTCTCCTCCATTGGACTCTGTCCATCATTAGCTCCTCCGCTTCCATGATATTCAGGGATCTAAGATCTGATGCTATGTTATCTCTCCACCGTAGTCGCGGTCTTCCTTGTGGTCGGGACCTGTTCCCATACCAATCTAACAACTCGTCCATCCTCCTGTCTCTTTACATGGCTGGCCTATCTCAGTATTTCCGCTTTTATCGTTCTTACAATGTCTGGTTGGTCTTATAGTTCTTCTATTTCCCTGTTTTTTCTACTGCGGTACTGTTGTGTAGTTTCATCCCTTCTAGGCCCGTATACACACCGTAGTATTTTTCTCTCTGCAACTCTCAGTCTGTTTTCGTTCTTTTTTGTCATTGTCCAGATTTTCTTATTTTTGTCGTTCGAGATACATTTTTTGATTTAATTATTCTCTGCAATGCAAAACAACATCGATTGGCAGTTTTTATTCTGTTGTTAATTTCTTTGGTCATATCATTGTCCGACGTGATAGTAGCACCCAGATATTTAAATTCCTGGACTCTTTCGAAGATGTATTGGTCCATCGTCACATTTTGTCCTACCCTATCCCTACGTTTAGTCCTTGATGTGGTCATGTACTTTTACTCTCGTTTATTTTTAGGCCCATATTTTCCGCTGCAGATTCTATTTTTTTAAACTCTTCTTTAACGTTCCTGGTTGTGTTTCCAATGATGTCTATGTCATCCACAAAGGCCAATATAAGACGCGGGCCCCGATTTCTAAATAGCAGTGTCTCCGTTTTTGCCTCCATCACCACCTTCTCCAGAGCTATATTAAGGAATGGGGAAATGGCGTCTCCCTGTTTCAGGCCATTATTTATCGTAAAAAAGGTTGACAACTTTCCCCCGATCCGTAATGCACTTTTGGAACCTTTCATGCTGATCATTGTTAAGCTAACAAATTTACTCGGAATTTCCAATTCCATCATAGCATTCCACAGCTCCGCCCTCAAGACGTTGTCGTACGCTTGTTTGAAGTCGATGAAGAGTTGATGTATGACTTTATCGTACTCCCAGCACTTCTCCATTAGTTGACGTATTGTGAAGATCTGGTCTACTGTTGATCTTCTTTTCCTGAACCCACATTTGTAGTCGCCTAGCTGGAGTTCAACATAGGGAGTTAGTCTTTCGAGTAGTACCAGGGACCAGACCTTATATCCGGTATTTATCAATGATATTCCCCGATAGTTGGAGCATTGTAGTTTGTCGCCCTTTTAGTGTAGGGGCACGATGACACTCTCTTTCCAACTACTTAGTATTTTCTCTTCCTTCCAAATTTGGAGTATGAGGGTGTGGAAGTATTTGATAAGAGTTTCTCTTCCATATTTGAGACACTCTGCCGGTATTGTGTCCTTACCCGGCTCTTTGTTATTCCTTTGATTCTCATGATCGCCTTCGTTACCTCTTCAAGGGTTGGCTCCTCGACCAGTGGATCTGCGGTGTAGTATGTGACCGTACCTCTTCCTTGGTCCTGCTGCGCGTTCAGGAATTGGTCGAAGTAGCTTCTCCACGTCTCCAACACCTCGTTTTTATCTGTCACTAGTCCTCGGTTATTTGTTTTAAGAAACACGTCAGCCCTCAGTCTGAAACCTCCTTTAATGTTTTCACTTCTTGAAAAAATTTCTTCTAGCTCTCAGTTCTTCTAGCATTTTTTGTTCGTGCGCTCTTTTTTGACTCTAAATGTTCTCCGTGCTGCTGTTCTTGTTTGTCTGTATTTGTCCCTAATGTTTTCATTTGGGTCTTGCAGCGCGTCCATTCTGGCTATGTTTCTTGCGCTTATCTTCTCTTCGCATTCCTTGTCCTACCACGTGTTCCTTCCTTTAGCCTTTCTTTTCCCCACTATAGTTTGTGTACTTGTGTTGTCGTCTTTAAATATTCAGTATTCCATGTAGGGGGCTTGACTGTGTTTTGGTACTTTTGGCTAGATATTCTTGCTCGCACCTTAGCTCTAACCAAAAAATGATCACTATCAGCATCCACGCCAATAAGGCTTCTTACATCGGTTACATTGCTGCTATACCTTGCATTAACCAATATATGGTCGATTTGGTTCCTTGTTACTCCATCGCTGGATATCCAGGACTGCTTATGTATATTCTTGTGTTCGAACATTATTGATTTTATCAATAGGTTGTTGGATGCTGCCATGTCCACTAGTCGGGTTCCGTTGTCGTTACAGTATTCATGCAGGCTATGTTTGCCAATTACTGGCCTAAAGGCCTCATCTTGTATGGGTATTATATACCATATCTTGTATGGGTATTCCGTCTATAGCTCTTTCTAGTTCATCATAGAAGGATTCCTTACTTAGGTCGTCTTTTTCTTCAGTTGGGGCGGGTATGGATAACATCGAATAGTTATACCACTTTCAGACTTTCTTTCAAATCTGATTTGACAGATCCGTTCATTCACAGGTCTAAACTCGATAACAGATCAGTTCCTGTCGCACGACAAAACCAGTTCCAAATTTGTAGCGGTTTCGGCTTCCGCTATAAAATACAGCAGATTTTCCAATCCTCAATGTCCGTTCATCGGATCTCCTGTACTGCCGTGATATCCATCCCGATTTTCTCTAACTGTTATATCGTCCTCTGCGCTGCTCCTAACCTGTGCCAACTTAGTACATTCAGGGTTCCAATACTCATATCCTTCTTACATAGCCATGGCCGTCGTCTTGTGTCGGTCCTGTACCGAGGCGAATCGTTGGTTTTCATAACAGTATCTCTTTTTACAAGATCAGGTTGTTAGCCCTATGCTCAACCCTCCTCCTTTTTCCGGGCTTGGGACCGGCAGTGCTGTCTCACAGCTACTCACTTCACTCATCCCCATCATAGGCGGAAACAAATTATTGCTAGCTTTTATCAAAATAACTTTAGAAGGGAGAAATATCTGCAATTTCTGTTTTCAGTTTCGGGAAAACAATAAAATTACATTTAATTCGAGGTATTAGATGTAACAAGTTGTTGGAAATTAAGCTAACTATGAGCAAGATTTTAGTAAAATCGTGATAACTTTTAAACGGGGAAATATCTTCGAATTATATATTGGAAAAACAACAAAATCACGTTTAATTTGAGATGTCAGTTATCATAATCGGCTTTTATTAAGCTAATTATGTTGATTCGCGGAAACTATTGCTAGGTTTAAACAAAATCGCGATAACTTCGGAAGGGCTAAATATTTTTTATTTCTGTTTTCAGTATTGGTAAAACAATAGAATTGCCTTTAATTCGACGCATTAGTTGTGAGAATTAGTTGGGTATTATGCTAACTATGTAGCTGTAAACGTTTGAAAGATTTTAGCAAAATCTTGATATTTTTGGAACTGGGATATATCTATTTAACTTAACCAAGGCATGATGTTGCAAACTAATTCAAATCGCATTGGAAAAACTCACATTTTCTATTAAGATTTCGCACTTGCAAACAAAATTTTTACCAAAACCAAACGAATAACGTCGGCAACTGCGCTATCTGGATGAAACATTGGATGAAATTAAAGTAATCTCGCAACAAAACAGAAGTTTTAAGTTTCGATTTAATTTTTTTTTTGTAAATTTGCATAAATCAGATAAGAAATTATAATTGCTACTCTAAAAATGGCTGGCCATTTGTTTAGAAAAAGTAATATAACTCAATATGAATTTGCAAAAATATCAAAAAAATTAGCTGCTCTTATTGAAATTTATTTATTACGAACTGAACCTAATAATAGAGATAGTTATGCAAACTCATCTAATTAATGTTTCATGGAAAAACTTACATTTGCTATGAAATCGCGCAGTTGCAAATTGAAACATTTTTACGAAAAAAACACCATAGAAAGTACAACATGAAGTTTGTTAAGAATGATATCGTTCAACAATCTACACAACTTTGGACCAACAATAAATCTTATAAATTTACTATTTTTCAGTTTGCAAACTATTCATCTATCGTAAATTTGTAAACATTCGCAAATCATTTTGAATTTCGCTGTTGGAAGAAACCTTAAATATTAATATAAAACATGTTAACCTAAACTTTTTTCCCAATGTTGGTCGTATGGATCGTTATCGTTGGCGCTACCAACACCAAAAAATCAATAAATTCGGTGACAGCTGTCAATTTGAAACATGTCGATTTGAAATCAAAGATAATGGCAAATATCGTAGACGAACGATTTCGGGAGGCCGCCTGTCTCGGAGACCTCGAAGCCGTGCAGAATCTCATCGCTCAAAACATCGACATTAATTCCAAAAACCCCATCAACGGATGGTAAATAATAAATATAACCCCCAATTCATAACTCAACCACACATCAATAAATAAACATAATAAATATATTTATCATATTATGTTTATTTAAATGTTTTTTAAACTTAAACTACAAATAGTGAAACCTTAATTTTCAATTACACATCAATTAATTAACGCATTTCATCACAACATTTTTAATTGCCGTGTTATTTTGTTAGAGCAGATTAGTTAAAATCAAATTTTTGTAATAAACTGCATTTATATTTAGGACAGCTTTGCATTGGGCTTGCAAGAGGGGCAATGAAGACATAGTTCGAGTCCTCCTAAACAACGGGGCCGATAACAAAATAGAAAACGAAAAGGGGGAAAGGCCAATAAATGTCTGCTCACACCAAAACATTGCCGGACTGCTGGGTGAAAGTTTACCTGTAAATAATTCGTACTTTGCTGAGGACGGTGGCTCAAAGTTTGTTCCAAATTATATTAGAAATGCTCCAATCAATGGGCAGGTGGAGATGCCGACAAGACTGAGGACAAGACACGATCTTTCTTCTTTGCCTTCAACTATGTTACCTTCACAATGCACAGATGGTAAGTAATAATGTTAATGCTTATGCTGCTATGGACTGCTATAGCAGTTCAATTGATTTGGCGGCCAGATGCTATGGACTGCTATAGCAGTCTACCGACTTCGTGAATTCATTGCGGCTTTTTTAAACATAACAAAGAGGTAAATAAATATATACACTCTCATTGGAGCGTTGCGTTACCATGGGTGAAAGGTTTGGGACTCACCCCTGCACCTATGAATACTTCAAAATTTGCTTCGAATAGAGATTTTGGTTTTTGAAAATTTGGCAATTTTTGCAAATTATTCTGACGTTTTCGCCCAGTTTTGACACAAAACAAAAGTATTTTGCAAGGTTTCAAATCTCCAAAAAAAAAAAAAAAAAATTTGTTTCGAATAGAGATTTTGGTTTTTTTAAATTTGGCAATTTTTGCAAATTATTTTGACGTTTCCGTCCAATTTTGACACAAAACAAAAGAATTTTGCAAGGTTTATTCATTCAAATCAACAAAAAAACAAAATTTGCTTCAAATAGAGATTTTGGTTCTTGAAAATTTGGCAATTTTTGCAAATTATTTTGACGTTTTCGTCCAATTTTGTCACAAAACAAAAGTATTTTGCAAGGTTTCAAATCTCCAAATAAAAACAAAATTTGCTTCGAATAGAGATTTTGTTTTTTTAAAATTAGGCAATTTTTGCAAATTATTTTGACGTTTCCGTCCAATTTTGACACAAAACAAAAGAATTTTGCAAGGTTTATCCATTCAAATAAAAAATAAAAAAATTGCTTCAAATAGAGATTTTGGTTCTTGAAAATTTGGCAATTTTTGCAAATTATTTTGACGTTTTCGTCCAATTCTGAAGCAAAACAAAAGAATTTTGCAAGGTTTGTCCATTCAAATCAACACAGAAAGAAAATTTACTTCAAATAGAGATTTTGATTTTTAAAAATTTTGTAATTTTTGCACATTATTTTGACGTTTTCGTCCAATTTTGTCACAAAACAAAAGTAGTTTGCAAAGCTTGTCCATTCAAATCAATAAAAAAACAAAATTTGCTTCGAATAGACATTTTGGTTGTTGAAACTTTGGCACTTTTTGCAAATTATTTTGACGTTTTCGTCCAATTTTGTCACAAAAGTATTTTGCAAGGTTTGTCCATTCAAATCAACAAAAAAAAACAAAACTTGCTTCAAATAGAGATTTTGGTTGTTGAAAATTTGGCAATATTTGCAAATTATTTTGACGTTTTCGTCCAATTCTGACGCAAAACAAATGAATTTTGCAAGGTTTGTCCATTAAAATCAACACAGAAAGAAAATTTGCTTCAAATAGAGATTTTGATTTTTAAAAATTTGGTAATTTTTGCACATTATTTTGACGTTTTCGTCCAATTTTGTCACAAAACAAAAGTATTTTGCAAGGTTTGTCCATTCAAATCAACAAAAAAAAAACAAAATTTGCTTCAAATAGAGATTTTGGTTGTTGAAAATTTGGCAATTTTTGCAAATTATTTTGACGTTTTCGTCCAATTCTGACACAAAACAAAAGAATTTTGTAAGATTTGTCCATTCAAATCAACAAAGAAAGAAAATTTTGGTCCATTGAAATCAACAAAAATAAAACAAATTTGCTTCAGATAGATTTTTGTTTTTGAAAATTTGGCAATTTTTGCAAAATATTTTGACGTTTTCGTCCAATTTTTGACACAAAACAAAAGTATTTTGCAAGGTTTGTCCATTTGTCCATTCAAATTAACAAAAAAAACAAAATTTGCTTCAAATAGAGATTTGGGTTCTTGAAAATTTGGCAAAACTTTTGCAAATTATTTTTACGTTTTCGTCCAATCTTGTCACAAAACAAAAGTTTTTTGCAAGGTTTGTCCATTCAAATCAATAAAAAAAAACAAAATTTGCTTCGAATGGAGATTTTGTTTCTTGAAAATTTGGCAATTTTTGCAACTTATTTTGACGTTTTCGTCCAATTCTGCCACAAAACAAAAGTATTTTGCAAAGTTTGTCCATTCAAATCAACAAAAAAAGAAAATTTGGTTCAAATAGAGATTTTTATTTTTGAAAATTTGGTAATTTTTGCACATTACTTTGACGTTTTCATCCAATTATGTCACAAAACAAAAGTATTTTGCAAGGTTTGTTCATTCCAATCAACAAAAATAAAACAAATTTGCTTCAGATAGAGATTTTGGTTTTTGAAAATTTGGCAATTTTTGCAAATTATTTTGACTTTTTTGTCCAATTTTGACACAAAACTAAAGAATTTTGCGAGGTTTGTCCATTCAAATCAACAAAATATTGAGCACACAATCACATCAGTTAAAAAAAGTAATTCGAGTGAAAGGGTTAATATTTAATTTAACCCTTTGGATACATTTGGCTTAGATTCAACATGCATGTTTTATTTGTCATGCATTCTCTAAATAAATATGTAAAGGATTAATAATTCATGGATGATGTACCAGTTTAGTTATAAAGTAGATCTAGCCCTGTCCGTTTAGTTCCACATCTACATCTCTCTTATATCTATCCCATCTAATCTACTAATGCTATTTTATATAATACAAATAACTATGTAACTGCTCTATTTCTTTTATCATTTGTATTGTAGATTTGGTGTTGAAGGTTCGTGTGGCTGGATCGAATGATCCAGATTTCATTGAAGTAGAGATCCCACGATGGAAATTGACGTACGCGACGCTTTTGCATATTTGTTGCGAGGAGTTGGAGGTGTCAGAGTCGCAGGTGGAGAGGATAAGGAAGTTGCCAAACACTCGACTGCGGAGGGACAATGAGGTGAAGCGGCTCAGGGAGTCACAGTGTTTAGAGATAGTTTTGAAGGGACCGGCAGGTTTGGATAAATTGAATAATTCATATCAGAGCATTTCATCTTATAGGGATCAGACTATTTTGTATTGAGAGATTTAATTGTTTGGGGAAATTTAAAGAGAATTTCTTATGTGTTTGCACTGCTTAGTACAAAGTAGGCGTAAGGGGAACACCAAGTTGTTTTTGTATGATATGACGTTCTTTTTAAGGAAATTTTTTATATCTCGTGTATTGGAATAAATGAGCTGGGAATGTTTTCAGGGATGGACGTAAATAGCCCATAAAAAATAACGTAAAATGGAATTTGAGTTATTTATTCCTTTTTCCACCGCAAACTGGCAAAAAACACATAATAACGTCAATAACGACGTAAATAATAACGTCGTTTTGTAAAATATTTTTTCAAAAAATCTTAAGGTTTTTAATTCTATATAAAAATAATTAAGAGTAACGATGATTATTTTACCTATTCCTTCTTTTTACTTTTACCTTTTTTTTTTAGTTTAGTTACTGCTGTTTTGTTTTTTACTGCAGAATTGTCAAGTTTTTTTACCCCTTTTTTTACTTTCTCACCTGCTTTTCCCATTACCTGTTTTTCTTTAGGTTTAACTGCTACTTTTTCTTCGGGTTTAACTGCTACTTTTTCTTCGGATTTAACTGCAACTTTTTCTTTGGATTTAACTGCTACTTTTTCTTCCTTAATTTTCTTCCCTTTCTTAACTTTCTCTTGTAATATTGCTTTCTTCTGCTGCACCTTTTCTTCCAACTTTGCCTTCTTATTATTAATTTTCTTCTTTTTAACAACTTTGCCCTTATCTCCCTCAATCTTCCCCTTCTTATTCCCTTTACCTTCCTCTACAACACTCCTTACTCCTTCAGCAATCTTTTCTGCAATAACCCTCTTGCCCTTTCCCTTATTCTTCTTCTTTAAAATCGCATTCTTCTTTTTATCTAACCCAACAGAAATGATTCCCTTTTTTTTCAACTTTGAAACCATTTGCCTTTCTTCATGACTTAACTGATCCAATCTCTTTTTATTCCTTTTATTAAAATTTTCTATACTTTCTTTTTCTTGATTCAACAAAACAGTGCCTGTCGGTAAAACAGTGATGGTGCCATCGTTAACAGTTGATAATTCATCGGTGACTTCGTGGAAGGCTTTTGGTCTCTCTGGTTTAACCACCGGAACCTTTACCACACTGTTCCTAACTGAAACAATTATATAATAAAACAAAATCGTAATAATTATTTGTTACTTACTTAAATTAATGTAAACTGGAATAGTAGTCCCCAAGGGGTTCTTAATGTGGAGTGCTCTAATGTTCCAAAACCCACCCGGAAACTTCTTATTTAATTCTTCAACTAAACCAAATATATTCTCAACAACCTTATCCTCTTCCATCTTCATGTGTCCAACTTTCACAGTGAAATTATCACCGTTTGGATGAACAGTGAACTGTACCATTTTGAGTTTAGATTCGATCAAACCTTTGAGATTTGTTACGTTTAATTTAACAAATGTAGGTGACTTATTTTTTTTGTTTAGCACACCTCCAAAGGTTTTAACAGTCTTACTCGCAGTTTTTGTGTCTACTAAGAAATGATCATATAATTCTACTAGCCTATTCTGCATTTCATACTGGGAATATTCACTGTACAATTGATGAAACGGAATGATTTTATTGATGCCTGTTACACCTTTATTTTTCAATAATGCCTCGTATTTTTCAATATTTTTGTCGTAATTTTTAAAATCGTGTTTTAAGTTTTGGGTGATTAAACAGACTTCACTGTCATCGGTTAAGGTTGAGTTTGGGAGTGCGAGGCGGAGGATTTTTGCTATGCAATTGGGGACTTTAATAGTGGAAATTTGGATGTAAATTGGTTGTTCTGCATCGAAGAGTTCATTTTTTGTGTTTTTTTGGTCATTTAATTTGAAAAGGGCATTAACAGCAGATTCCACTGTTTCTTTATTTAACAGGTTATCTAGGTTTTCTACCTCTTTCTGAACTTTTTGTGGAACAACTTTTGCCAACTTCTTTTGTATTTTCTTCAACTTCTTTGGGGAATCTGGTTTTCCGTTAAGATTTTTCACTTCTTTTGGGGTTTTTGGCACGCTTTCTTTCTTGAGAGCTTCGTTTTTCAAGGCAGTTTTCACTGCTTTCGAGGCCAGTTTAACTTTTGGAGGTTTACTGATTTTCTTTAATTTTTTTGGGGACTTTTTGTCTTTACCGACTGTTCTAGGTTTGGAACTTGCATTAGCCTTAACTTTTGCCATAATTTACTTAATTTATTACAGAAAACTGAAAACTAACAAACACGTGTACACCTTGGGTTTTTTAGGTTATGGTTATTCACACGGTCGCTATGATATTTCAAACTGATTTACTTGAACAGAAGCGACAACATAACGATAAAAAAAAATCACCAATTTCTTTTAGAAATACAAAATTAACTTTTTAAAGCAACTTTTATGATCAAAATTTCTTAAAGATAAAATCATTTCTATACATATTATCTAATTTCTAAATCACTTTTCTATTCTTTCTTAAATTAATATTAAAGCAAATAATATTTTGTTTTTTTGTTGGTGCTATTGTAAAATTTAGTCCTGGTGACAGAAATAATTCAAATTGTTTTACTTAAACTGAAACGCCAACATAACGATAAAAAAATCACCAATATTCTTTAGAAAAACAAACTTTTTATAACAAATTCAATGATCAAAATTTCTTGAAAATAAAGTAATTTCCATACACATTATTTAATATAAAAATCTCTTCTATTTTTTCTAAAAATGATATTAAAACAAATAGCATTTTCTGTTTTTTTTTTGTTGGTATTATTGAAAAATTTTGTTTCGCCGTGGTAACAGCAAACAATCCAATTTTGTGAATTCAAATGAGAATAATTTGTGTGAAACATGGAATTGGAGATTTGGTGAGTTAAATTTCAAATTTTTCATTTAAGAAAGTTTGTATGTAATGCTAAATACTTAAGAGCAAGAAAACTTATATTTGATCACAAACACCCCTTGGTCAAGTTCAATCTCGATAAATCCAATGTTTATCTTCCCATACACACCAAACAAGAAATCAAGAGATTTCACTCAATAAAAACTACACACAATAAAAGACATCTTGCACTCAAACCAAGTTGACAGACGGTAAAATCTTAAGCAATGCATCTTTAATGTTGTAAAGGTTTCAGAATATTTTTTCGTCTACAACATACTCCTTCATTCCTTACTCTCTTGCCCTTTCCCTTCTTGTTCTTTAAAATCACACTCTTCTTTTTGTCTAACCCAGCAGAAATGATTCCCTTTTTCTTCAAATTTGAAACCATTTGCCTTTCTTCATGACTTAACTGATCCAATCTGTTTTTATTCCTCTTATAAAAATTTTCTATACTTTCTTTTTTTTGTTTCAACAAAACACTGACAGTGCCATCTTTAACAGTTGATAATTCATTGGCGACTTTGTGGAAGGCTTTTGGTCTATCTGGTTTAACTATCGGAACTTTTACCACACTATTGTTAACTGAAACAATTATTTAATAAAACAAAATCGTAATAATTATTTGTTACTTACTTAAATTAATGTAAACACGAATAGTAATCCCCAAGTGGTTCTTAATGTGGATTGCTTTAATGTTTCCAAACCCATCTGGAAACTTCTTATTTAATTCTTGAAATAAAACAAATATATTCTCCGCAACCTTATCCTCTTCCATGTTCATTTGTCCAACTTTCACAGTGATGTTATAACTTTCTACACATCTATTTAGATTCGATCAAACCTTTGAAATTTGTTACGTTTAATTTAACAAATGTTGGTGACTTATTTTTTCTGTTTAGCACACCTCCAAATCTTACTCGCAGTTTTGGCATCCATTAAGAAATGATCATATAATTCTACTAACCGATTCTGCATTTCATACTGGGAATATTCACTGTACAATTGATGCAAAGGAATGATTTTCTTGATACCAGTTACACCTTTATTCCTTAATAATTCCTCATATTTTTGTCCTAATTTTTTAAGTCATGTCTTAAGTCTTTGATGATTAAACAGACTTCACTGTCATTGGTTAAAATTGAGTTTGGGAGTGAGAGGTGGAGGATTTTTGCTATGCAATTGGGGTGTTTAATAGTGGAAATTTGGAAGTAAATTGGTTGTTCTGTGTCAAAGAGTTCAATTTTCATGTTATTTTGGTCTTTTAATTTGAAAAGGGCATTAACAGCAGATTCCACTGTTTCTTTATTTAATTAACACATTATCTACGTTTTTACCCCTTTCTGTACTTTTTGTGGTACAACTTTTGCAAACTTTTTTAGAATTTTCTTTTACTTCTTTGGGGAATCCAGTTTTCCATTATGATTTTCCACTTCTTTTGGGGTTTTTGACATGATTTCCTTCTTGAGGACTTCGTCTTTCAAGACAGTTTTCACTGCTTTTGAGGTCAGTTTAACTTTTGGAGGTTTACTGATTTACTTTAATTTATTTTGGGGACTTTTTGTCTTTACCGGCTGTTCTAGATTTGAAACTTAGGTATTAATCTTAACTTTCACCATAATTTCTAATTTTTTGTTTAAGAAAGTTTGTAGGTAATGATTTAAATCTAAATATTTAAGGGCAAGAAAACTTATCTCTAATCACAAACACCCTTTGGTCAAGTTCGATCTCGATATATCCAATACCCACACACACCGAACAAGAAATCAAGAGATTTCATTCTAAACTACACACAATGAAAGACATCTTGCACTCAAAGTGAGTTGAGAGACAGTAAACTCTTAAGCAATTCATCTTCAATGTTGTAAAGGTTACAGAATATTTCTTCCTCTATAACATTCCTTACTCCTTCAGCTATCTTTTCTGCAATAACCCTCTTCCCCTTTCCCTTCTTGTTCTTTAAAATCACATTCTTCTTTTTGTATAACCCAGCATAAAGTCCTGTAAAGTTAGCAACTGAATTTGCAAAAATTTAATATTACATCGGAGTTCCCGGTCGATATGAAATAGTTCTAAAGTACTTGTGCAAAATTTCAATAGTTCTGCAGAATTTCGCGAAAAAAATGGAAAGTACTAAAATTGAGCTAGGTTTTTTGAGCGGGGTCCGTACCGAAAACGGAACCCTTATAGGATCACTTTGTTGTCCGTCTGTCTGTCTGTCTGTCTGTCAAGAACATTTTTCTCAGGAACGCGTAGAGGTAACAAGTTGAAATTTGTATCAAATACTCGGGTCTGCGGTCTCTTTCAGCTGTGACAAAATCAAAAAACCAAACTTGTAAGTCAACGCGATCAAAAGATATGACCGTTTATGTCGCATATTTTGGGATTTCACAGGGGAATCAAAACCTATAGGGTAGTTCCCTTTGACCTAGAATCATGAAATTTGGCAAGAAGCGGTGTTACAGCACATGTAAAGGGAAAATTCTGAAAACCGTTAATATGCAGTTTAATTACAAGAAAAATGCGAATTTACTATTAGAAACTTATGAAAATACACTTATGTTTTGCTTGGTATTGTCAGGCACCAGAAGCATATGGGTTGCATAGAGTTAGGTCCTCCTAAAGATACCTTACTTACAAGTTTGTACGGAACCCTCAGTGCGCGAGTCACAACTCGCACTTCTTGGTCTGCACTCGCACGGCTGGTTTTTTTACATATTCCTGCACCTCGACCATAGTTCTGGAGTACTTCATCAATTTTGCAAAAAGTTCTACAAAAATTGACATTTTGCAAAAAAAAAAAATTTGAAAATTCTAAAAACAGTTCTATTTGCGGATTTGAATAGAAGAGTTCAAAAGATATTTGCAATAATAAGGGGCCCATAATTTTGAATGAAAATTAAAAAAAATCACGCCACACTTCAGTTTGCAGTTCCCGATAGAACTCTTATAACTCGATAGAGATGTAACTAAAATCGTTATAACTTTTTTTCTGTAAAGTTAAAAATTGGAAAGATATGCGAAAAATTAGACTTCACCAATGCGACGAAGTGAAGAAGAAAAAAAATCGAGCGATAGTTCTGTTGCCAGTTCCCGGCAGAACTCTTATGCCCGCCACACAATGGTCCACCGGAGAGGTCTAACTGTGCGTGTGTGGGAATAGACCTGTGCAGTTTTTTGCATACGGTTGACCTGCGCAGGCAAACCTGCACAGGTAACCTCTCCGATAGACCGAAGCGTGTATGGCGAGCATTAGAGTTATATCGAAAATCCTTATAACATTTTTCAGTAAAATTAAAAATAGAAAATTTTGCGAAAAATTGGACCACCGATACGACGAAGTGAACAAAAAAAAATTCGTGCAACAGTTCTGTTTGCAGTTCCCGGTAGAACTCTATAGTTCTATCGAAAAGGCTTATAACATTCTTGTGTAAAGTTAAAAATTGGAAAGATATGCAAAAAATTAGATTCCACCGATGCCACGAAGTGTAGAGAAAAAATCGCGCAATATTTCTGTTTGCAGTTCCTTATAGAACTCTAATAGCTCCTCTACACTATGGCCCATCTTAGGCCAATGTGAGCCATCACCATTGTGTAGAAGGGTAGATGGCCTGTAGTGGCCTAAGTAGTGGATGGTGGAGATGGTGATGGCCATGGATGGCGTAGGGAGCGGTCCGACTACACACATCAAAGGAGGCCAGCATGCGCAAGTAAGCTACGCAGTGGCTAAAGTGGCATGTCCATACCATGGGCCATCATTATTTCCTTTATCGCACGCTTATCAGTGCCCGCTGCTTGTTGTCATGATAACACTGATTTTAGTAATTATTATTATTTAATTATAAGGAAATATTTAGTTTATTGAGATATTTGTTTATTGAAATATTAGTTTTTTGAAATAATTAGTTTTCTATAACAAGAAATAACTGTTTATTATTAATCATGGCAAAATCGAAGAAATCATGAATTTCAACTTTATTAAGTTTGAATATTAACTCTATAATTTCAATTATAAATTTGAAATTAATTTTTATCATCAATGTATGGCCCACCCACTATGGCCCATTCATGCACATCTAGAATGGGCCATCTAGATGGACCACTGTGTGTATGCGTCCATTCAAGCCATCATAATGGGCCATGGTAATGGTGACCATCATGATGGCCCACAATGAGCCATAGTGTAGAGGAGCCATAGAGGAGCTCACAGACTGGCGCGGAAGTTTCGCTGCCGTGACCGGTGCATTATCGCAGCGGATCGATTGACGTGGCGGCTTATGTACATGTTCAGATCAACTGGCGTGTTTTCCGCAAAAGCCGCGGGTGTGCAGCGTTGCACGATAAGAACGCTGCATGCGCGGTTAGTTTCGCTGCCCCTGTGTTTTGAAACGGCAATTACAGAGAAGTCGATTGAGATTGAGAATTAAAAAGAAAAATCTATATTGTATGACCTGGATGATGAAAACTATAACACCATAAGAAAAAAGGACAAAATTTGTAATAGGATTAGAATTGGAGGAAAATTTTGAAGATTGAGTTTGTTGTAGAACCCACCCATTTTATGAACCCACTTTTTCTTTTATGTCTCAAATGAGTTTTGGAAATAAATAAACAACCAAACAATAACAAACTAACAAACTGACCGATTTTCTTCTTCTGTTGTCAATACTACGTCAAAACAATATGTTGTCAATAATAATGGAAGGTCTTCTTCTCTGAGGAAATGACTACTATATATATGTAAAATTCGCGTTGTTGACTACTATATATGTAAAAATTGATGTGGGCATGGCCATTTCGCTGCCGGGCTGCTAGCGAATTTTTCGTTGAGGAAATTTCGCCACGCAAACGTTCCGCGCCGGTCTGCGAGCTCCTGTAAGGTGCTCACAGACCGGAACGGAACTTTCTCTGCCGCAACGATGCGATATCGCGGCGGACCGACTAACACGGCGGCTTATGTACATGTTCAGATAAAAAACGCGATTTCCGTCATAGTCGCGGTAATGCAGCGTTGCACGTCAAGGACGCTGCATGCGCGGTTAGTTTCGCTGCCGCTGTATTTTGAAATGGCGATCTCTGTAATCACATTGATTTTATGAACCCATGTTTAATTCTGAAATGATTTTTATGTGTTTTAGAAATTTAAAATAAATGGGCATTGCCATTTCGCTGCCGCGCCGCTAGCGATTTTTCCGTTGCGGAAATTTCGCGCCGCATACCCTCCGCGCCGGTCTGAAGGATACTTTAGAGTTCTATCGAAAATACTTATAACATTTTTCTTTAAAATTAAATATTAGAAAGATATGCGAAAAACTAAACTTCTCCGATGCGACGAAGCAAAGAGAAAAAAATCGGACAATAGTTCTTTTTGCAGTTTCTGGTAGTCAAGTCTAATTCCACGCATATCTTTCTAATATTTAACTTTAAAGAAAAATGTAATAAAGATTTTCGATAGAATTCTAAGAGAACTGCAGACGGAACTATTGCGCGATTATTTTTACTCTTTGCTTCCTCGCATCGGCGAAGTCTAATTTTTCGCATATCTTTCTAATTTTTTACTTTAAAGAAAAATGTTATAAGGATTTTCGCTAGAACACTAAGAGTTCTACCAGGAACTGCAAACAGAACTATTGCGCAATTATTTTCTCTTTGCTTCGTCGCATCGGTGAAGTCTAATTGCTCGCATATCTTTCGAATTTTTTACTTTAAAGAAATACATTATAAGGATTTTCGATAGAACTCTAAGAGTTCTACCGGGAACTACTAACAGAACTGTCGCGCGATTTTTTTTTCTTCATTTCGTCGCATTGCTGAAGTCTAATTTTTCGCATATCTTTCCAATTTTTAACTTTACATAAAAAAGTTATAAGGATTTTCGATAGAACTCGAAGCGTTCTATCGGGAACTGCAAACAGAACTGTTGCGCGATTTTTGTAAATTATTTAAAATAATGGGTCGCTTTAAGCGACTCGCTTATTATTACAAATATCTTTTGAACTAAGGTTTTGATCAAAAAATGACAAAGGGATCTTCGATAGAACTCTTAGGGTGCTATTCAGATCGCTCGAATAGATCTGTTTTTGCAATTTTTTAAATTCAATTTTTTTGTAAAATGTCATTTCTTGTAGAACTTTTTGCAGAAATAGTACTCCAGGTGTAATGGAAAAGTACTCCGGAACTATGGTCGAGGTGCAGGAATATGTAAAAAACGCACAGTTTTTCTCAAAAGTGGTTGGTTGCTAGCTCAATTTTAGTATTTTCCATTTTTTTCGCGAAATTCTGCACAACTATTGAAATTTTGCACAAAGTACTGTAGAACTATTTCATATCTACCGGGAACTCCGATGTAATATTTTATTTTTGCAAATTCGGTTGCAAAGTTCACAGGACTATAAATGATCTTTTTCTTCAACTTTGAAACCATTTGCCTTTCTTAATGACTTAATTGATCAAATATGTTCAGTTTTTTTTTTGGGGGGCTTTTGTAAAATTTTGTCATGGTAATAAAAAATGATTCAAATTGTTTTACTTAAAATGAAACGCCAACATAACGATAAAAAAAAATCACCAATATTCTTTAGAAAAATAAACTTTTTAAATCAAATTTAATGATCAAAATTTCTTAAAAATAAAATCATTGCTATACATTTTATTGAATATCAAAATCGCTTTTCTATTCTCTCCCAAAATGATATTAAAACAAATATTTTTTTCTGTTTTTTGTTGGTATTATTAAAATTTTTTGTTTCGTCCTGGTAGCAGCAAACAATCCAATTTTGTGAATTCAAATGAGAATAATTTGTGTGAAACATGGAATTGGAGATTTGGTGAGTTAAATTTCTAATTTTTCATTTAAGAAAGTTTGTACGTAATGCTAAATACTTAAGAGCAAGAAAACTTATCTTTGATCACAAACACCCCTTGGTCAAGTTCAATCTCGATAAATCCAATGTTTATCTTCCTATACACACCGAACAAGAAATCAAGACTTTAAACTACAAACAATAAAAGACATCTTGCACTCAAACCGAGTTGACAGATGGTAAAATCTTCAGCAATGCATCTTTAATGTTGTAAAGGTTACAGAATATTCTTTCATCTCCAACGTTCCTTACTCCTTCAGCAATCTTTTCTGCAATAACCCTCTTCCCCTTTCCCTTCTTGTTCTTTAAAATCACACTCTTCTTTTTGTCTAACCCAGCAGAAATGATTCCCTTCTTCTTCAACTTTGAAACCATTTTTCTTTCTTCATGACTTAACTGATCCAATCTCTTTTTATTCCTCTTATAAAAATTTTCTATACTTTCTTTTTCTTGTTTCAACAAAACAGTGACAGTGCCATCTTTAGCAGTTGATAATTCATTGGCGACTTCATGGAAGGCTTTTGGTCTATCTGGTTTAACTATCGGAACCTTTACCACACTGTTCCTAACTGAAACAATTATTTAATAAAACAAAATCGTAATAATTATTTCTTACTTACTTAAATTAATGTAAACACGAATCATATTCCCCAAGTGGTTCTTAATGTAGATTGCTCTAACATTTTCAAACCCGCCTGGAAAATTCTTATTTAATCCTTCAAATAAAACAAATATATTCTCAACAACCTTATTCTCTTCCATCTTCATGTGTCCAACTTTCACAGTGAAGTTATCACTGTTTGGATGAACGGCGAACTGTACTATTTTGAGTTTAGATTCGATCAAACCTTTGAGATTTGTTACATTTAATTTTACAAACGTTGTTGACTTATTTTTTCTGTTTAGCACACCTCCAAAGGTGCTAACAGTCTTACTCGCAGTTCTAGCATCCACTAAGAAATGATCATATAATTCTACTAGCTGATTCTGCATTTCATACTGGGAATATTCACTGTACAATTGATGCAAAGGAATGATTTTCTTGATGGCTGTTACACCTTTATTCTCTAATAATTCCTCATATTTTTCTATATTTTTGTCGTAATTTTTTAAGTCGTGTCTTAAGTTTTGGGTGATTAAACAGACTTCACTGTCATTGGTTAAAGTTGAGTTTGGGAGTGAGACACGGAGGATTTTTGCTATGCAATTGGGGTCTTTAATAGTGGAAATTTTTATGTAAATTGGTTGTTCTTTGTCGATGAGTTCATTTTTTGTGTCTTTTAATTTGAAAAGAGCATTAACAGCAGATTCCACTGTTTCTTTATTTAACACGTTATCTACGTTTACCCCTTTCTGAACTTTTTGTGGAACAACTTTTGCCAACTTTTTTAGAATTTTCTTCAACTTCTCTGGGGAATCCGGTTTTCCATTAAGATTTTTTTTCACCTCTTTTGGTGTTTTTGGCATTATTTCTTACTCCGTTTTTTCACGTTTTTCACTTGACTTGAGAGTTTGCACTGCTTTATTTTCTTGCGGACTTTCTGTCATTACCGGCTGTTCTAGGTTTCTAACTTGCACTAGCCTTAACTTTCTCCATAATTTAATTAACTTATAGCAAACTGAAAACTAACAAACATGTATACACTTTGGTTTTTTAGGTTATGGTTATTGACATACATTTTAATAAATGAGCCGAATCTATTGCAAAGTATTCGGATAAAAAATATGACCGTGAAAGAAAATCATAATTTTTTACGTCTATGTTTATTTGTTTAGTGACGCGAGTTGTTTCCATTGTAACAACAAATATGAATCGTTTAATAATGAAACTCCATTTGATTTACATTGGACTTTTACGCACGATTTGTATGCTTTTACACACGATTATAATAATGGCATCCTTCACATCCTTCATACAATAATGTATTTAATAATGTGTTCATTTTAGTGTGTGAGTAGTTAAATATATATTTTTTTTAATTATTGGTCTGTTTTCTTAACTAAATTATAATTCTCATTTCATCCCATTTGTCCCACTTGGTCTATCAAAATGTGGTCACTTTATATATGTTGCAAAAAGATTAATTAATTACAAGATAACTAATCAGTCCTAAATAATAAAATTACTAGATGATATCTATATAGTACCGGATATAAACGCTAAAATAAAAATCTTTACTGAGAGAATAATATTTCTGCTTGATCACCATGCGCCTATTAAACAATTAATAACCAATAAGCCAAAAAAAACTTGGGTTACACCAAATTTGAAAAAGATTTATAAGATGAAGAATGACGCACATTCTAAATATAATAAGACGGTGTATTTCTGCGAGAAAATGTTTCAAGGATTTGCAAAAACTTGTGAGAATTACCACGCTACAAGAAAAAAGAGCGTATTTGGAAAGTGTCACAACTATAGGTGATGAAAAGATTATTTGGCAAAGTTTAAAAAACATGAACACTACCTGCCCAAAGTCTAAACCAGGCCTGCCAGAATCATTGGGTAGTGTCAATGATCTAAACAACTATTTTGTAGGGTCTGCTAACCAACTCGCTCAAGACGTTGATGAAAATACTCTTCTAAGTTATCAATATTCTTTTATAAGGAAAATGTCAGATTTATTGAACCTAAAGCAGGTAACTGAAACTGATATTTACAAAATAATTCTCAATATAAAATCTAGTGCCATGGGCTCTGATGGAATAAATATCAACATGATAAAAAAATTTCTTGCCTCAGATACTTCCAATTATTACTCGTATAGTTAACAGTTGCTTACTAGACAGCGTATTTCCGGACGCATGGAAACATGCATATGTCCACCCAATTGCCAAAAAACGCATGCCCTAACTTAATTACTGATCTAAGGACCATTTCTATTTTGCCAACCATTTCCAAAATCCTTGAAAAAGTGGTGGACCTGTAAGTTAGGAAGTTTCTTGAAGTAAATAAAATCCGGTTTTAGAAAAGGTCATAGCTCCACAACAGCACTAATGGGCGTAGTTGATGAAATAGCAAGGGCGCTTGATAGCCACAATGTAGCTGTACTAGTACTATTGGTACTTCAGCAAGGCCTTTGATACGGTCAATCATCGTATGCTTCTTAGTATTTTACACTATATATAGGAATGTCCAAAAACACTATAAAATTTTTTGCTAGTTTCTTGCGGGGCAGAAGTCAAAGCGTTACTTTACAAAATGATATCTCGGAAAGTACAGTTGTAAATGGTAGTGTGTCGCAGGGTTCTGTGTTGGGACCATTACTGTTTACTCTATACACTATAAATATTAGAGCATCAATAAAGAATGGTCTTCATCATCAGTATGCTGACGACATACAGTTAATATATACTTTTCCTTCTGATAAGCTTGAACTCGCTGAATGATTTATAGATGATGACCTGAGAAGTATAGCTAAATTCACCACTGGACATTCCCTCACCATCAACCCGAGCAAGGCTAAAATCATGGTATTTGCCTCAAAAAGAAAACAAGTGGCTATTAAGGAAAAACTGACAATTACCATGCATGTTCAGCGCCTGAACATAACAAATGAATAAAAAATTCTCGCACTATTAATTTATGACAGATTAAAATTTTCATCACATGTATCAACATTTTTAAAGCGTGCTTATTTAAAATTGAAAGTGTTGCATTCCTGTATGCGTGTCTTATCTTTAAACTTAAAAAGGAAACTAGTGATTGCCTATGTTTTGTCAATGCTTAGTTATCCTGAGTCAGTGTATACTAGTTTCATTAATAATGCAGACCGCTCCAGAATACAACAAGCACAAAATAGGTGTATCAGATTTGTACATGGCCTAAGGCCTCGCCAAAAAATATCCACGGAAATTTGATGCAAATGGATTAACCCTCCGTTTGGCACATAGTCCGCTAACCTTTGGTATGGCACATGTGGTCTGGCCAGACCCCTGTATATCTCCATACAAACATATGGAAATATCGCATTGTTGGAGGCGTTCAATGCTCCTCCGACACAATTTTTGGCGTAGTGCAGGATGGAAACTAAAATTACGGCCCTATTTTTTTTTTGGCACGTAACTGCAAATGGAAACCGTATCATAGAATCTAAAATGAAATGAAAAAAACAGGATGTGAAGGACTCTTTTTCATTTCTTCAGGAACACATCTTTTATTGGATCGAATTGTGCCAACAAAAGCAATGTCAATTTATTTATTTATTTTATTATGGCAATTCGCTTTGCTGCTTCCAATGTGGGGAAACTAATTATCAGCAATAGCTATACGACCAAGCTTACTATACCGATTTGGTAACTCCAGCAATACATTTTCACCTTGTTTAAGTTCCTTGTTTAGTTTGCTCCATCTTCACGGCCTGTTTATAATTTTCCTTGTAACGGATATTTTGTATTGGAATGGCATGTTCACCAAATTTTGTTGCCATATTTTGATGGTTTTGATTAATTTATTTAGTAAATTTTGTTCTGCCGTAAAGTTTTCATGCGAATCATAATGCTTCACAAGATTTTCATTAAAAAAAATCCATATTTCACGAATTGTTAGTGCGGCTTTGTCAGTTCGTTGGCGAAATGCACGTGTACGCCTATCATCAAAACGCATATATCGTAGCAATAGCTTATGAGACATAGCTGATCGTAATATGGGCAGGCTGTCTGTATGCCAAAGAAGGTGACTTCTGCATGTTATTGTGTGAGACTCCAGCGGCCAAAAATACACCAATAAATGCATCTAGTTCAGTGCTTGTTAGCTTTTTCCAAATTCTTGTTTTTTTATCGGGATTTTTCAGATTCCACCTTTCAAATGTACCTTTCGCATAACGATTCGTTACGTTTCGTCTGAATTTTGTTCTTTTGGTCCAGCTCGAAAACGCATAATATTGTGATGGCGCAAACGACCAACAGCAGCTGGTTCATTTCTATTCCATTTTGTACCGTCTTTGCCAAAGAAAATTTCATCAGTTGCAACTTGTTAATTTTTAGAATGTTCTTCTCCCTCTACTTCTTCGTCTCTTTCTAGAATTTCGTTAGGTTCAATTATAAAATTTTCAGACGCATCGTCTTCAGGTATATAATTCATATCATTTTCGTCGTCATCGTCCCTGAATGGATCGTATTCAACATTTTCATCAATCTCTTCTTCAGGATTACGTTCAACGTTAGATAAAGCCGCTGCCAATCGTGAATGAAAATCAGTATCCAAACTTTGTCTACGTAATCGCGTATTATACACAAATTCAACTTCGTCATTCATTTTTATGAAACAAACAAAAATTTCTAAGATGCTAAACTGGCCCAACACGTGGCTTGTGAGCTATATAGAATCTATATAGCTCATATTATAGTTATTATATATAGCTCATAGCTCTATATTATAGATCAAAGGACGATATACGAGTAAGACAAAAGCTCGAGGGCACGCCTCGGTCTGGCGTTAGATATAGAGGATAAAAAACGCGATAATAAATATACGATTATAAATAACGCGTTCAAAATACATTTTATTTCTTATAAAATAAGTCCGGACAGACCACATGTGCCAAACCGAAGTATATTCAAATACATATCCTTATAATAACCTTTGTATGACATGTATCCTTTTATTTTTTTATTTTAAATAGAAGGTAATGAAATTTTAGGAAAAGTCAAGGAAATTTAAGTCGATAGCTCAATTAGAATTATATTAAAAAAACAAATGAAATCGCAAAAGGTCTGGCTGGAAAACTTCTTCATACATGTGAAAATTTCATCTTACATGTCTTTTAAAAAAATTCCTGTACTGCAAATTACCCAGGTATCTGTACAACAAAATAACCTTCAGAACGTACGTTCGTACAATTAATATGCGTAACAAGGGTTTGTTGACTCCACCTATACACCATACCTCAAAGTTTAAATCAGTGTTTCTCAAACTTATTTGTCTCATCGCCCACCTTTGATATGCTAAAGTTAATAACGCCCCCCAAACATATATATATATATAGATATATATATATATATAGATATATATATATATATATATATATATATATATATATATATATATATATATATATATATATTATATATATATATATATATAAATATATATATATATATATATATATATATATATATATATATGAACCTAGCATTCGGGTAATACGACCAACTAAAACAAACTCAAACTCTTCTTCTTAAGTCGACGTTTAGATTTATTAATTAAATCTTTTAAAGACCTACAAAAGTGTTACAGAAATTACAGAAAACAAAGTAAAATATGTTTTTAATTACCTACAAAGAAGGCGATGAAAAATTTAGACGTATAACATCATATAACGTTGACAAAAAAGTTGTAGATTACATAACAACTATTGTAAAGCGAGTCATGGTAGCCTCATGAACAATTTAATTATGGTGTTTAAAAATTAATATTTTATTTGCAAAATGTCGGACACCAAACCTATCGGCACAGCACGAGGAAACCAACAAAAAGTTTTCGATCTATTGAAATAAATTAAAGTTGAAAAAAACTCTGCGAAGGTGCGCATTGGGAACGATAGTGACGTCAGTAACATTGGAAGGACACGGAAGTCACGAGCACCCTGGAAAAATATTAAAGAAGACGAAAAAGTCGTCTGGAAAATTGAATCAACCACTACGCAGCAGTTTACCCAAAAACCAAAGTAATACGGAAGATAACCAGACCTTTCTAGAAACAAGGAGCTCAACGACACCCATTTAAGAAATTATATAACAGGTGGAACCACGAGAGAACAAAAACCGCAACAAAAATAGAAAATAAATAGCAAAACAGAAAACCACCCATCCAATCAACTGTGTCTAGACATCGCCAAAGTCATAAGCCAAGCGTACATATTGCTCAACCCGTCCATGTTTTTCCTTGAGTTCATGGCTGCACCGGCGTTATGAACACATTTCTAATAAGAGTCTCTTAGATAGACGTGGCTCCCTAAGAGACCTGGCAAGGACTTTTATGTCATCATAATTGACCCTATGGTCCTTGTCATTACAATGAGTTGCTAAGGCGCAAAAATTGGGTTTTGGTCAGACCGGCCAAAGATTGTCCTCCAGACTGGCCCCAATCACAGAAGTGATTTCATACTTTTCAGATTCCAATCCCATAAGACAACCTGTCGCTGAGGTGGTCGCAGTGGACTATACTAAAATATACAAGAGTTTACACTTGTGACTAAAAGATCTACTGATGGTATTGTGACATTTATCTGCTATAATGGCTGGGCTTTTTTTCCTGAAAATCGATTTGATCCTGAGGGACAGTGATTCTACAAAGTGTAAGCGCTTGTATATTTTAGTATCGTCCACTGCGACCAACTCAGCGACAGGTTGTCTAGTAGGATTGGGGAACAACAACTTCCTAAGTACAGTTGTGGGGTAGCTGTTCTTCTTTAGGATATTAAACAATCTCTATATATATATATATATATATATATATATATATATGCGTCCGTGCGGGTCAACCGTTAGACGCACACTGAGTTGACCCGCACAACGGTTGACCCGCACGGACGCATATATCTCTTGAGAATGGCGAATGTTAGTTCGCCGAAACGTCGAGAATCCGGTTCTTTTCAGAGCCAACCCTCAGCATCAACGCGGAATCCCCGAAAAAACAATACAACACAGGTATCTATCCGCGAAAACCTCAAATACAACATATATATATATATATATATATATATATATATATATATATATATATATATATATACTATATATATACTATATATATATATATATATATATATATATATATATATATATATATATATACTATCGTTAGGAAGATCACCATGCAATAATTTGAACTTCAATTGAAAGAAGCCTATTTTCTTTTTCTGGAGTAAAAGTATTTTGACTTACCAAGTATTTTATATATTGATTCCTATGGCTCCAAGGAGGAGCAAAGGGCATCTCCATCTTGTCCTGTTCGACGCCAGGCACTTGACCTCATTCCAGGACTTTCCATTTCTCCTGGCTTCGCTATCCACTGTGCGTTTCCAGGTAGAGCGAGGTCTACCTACCCTGCGTTGGCCTTGAGGGTTCCACTCTAATGCTTCCCTAGAGATATCTGAGCTGGGTTTCCTTAGCGTGTGGCCTATCCAACTCCATTTGCGCCTCTTGATCTCTTTGGCAATTGATTGTTGACCTGTTAATCTCCATAGAGTAACATTTGAGACAACCTGCGCCCAGCGTATGCCAAGAATGCCAAGAAGGCACTTGTTGACAAAGGTCTGAATCTTGGGAGTAACCGCTAGAGTGTCTTTCCAGGTTTCGCAGGCATACAAAAGAACTGATTTGACGTTGCTGTTAAAGACCTTGATTTTGGTACTTCTTTTGATGCATGGGTTATTCCAGAAATTATTCAATAGAGCAAATGCGTATCCTGCTTTACGAATTCGTATTTTGACATCGTCTGAAGCTCCTCGGTCTGGAGTAATCTGGCTGCCCAGGTAGCAAAAGTTGACAGTATAATCGATTGGGGTGTTATTTAAAGAGAGCGGGGTGTTATTACGAGCATTGATACGCATTTCTTTGGTCTTAGAGATGTTTATTTTGAGGCCAGTGAACGCCGAGTTATAGTCCAGTAGGTTTAGTTTTTCCTGCATATCTTGGTAGGTGTGCGTGAGGAGACACAAATCATCAGCATAATCCAGGTCGTCCAACCGGGAGTTCAGACGCCATCTGATGCCGCGGGGAGGCTCGTTAACTGCAGTCATTATGTGGTCCATGACGATTATAAATAGGAGAGGCGATAATGCACAACCTTGTTTGACCCCCGAGGAGACAGCAAATTCGTCTCTTAGTTTGCCTTTGTGTTTGATACGGCTAGAGCTGTTCGCGTACAATGCCCGGATGATGTTAACAATCTTTTGAGGGACGCCGTTCTGTGATAGGACTTTCCAGATGGCGTTGCGACTAACAGAGTCGAAAGCTTTCTCGAAATCCACAAAAAGCATGTAAAGTGGAGAGCGCCATTCCAATATAATAATTCTCAATAATAATTCGGAGCGAGTTGATCTGGTCGATACATGATTTTCTAGGCCTAAAACCGGCTTGTTCGCTCCTAATTGTAGGTTCGAGTGATTCTGTCAGTCGATGGAGGATAGTTAATGTGAGCGTCTTACTGGCTGTGTTGAGTAGAGTAAGACCCCTATAGTTGTTGCAGATCTTTTTGTCTCCCTTTTTATGGAGTTTGACAATTACCCCTTCCCTCCACTCTTTCGGAACGTATTCCGTTTCCCATATTTGCTTAATAATTGGGTATAATAATTTTGCTGATGTTTCAGCATCGGCTTTTAATATTTCTGCGGGTAGACCATCTGAACCCGTAGCCTTTCCGTCCTTTAGCTTCAAAATTGCATTTTTAATATCCTTGATGTTTGGAGGATTGGTATTCATTCTTAGAATGGGAGGGACGGAGTTTTCATCAGTGATGGAGTTGTCAGGCGATGGGTTATTTAGGACTTCTTGGAAGTGCTCCTTCCACCGTATTAGTTGTGCTTCGTCCGTAACTAGTAATTCTCCGCTTTTGTTTTTGATGGGCGTGTCACCCAAAATTGATTTATTGGCTAGGCGCCTGGTGATCTGGTATAGAGCACGCATATTGTGACATTCACTAGCTGTTTGGGCTTGTTCGGCAAGTCCTTGAGCCCATGCCCTCTTGTCTTTTCTGGCACTGTTCTTTACCATCCTGTCGTGTGTGTACATCAGCTGACCTAATTGTTGTTTTTCCTCGGTTGTTTTTGCTTTATTTAACGTGGCTTTGGTTTCTTTCCTAGCTTTAATGGCGTCCCACGTAGATGCAGATAGCCAGGACTTTCGTTGGTTTTTGGACATATATCCCAGGGAGTCTTCACCAGCCTTTATATATAATTCTTTGACTCTGTTCCATTTCATATCTAAGTTGTCTTCCTCATGATGCAACGAGTTTAGATAGCCACTTCTCAGGGACTCTTTAAAACGTGATTTAGCAGAAAGATTGGCCAGATTGCCTAAATTGAATTTGCTTTTTGGGGGCATTTGAGTTTGCTATGAGTTGAGGCAACTTTCATGCGCACTTTCGCAATTACCAGGTGGTGGTCACTATAAATGTCTGCTCGTCGGGTTCTAACATCCAGCAGGGATCCTCGCCAGGTTTTACTAAAGGCAATGTGATCAATTTGGTTTTGAGTGAGCCCATCGGGGGAAACCCAGGTTGTTTTAAGGCAGTCCTTATGAGGGAACAGTGACCCGCCCACAATCAGATTGAAGGATCTGCACGTGTCCATAAATCGTTTACCATTGTCATTAATCACTCCCAGGGCATGCTTACCCTTGATGTCTTCGTATCCCGTGTTGTCAGATCCGATCTTGGCATTGAGATCGCCAGTGATTATAGTCACATCGCCTTTTGGAATGCCCCGTATGGTCGTATGTAGTTGTCCATAGAATGCGTCTTTATCTGCCTCATCCGTTGCTTCAGTTAATAGAGATTAGAGATTAGCCTATCTGAGATAGGGTTCCAGGTGAGTAAGCTTCTTCTTGTTTGTTTATCTAGTAGTATTCCAACACTAGAGCGAGCCTCACCCGCCGGCTTGCCAGAGTATATAAAAGTACAGCCGTCCGGTAAAGTATGCTCCCCACTGTCCGACCAGCGTACCTCGCTTAAACCCAGAATGATAATGTTATAAGTGTGCATCTCCTTGTGTGCCTGCGCTAGTTTTGAGGGTTCCAGTAGCGTCCTAACATTCCAGTATCCAATTCTAGTCCTTGATTTCATGCCAAATGTCGTCATCGTATACTTTCGTCCGGTATGTTTCGTGTAAGTTTCATTAATCAGTTAAGTCAGATATGCAGGTGATTAGCCCACAGTATCCTATCCTAGTGGCGGGGCTGCCACCTATACCTCCAGGCCGGCATGGTTTTTTGTCAGGGTGTCCGTCCCTATTATCATTTTTTTTTCTCATTTAGTCGCCGATCTCGACACGCAGAGTCACTAGTATCTCATCAAGGGGGACTCAGATGACAGCGAGAACCCCTTTTCGATCCGCCGCAACTTTGCATCAACAGCGCCGCCACGTGTAGGCGTTACGTACGGTCTTGACATCGTAGAGGCTGTATAAATTCGCATATCGATGACCTGCTGCCTAGGCAGCTTTCGACCGAGTCTTACTAAATTCAGGCCCAGCGGAGCCACTACGAGGGTCTAGGGTCTCCCGCCAAGTATTTTATAGGATATTGAAAATTTGTCAGTTCTATCGAAATTTGTATTATAAAACAACGAAAATACTTAAATATTCACTAGAAATCTAGCAACGTTGAAAGTAAAATTTAGAATACACGCGCTAGTGAGGACAAGCCGCAATTTCTTGTAGCATCTCCATTCAAAATAAACTGTAAGTTTAGGTCTGAGAACCTATTTAGATTAATAATAAATGAAATTAAGAATAATTGTAATAGTTTTTGATAATTTCAAATAAAAATTAACATGCGGGGATCCCTGTAGAAAGAAAAAATCGTGAAAAGTGAAGCATTATAATTTTTACAGAAATAAAATTATATAATAATTTTTTTTTCAGAAACAAAAAGTTGGCAATTTTTTTTTTCAATGTAGTAAATTTGGGCAAGATACTAAAAGGTGGTAGATCTACCGAAAAGTTGGTAGAGTTAGTAACGCTGGATGTGTTTGTGTGTGTGCGTGCGATTATCGATACTCGACCAGCAACAAATAGCAGCCGGTTGTATAATACTAAACACTGAACAATTTTGTTGAACGTATTTGTTTTAAGTGAACAGAAATACTTTGTATAGCTCGTGATACATACCGCCCCCTATATCGCCCCCCTGGCTACCTATCGCCCCCTGGCTACCTAGCGACCCCCAAAACGACGTCATCGCCCACTGGGGGGCGATATCGCCCACTTTGAGAACCGCTGGTTTAAATCTTCGTACACTTACCAAATAACGTCCATCATTAACAATCTACCATGCTACCAATGGAGTTAAGGCTAGCGAGCATTGAACAGTATAAAAATTATGTTAAACGGCTAAGAATACAGTGTCCAAAATTAGGGTTTTTCGGGTCCGAGTACGCGGACCCGGACTCGACGAGTCCAAGGGTAATTACCCGGACCCGATACCCGATCTAAGACTCGACGAGTCTCGGGTCTTGAATGTTTGGGATTGTCTAGTACACCGCATCGTAAAGAAGATCGACGATTTAGCATTACACTTGATGAATGGACGAGTATGAAAATTCGAACATATCTAAATATCAATTTGCATGGAATTGACTCTGAAGTGTGTAATCTGGGTTTATTGAGAATTTTTAACTAATGTACTGCTACACAATTATAGTCGACAAAGTAGAACAACACCTAAACACAATTAACATAAATTTATAAAAATATATAGTTAGTTCAACCGGCGACTGTGCAAGTGTAATGATGAAATTTGGACGAGAATGTTCTAGTCTTTATAATTTCTGTTTGAATCACACTATACACTTATTTGTTTGTGATTTAGTATATAATAAGAAAAATATTACCGGCTTGCAAGATGAAGATGATCATGGTCTATATCAGGGCTGTCCAAGCTTTTTCTAGTGGCGATCTACTTTTTGGTATATATTGTTGCCAAGATCGACCAAAACGCGTAACACCACCGAGTGTCTGGGGTCTAAATTTTGAGAAAATGCATAACATATTGCCATTTAAAAGCTGTTTTTCATAAAAATAACCTAATACGAAAATCGGAATTAATTTTTTTATGTAGATTCTTATTCTGCTACTTTTATAAATTCATTGCAGTCACTTATCTCACTCTAGCAAACGTGAGCGATTGCCCTGGGGGTTAGTTTTCGCGCGTTTTATAGTTTTGATTGTTTGAGTGTTAACGTGGCCCTAACTTTATGAAAGGAAGAATCTATTATATAATGTTTATTCATTAAACATTTCAACAGGAACAAAAAATATTGAAATTTATATAATATCTGATATAAAATAACAAAATTAGAAATATAGCAAATACTTAATTCTAGTAAATACTAAGATAAGATTCCGCCAAATACGTCGAGCCAAAGCAAAACATCAATTTTTGTGCCGCATTTGTCAAGATTGGGTATTTCTCTTATCTTAATCCAAAGATTGTATTTGGAAATACACTAATCCTTGGATTTCAAATACAAATCTTTTTGAAGTTTGATTATTTTCCATTCTAGTTTATCCTGATTTGCTTCAAATATTGTAGATATTTGACTTGCAATTTCTTCAATGTTGATATCTTTTTGAAACATTTGAAAAAAACAGTGCAATATTTACAATATTACCGAAATCTTCAAATCTTTTCTGAAATTTCGAACTTAAATTTCGAGAATTATTTTAGGGTTGAATTGAGTAATGTTTCTTGCGGCATTCAACGGAAGCTGTCGTACTTGCCGTACTGGTGGGGATGCGGCCGACTTGAGGTGAGAAGCGTTTTTTAATTTTTACTTTATATTTATAAAGATCGACTGGTTGTACAGCCCTGGTCTGGATGGTATTGAAGACGATCAAGATGAAACATCTATGATGTCGAAGAATATAGACAAGTTGAATTAACTTTAGACAATTTAGAAGAAAATCCATCCATTTGCCTTCCGCTCGGAGCCTCTTGTGGAGTTTTATTTTTATTTGCTTATTTACTATAACATTCTCCAAATCCCTTGTTTAACTAAGTCCCACTTAACTTAATCGGCAAGTTCGTACAGTATCGCTTGCTTTACCATATGGGTGAACATGAAAAATCCTTTCGCGTTTTTGTTTAAATTGCGAGACAGATTAGACCCGGACCCGGACCCAAAAAATCGGACTCGGACTCGCCGATTTCTAAGAAGACCGGGTATTCGCAAACCCTAGTCCAGGGGTGGGGAACCTGCGGCCTTAAGGCCGCATGCGGGCTTTTTGATTTTCCTTGGCGGCCTTCTTAGATATTTTAATTTTAACCTATAATTTCGAGCTACCCAGAGAGAAGTACTAGTGAGACCGAACTGTCATATTCCGTCTTTGTTTAACACAAAACTTGGGGGGAAATTAATGAACATGAATACACAATGATCGTGCAGCAAATTTCCCTCCTTTCTAGCTGCTGCGTTGTGATTTATATTTCAATATTAATCCTTTTTTAAACAATTGGTTGTTGTTTCGACTGACCTATCGTGCCGGATGCAAAATTTACATTTTTTGTTTGTTGTTAGTGGCGTCTGTTAGTGTTAGTGTGTTTTATTTTTATCAAAATCGTTTAAAGTTAGTTATTAGTTATTTGTTAATTTGTGTTTTGCCCATTATGTCAAAAAAGAGAAAATTGAATGAAGAAAACAGATCTTTTAACGAAGATTGGGAGCTACAATATTTCCTCATTTCTGTGAAAGATACAATGGTTTGTTTGATATGCAATTCTACAATAACCACATTAAAAAAATACAATGCAAACCAGCATTATGTCTCTCACAAAGACCATAAATATGCTAAACTAGAAGGAGAAGCGCGAAAAGCTGCTCTTCATAAGCTAAAAAAAGAAAAACAGCATCAAAAACAAGCTTTCAGTAATTTTATTAAGCAAAGTACTACTGCAACTGATGTTACCTATAAAATAGCATATATTCTTGGAAAATGGGGAAAACCATTTAGTGATGCAATGATAAAGGATTGCATTGTTGAAGCAGTAGGATGTTTAGATCCGGAGAAAGTTGAGAAATACAAACAATTACCCCTTTCCAGAAGGACCATAACTGATAGACAGCACGAGTTAGCGCAAAATATAACAGAACAGCTTCACTCAATTATACAAAATGAAGATATATATTTTTCGCTAGCAATAGATGAATCTACTGATGCAACGGACTCAGCTCAGGTTTTGTTTTTCATTCGTGCTGTCACTGAAGATTTTACTTGTTTCGAGGAACTACTGGAATTGGGTACTCTTACCGGAAGAACTCGTGGAGCTGATATCTACAACAGTTTTAAAGAAAAATGCCAAGAAGCAGGACTAAATATGGATAATTTAGTAAGTGTGTGCACTGATGGTGCACCTTCCATGAAAGGATCATGAGAAGGCTTCGTTTAATTGCTGAAAAAAGACAATTCAAAATTAGAAAATTTATTTTCATTTCACTGCATATTGCACCAACAAAATCTTTGTGCTAAATCCGCTACTTTAAGCAATACTATGGATAAAGTTATTAAAATTGTTAACTTTATACGTGCAAATGCGACTCGACATCGTCAATTCGAAATATGCTTATGTCTGATGATGAAACATATAGTGTAGATTTTCCATATCATTCAAAAGTACTCTGGCTATCAAGAGGACAAGTTTTAGCCAAAGTTTTAAGTTTGCGAAAAGGCATTTTGAGGTTTTATGAGGTACAACAACAGGAATGCGAATTGTTGGATGACGAATTTTGTAGAAATGCTGCATTTTTGTGTGATATCATGATAAAACAAAATGATTTAAATATTTCTTTGCAAGGCAGAACAAAACATATATATGATATGTGGCAAAAAATCCAGGCGTTTAGAAAAAAGTTATTATTTTTCAAAAGTCTCTTCTCTCAATCACAAATTTCTGAAGAACATTTCCCACAGTTAGCTAAAATGATAAATAAACAAGAATATGTATGTGAAACATTCCAAGATTACATAACTGTTTTGGACTTATTAATTGAAGAATATACTGAATGGTTTTCTGATTTTGAAAAACATACTATTACAATGAAATTAGCGTACGAACCACATTTAGTTGACATTTCGAAGGCACCTAGTGAACTACAAATGGAATTGTTTGAGTTATGTGAAGATACTATTATAAAAAATCTTTTTGATTCCAAAAAAGACGTAGTGGAAATATGGAAAAATGCAGTTGAATATCCAAAGTTACGTCAACATGCTCGTCGATTGCTTCATCGATTGAATTAACTTTTTCATATTTAACACAAATTAAGAACGAATTAAGGACCCGGATAACTGATGCACATTTAGAAGACCAATTGAAGTTACGAGTTACAAAGTTGGAACCTAATATTCAATTTCTTTCCAATAAAAAACAAACTCAAAAATCCCATTAAATTACGAGGGTGAGTCAAAAGTTATTTGCAATGTTTGGCATAACTCTTACATTGTTCATACTGATGCCTGACCTCGTTTATTTTGATCCCAATTCCTCAATTTGTCTTCCTTTTATAGCAGATAGATCGTGGCTGCTCCATTAGAATTATTATTATTTAATTATTATATATTAGCATTAAAATAAACGAGGACAGAGGTTCGTACTTGCAGACTATTCAGTTGTAAAAGTGATCGTAGTCTTTCTGTTAGTTCTGTATCCATTTTTTTCTAACAAAATGTTAATAAAGTGCTGGCCTTTTTTTTAGCTTTGAAACTCCACATGCTCAAGAATTTTCATCATTTTATGCGGCCTTTGTATTATACCCGAAATTTAAAGTGGCCTTCCATGATAAAAAGGTTCCCCACCCTTGCCCTAGTCCAAAATAGAGTGAGCATTTAGAAAAATGAACGTTAATATTCGTCTACTTATTTTTCCTGTTAGTCGGTGTAAGGTTTACCTAAAGATTACAAAAAGGGCTTATGGAAGATTGAGAAATTCTTGTTAATTTTTTGAATAAGTCCTTTTGTTCTCCATTCAGTTCCGATTTTGTACATTTGTATTTAATGTGTAATATTTTTAATTTGTAATTTAATCAGATTGTATGTCTTTGTATGGAGGACAATAAATGATTTAATAATAATAATACGTTCAAAAAAGATTAATTAATTACATGATAACAAATCTGTCCTAAATAATAAAATTATATTCATAATTCTTCCCAAAAGATTCCCAATTGAATAAAAATAGTTATTATTAAAAATAAATTTTTATTTTATTTTTATCTGTTAAGCATATAGCCGTGACCGTATCGGACGTCGGTCCCTATGTTATGTCAAACTGTTTTACTTGAACAGAAACGCCAACATAACGATAAAAATTCACCAATGTTCTTTAGAAAAATAAACTTTTTAAAACAAATTTAATGATCAAAATTTCTTAAAAATAAAAGCATTTCTATACATATTGTTGAATATCAAAATCGCTTTTCTATTCTTTCCAAAAATGATATTAAAACAAATAGTATTTTCTGTTTTTTTGTTGGTATTATTGAAAAATTTTGTTTTGTCCAGGTAACAGCAAACAATCCAATTTTGTGAATTCAAATGAAAATAGTTTGTGTGAAACATGGAATTGGAGATTTGGTGAGTTAAATTCCTAATTTTTATTTAAGAAAGTTTGTAGGTAATGCTAAATATTTAAGGGCAAGAAAACTTATCTCTGATCACAAACACCCCTTGGTCAAGTTCGATCTCGACAAATCCAAAGTTTATCTTCCCACACACACTGAACAAGAAATTAAGAGATTACACTCTAAACTACACACACTAAAAGACATCTTGAACTCAAACCGAGTTGACAGACGGTAAAATCTTAAGCAACACATCTTCAATCTTTTATAGGTTACACAATATTTTTAAAGGTCTTCCAGGTGTAAAGCCAATTGGTTAATGGCTGAAAACGTGGCTCAACTGATTCACATAGTTGGGTCTAAGTTTCATTCAATGGGGTTTCAAAACAAAAATGGAAGGTTTGTTTTTCCAGAAGAAGCTTTATTTTTATTAGAAACAGTTAAGTATAAAATTTTTCAAATAGTCAAAAGTATTTTGTTTTCTTTAATTCTCTATTATCTGACTTATTATACAGATTTGTTATTATATCTGGGACCAAGCCATGGGCGTAGCCAGGGGGGTTTTGGGATTCAAAGATCCCCAACCACCCCCCTGAAATATGCAAAATATAACATAAATATTATATTGAAATAAGGAGAGACGAGGAGAGGCAGGCGACTCTCTTCAAGTGAGCATGGTGATGTAGAGTTTAGGAACTCTTGTGTGTCAGTTTTAGAAAGTAAATTGAAGCATTTGTTATTGTATTTTCTTCAAAACCAGCCCCCCAACTAAACACTGGCTACGCCTGTGGATTGAGCCAAAAGTACTAGGTTCAAATCCCAGGGCATAAGTTTGAAAATAGGGCACAAGTTCATGGCTCTTGTGCATGGCTCTGACAAAGACATCACAGTGAAAATCTTCCTAAAAATAATAGCTTGTCCCCACTATTAAAACTGTAAGAGCCCCATATTATCTTGACACCCAAAAGGGTATACAAGAGATTCAAAAGATTATTATTAAATAAAACAAGTTTAATTAATTAATTTTTCAAACTTAAAACAAACGGAACACAGCCTGAATATATAAATATATTCAGCCTTTCTGGAGCTGTTTAACAAATATTGAGTCTTTTTAGGACTACCAAAACAAATCTTACATGAAATTTGTAAGTTAGTTTACAGCTTCGTGGCACTCAACAAAAACCATAAAAATAACATTGTTTTTAAGATCATGTCTTTTCGATACCTTAAGTGAATAGCCATCCGTGGACGCCTTTCGAGATTTATCTCTCACCAGCACAGCTTTGCTTTGCTGATAAAAATAACTTACAAATTGCATGTGAGATTTGTTTTGGTACTTCTAAAAAGACTCTATAATTATTATAGAGCTCCGGTAAGGCTGAATATATTTTTATATTCAGGCTGTGTTTCGTTTGTTTTAAGTTTGTATGATTATCTATAATGTAGGATGGTTTTACCAATCCTATCTTAATTAATTTTTTACTATTAAACCTTACCTAAGAAGTTTGTCTACCCAATTCTGTCCATTACACATTGTCTATTTATATTAATTAGTTAGTCTAGCATTGATCAACAAGTTTATTTTGCCAAATTAATTTATTGCCTATTCTTTATTTTAATTATTTTATATAGAATAGGTGTGAGATATTCTGGAATTCCATATCAATACCAATTAGTCAAGCATATGAGATTTTGCTAAATGGATATAAAACCTTGTATAAATACACAGTGTATAGAAATTTGAGTTTGAAAGGATTTGATGTGCAGAGATCAAAGGTTTTAGAAAAAGATGATTGTATCGAGCCACCTGTTAAGAGAATAAAAATTGATGAGGAGGAGGAGGAAGATGAGGTTAAATTGAATGAGTTTGATGGGATATTTAGGAGGTTGCAGCAGAATGGACCAAGGAGTAATAATGAGGTTGAAGTTGGAGGTTTGGAGGAGTATACAGTTGGAGTAGGCGGTGCAAATGAAAGGAAATACAGTTTGCATTTCATGTAAGTTTTTTGAAGACACACAGAAGCTTTATATACAGTTGAAGTAAAACTTCTTTGATGGTTGTGGCATGCATTACTAAAATAAATAAAATATTAATTATTAGAAGTATTAAACTATATAACAATACAATAGAAATAAATTCTAGTGTATATGTTTATATAGCACTCATGAAATTGTAGTCAGTTGGAGAAAAAGTTTTAGTTTTACTTTACAAGTAACATTCATGAAAACATTTATACAAGGTGGCTCATTGAAAACCAAACAAAGGGATTTTCGAATAGTTAAAGATGGTTTCTTCACGTCAATTTTGTTTGTGAGGGGACACCTTTTACAAGAAAATTTGTAGCCAAAAGGCCGTTTCTCATATACGCGACACTCAGCTACGCGACGTCACGCGACATTGCCTGTCAAATAATGAATAAATTGTTTTAAATGGGCACGTTCTCACTATGGCTTCGCGACAGCTACGCGACGTGCCCATGCTTAAAATAATGTAAAAATTATTTGACAGGCGATGTCGCAAGACGTCGCGTAGATGACTGTCGCGCATATGGGAATCGGAAAACCTAAATCCTTCACGCTGGGACCACAACACCTAAAATTTTAAATGGCCCGGTGGGGTAAGTTATACCTCATTTGGAAGCGCTCTTAGCCCTGAATACTAAACGGCTAACATTTTTCAAATCTATCGATTTGTTTTCGAGATTATTTAATTTCAAGTTATGAACGCGTTTTTATTTTATGTCGTTGGAAGAAAATGGTGATCTTTAATTAGAAGATCATTTGACTATTCATCAAGATAGAACGCCACCACATTATACGCAGGCTGTTCCGGAGTTTCTGAACAGAGTTTTCCCGGGAAAATGGAATGGCGAAGAGGTGCTATGGAATGGCCGGCCCGCTCACCTGATTTAAGTCCTCTGGACTTTTTCTTGTGGGGTCATCTAAGGATTAGAATTTTTGCAAAAGAACCAGAGTCTCTGGAAGAGTTACGTCGACGCATTATTGAAGAATGCCGTCAAATTACGCCATAGATCCTCCAAAATGTAAGAGAACGTTTCTAGCGGAATTTGTATTTTTGTATGAATTTGGTGGAGCACAATTTGTGCGTTTGTTAAACTAATAAAAATCTTATCTGACTTTGAATTTTTTTTTTCCTTCACCGCAGTTTTTGTAAGGACAGATTGAACAATTGAACTTCCTTTAAACGAAGGACGCGTTCATTTGAAATTAAATAATCTCGACAACAAATCGATAAATTCGGAAAATGTTAAAAGGGCTTTCAAATAAGGTATCACTTACCCCATCGTGCCATTTAAAATTATAGGGGTTGTGGTCCCAGCGCGAACGGGTTATGTGATTTGGCTGAAAGTTTTCTTGTAAAAGGTGTCCTCCTAACAAACAAAGTTGACTTGTCCGAGCATTTTTTGAAAATTAATCTTTAACTATCCGAAAATCCCTCTTCAATGGCGCACCTAGTATTTCTAGGCGATATCTATTGTTAAATTGCTACAAAATTTATAATTAAAAAAAAACGTAATCGGAATATAAACTTTTTTTTAATTTGAAATTCTAAAAAAAAAATATAAAAGTAGAATATAGAGTTTTCTTAACGTTATTTCCGTCAGAAAAAAGATCTGAGTTACTCCCTAGTATTCATCCCATTTTCATCAGACAAGACTAGATAGACAAGACTTGACTTTTTTAATTGCAAAAGTAAAAAAAAAATGGTGCAGCGTATGTAAACCAATAAGATCTTCTGCTAGACTTCCCGCGTCGCCCCGGAACTGGCATTAAGCATTACTTCGAGGTGGGGGTCGCAGCCGTTCTTCGACTCCAGTAGCAGTGCTTGCTTCTTAACTTGAACTTGACATTTGCTGTGGGCAACTCTTCTTATATGGTCCCACGTATGGCATTAGAACACCTTGTGTCCTGGAGAGTCCACCATTTCTAGTCCGTAATACCAGCATTGGACCGTCTCGCTCTTCCCAATTCTCTAGATATGTTTTGAAGACACCATGTCCCGTCATTGCCTGGGTTCAGTGGTAGTGTCGATCAGTGGTGCGCAAACCATGAGTCTCGACCCACAGGGGGGTCGATAGAGAATCTTTTTGGGTCGTTCAATTCATAAAAAATTGCAAATTGCACACAAAATAAAAAAGGCACTTCGTGTGTAAGTATTGGTAGCGTAGTGAATAGTGAAATAAATGTCAATGCAAAGAAATTTAAAAAACATTGATATTTTCCATCATAATTTTCTCAAAAACTAATTTGTGGATTTTTTTCATTTTTTTTGGAGATGTTTGTAGAACAGTTCTTGAATGTTTAGCAATTTTTTTCCAATTTTTTATATTTATATCAGCAAATTTTTTTTGTAAATTCCACCTTGAAATTGAAATTTGTTAACATTGAAATTTTTTAACTTAATTTTCTCAAAAACTAATGTTGGAATATATAGCTGTTCTGGAATATTTAGCAAATTTTCCAATGTTTTAAATATTTATTTCAGCAAATGTTGCAGATTTCTGTAAATTCCACTTCGAAAATCAAATTTGTTAACATAGTTTCTAACTTAATTTTCTCAAAAACGGATTAGGGGATTTGTTTCAAATTTTCTGGAGATGTAGGTAGAACTGTTTCGCAATATTTACCAAATTTTTCTAATTTTTTAATATTTATTTCAGCAAATATTAAAGTTTTTTTTTTTGTAAATTCAACCTTGAAAATCAAATTTGTTAACATTGAAATTTTCAAACTTAATTTTCTCAAAAACTAATTTGGGGATTTGTTTCAAATTTTATGGAGATCTTGATAGAACTGTTCCGGAATATTTAGCAAATTTTCCCAATTTTTTAATATTTATTTCAGCAATTATTGCAATTTTTAGTAAATTCCACTTTGAAAAAGAAATTTGTGAACAGTGAAATTTTCAAACTTAATTTTTTCAAAAAGTAATTTGGGTATTTGTTTCATTTTTTGAGATATTGGTAGAACTGTTTCGGAATATTTTGCAAAATTTCCCAATTTTTTAATAATTATTTCAGCAAATTTTGCATTTGTGTAAATTTAACCTTGAAAATGAAATTTGTAAACATTGAAATTTTCAAACCTAATTTTCTCCAAAAGTAATTTTGTGATTTGTTTAAAATTTTGTGGAGATGTTGGTAGAACTGTTCCGCAATTTTTAGCAAATTTTCCCAATTTTGTAATATGTATTTCAGCAAGTTCCAGTTTCTTTGTAAATTCCATTTTGAAAATGAAATTTGTAAACATTGAAATTTTCAAACTTAATTTTCTCAAAAACTAATTTAGGGCTTTGTTTAAACTTTTGTGGAGATGTTGGTACAACTGTTTGGGAATTACAATGTTACTTCTATCCAGGGGTCGAGATCAAATTTTACAGAAAATGTTGGGCCGCAACTTCGCGTTGGGTAGCAACTTCGCGTTGGGTCGCAAATGAAAAAAGTTTGCGCACCACTGGTCAAGATCTCCCCGCTTTCTATTACTCCACCTACGAACATTCTCAATAAATGTTTTAGTTCATCCTGCAAACTGTATCCATTTTTGTTGCCAGCCATTCAACATAATTTCGCAGTCTGCCAGTTTTGAATGCCTCTCTCCCTCGTGGTTACAGCTGCTGCTGCCTGCTATGGCAAGTACGGTCATGGTTGAGGCGGTCCTGTAGGCCGCTACTAGACGTATTGCCATCTTTCTATTTATGCTCTACAGCATTTCCTCATATCTCTTGTGGTGTAGTACTTGCGTCCATATAGTATAGGGGTATTAAAGAGGCAACGTGAACAAGATTTATACGCCTCCTGGGTCTCGGCCCTCCAATATTTAGCATGATTCTTGCCAAAGCCATCAGGGTAACTTTAGCCTTCTCGTATATTCTATTAATATGTGTTGTCATTCTTATGTCTATTTGTATGGGATTTAACACTCAGGACCAGAGTTTCTTCGACTTCTGTTGTTAGATTGCGCAACTTATATCTTCCATCCAGGAGGACAATCTTTGTTTTTTTAAGGGTTAACTTGATACCCATTTCCATCAATGTCAGGGCGATTTTGTTTATGGCATGTCTTACACGTTGCTCCAGGATCTGTGGTGTCTGAGCTGATTCCACAACGGCAAGATCGTCTGCGTAAGCCTGTTAACCTAACACCCGGTGCTGTATTCGTTCTTAGTCATCATCATCATCATTCAACCCATCTGAGTCCACTACTGGACATAGGTCTCCCTTTCGTTCTTGGACTTCCTCCTATCCGAACTTCCGACTTACCTAAAAATTATGAACTACATAGTCATAACTTACGCAATATTCACAAACTCCATTTTCAAGATTAGATAGCGGTAAACGAAACCCCTTACATATTGGTATCGTATGTTACAATAAGATATCCGAATGTATTACTAATACAAATTCATTATCAGTAAGGGAGTTTAAAGCGAAAGCTCGTGAATTATTGATAGCCTGTGCTTTTTATAGCATGGAAGAATTCATTAACCTTAACATTCATTAACCGTTTATTTCTAGATAAATATTTTTTTGTTTCTTTCCTATTGTTTCCTATTGTATGTAACTTTTGTTCATTTTTTTTTCTTTTTTTTTGACGATGGTCTATTGTATGAAAATGTACACAGTACCAAAATAAATATTATTATTATTATATCGTGTGAAAAGTTGATCCAATTTCCGACTACGCGTCTAATATTGTCGGACCATCTTGTAGGAGGTCGACCTCTGCATCTTTCGGACTCCCAGGGTGTCCATGGCAATATTTTCTTTGTCCACCTGTCATCAGTGGTTTTTGCGAGATGCCGTGCCCAGTTCTATTTTAAGATGGTTATGCGTTCTACTATGTCTGTAACTCCTGTTGTTTGTCTTAACCATTCATTTGTCTTCCTGTTCCTTCTGGTCACTGCTTCCATCGATCGTACCATTGCCCTTTCAATTCGTAGTTTATTCAGTGTCTTCTTGGTTAACGTTTAAAGTTTCGACTCCATAGGTTATAACAGGCAACACTCATTGATCGTATACTTTTCGTTTTAAACATATTGGAAATTGACCTTCTAGTATGTGTCTTAATTTTAGAAAGGCCGCCCATCCTAAGCCTATCCTTCTGGTAATTTCGCATGTCTGATTATCTCTGCCAAGGTATGTCCAAGGTATTTCTATACATCAACTTCTTCAATTGTTGCATTGTCGATCATTATTGTGCTGCCCAAGACTAGGTCGTCATAATTTTAGTTTTTGACATATTCATTTTTAGCCCTACTTTTTCTGAGGCATGTTTGAGTTGTTCTATCATTTCTTTGGAATCTTTGAGGTTATCAGTAATTATCACAATATCATCTGCGAATCGTAGATGATTGAGCCTTTCTCCTTGGATATTAATGCCCTTGTCGTCCCAATCGAGTTCTTTCGAACCCGGATCTCCAGCACTGAAAGGCGGTATGTTGTCAAATACACTACCAAGGAGGACATAATTCCTAAACATAAGGTTAATCATAATTGTAATACTAGAGGATGCATGAATCTATGCACCCCCTATTGGGTTGTTGAAAAAAAAAATTATCGATTTTTCTTAATGTATTTTAAAACCTTATTGTAAATAATTTGGATGTTCAATGCGAAAAAGTTGAAATTTGTTTTTTTCAATTAATTATAAAACATATACGATCTTGACAAAAAATGACAAAATCGATGTATGACAAAAAAAATATACCCAAAATTCAAATACCCAATTCAAGATTGACGGTCTGCAGTAAAGCGCCAGCTGTTGCTGTAATCTACCTATATAACATGCTACCTACAAGTCTTACCCAGGAAGTCTCGATCAGAAAGTTCAGGAAAAAAGTGAGAGACATTCTTATTTCAAAATGTTTATTGATGAGTATGTGAAACTATTTTAATCATTGTATTGACTTACCAATATGTATCTGTATATATACATCTTTTTGGTTAACAAATTAATTTGAAATTTTGATGAAACAGACAAGACTAGACAGACAATACTACACAGACAAGACTACACAGACAAGACTAGACAGACAGTCACGCCTAAAGAAGTTTTACTTCAAGGAATTTCTGTTTGCATAAATGTTTGTATTTTATTTATTTAGGTACTTACTCTCATGTGCTAGCGGAATATTTTTTTGCAAATACTATTGCTTTTTTTTCATGTAAAATTGAATAGATTTCTATTCCTTGCTTTTTTCAGTGAATTTAAAAAAAAATATCTTTTTCACAATTAATGTTGTTTTTTTAGATTTGAAGATGAAATAGACCCGAAAATATGTTTCTACAGAGAAGATAATCAAAACGTTTTTTGCAGCATGAGCGATGATAGTCCAATATTTTCTACGTTTAATCAAATTAAACTTCCCTACTCAGGACTAGACAGACAAAATAGACAAGACTAGAACAAGACTACACAGACAAGACTAGACAGACAGTCACGCCTAAAGAAGTTTTACTTCAAAGAATTTGTGTTTGAATAAATGTGTATTTTATTTATTTAGGTACTTACTCACATGTGCTAACGAAATATTTTGCTAATACTATTGTTTTTTTTACGTATAAAATTGAATAGATTTGTTTTCCTTGCTTTTTTTCAGTGACATTTTTTTGAATTTTGTTGATCTTAAAATTATTAATGTTGTTCTTTAAGGTTTGATGACGAATTAGACCCAAAAATTGGTTTCTACAGAGAAGATAATCACAACGTTTTTTGCTGCATGAGCGACGATAGTCCAATATTTACTAGGTTTAGTCAAATTAAACTTCCCTACTTAAAATACTCAACAACTAAATCAACAGACACCAAGAAAAAGTAACGGACTAAAGTACAAAGGAATAAGCAACAAGATGAAATCGTAAAGCAACAAGATGAAGAAAATATGTTAAATAAAACAGCGAAGACTTGGAAAAATAGCTAAATAAAGCACACATAGAGTATATATAATACTGCTCTATGCGAAGGTATAATACTAGTTTTTATTTACTTTGTTATTTAAATAAAACATATTATTGAGAATTCCAAACCATCCAACCATCCTTTTTAAAGAAGCGTAGAACAAAAAATACAAACTCTTGTCTCTCGGATGAAACATACTTTATGTTTTGTAGTAAACTATAGTAATAGATTATCAGAGTAGTAAAACAGTAGAATTTTATTTATTTATTTATTAAAACAGGTGTATTACATTATACCAAGGAGTCAAAAAGAAATAATGATTGACAAAAGACTTATATATTATAACATTTAAATAATTGGGCTGACAATAAAATATACTCCTTTTCGCTGAGGATAAACCTGTGCGCGAACCTGCTCTTTTTTATTATTTTTTCTTATTTAATTTTTTTTTATTATACGAATATTACATTTAATAATAGTACAAATAATACATTTCACTCTAGCTTTGAAAAAATCAGTATGATTTGATGAGATGAAAATGCAATGAGCCATTTTCTCAAAACCTTGTCTTTATTGTTCAGTCCTTTTTTGTTCATTGCTTTAAAGTTTTCCTAATAAATTAAACACTTTACGACTAATGTACACGTGAGTTCTACGTCCAATTTCTTTTTTTATTGTTGGTAAACGTACTTTGATATTTCTATAGCGATATAATAGTTTATCATTGTATTGTTTAATTGAAGAGAAATTGTAAAGCACCGATTTCCCTAAAAAAATCTGCGTATTATACTAGTTATTTCTTTGTTCCTAAAGATAGTTTCAGAGGAGTATATTTGTTGATTCTTGAAGATAACTTTTAAAATCTTTTTATGAAGATGGTGTAGCGGTTTTAGAGTGTGTTCATAACAACCTCCCCATACTATGATTCCGTAGGTTACTATTGGCCAGAAAAGTGCAAAATAAACTTGCAATAACTGAATTTTGTTTAAAATAACCCGAAGTTTATAAAATAAGTAATAATAATATATCTTGTTTTTTTGTAATATATGTGATATGTTCCTTCCATTTTAGATTACAATTGATTATTATTCCTAGATATTTTGTATAACTCACCCTTTTGAGGTATAGTATGGGGATTTCGGGGCAATCACATCGGAATGTATTACACATTTTTTAGTGAATTTGAAAAAAAATTATAATAGAAAAAATAAATATAATAAAAAAAATATAGTTATAAATAATATAATATTATGTAAGTAAATCCTTCTTCTTCATATGGCGCTACAGCCCAAATCGGGCCCCGGCCTCTTGTATTTTCGTCCTTCATTCTCCCCTGTACTTTGCTGTTCTTCTCCACGCTCTTACTCCAAGTAGTTGGTGTGAGTCTTTCCGGGTCTCTTCCTCTAACTGGCCTCCCTACCGGCCGCCATGTTTGCGTTCAGTGCTCTTAGTGGCAGACGGTTGTCCATCCTGAGCACGTATCCTGCCCATCTTAGTCTTTGCAGTCTGATGCATGTAGAAATCGGTGGTTCTTGGTATATCTGGTATAGCTCGTTATTGTACCTTGTGCTTCTGCTGTTTGCGACCGTTACCGCCCTTAGAATTCTACTTAGCTCCTTGCGCTCAAATATGTTCATTGCGTTCTAGTTTTTTTCGGTCTAGGGCCGAGACCGCACTACGATTTTTTTCCCGTGAGCGGTAACCGCGAAACCGCTCGAGAAACACACAGTACGCTATGGGAAATATCAGTCGCGGAAAAAACCGCAAGTGAGACCGCTTGTATTAGCTTACTTGAGTCAAAAAATCACGCGATTAAAAGCAATACCATGCGATGGGCCGAATTATTGTCTTGTATATTCTAAGCTTGTTCTTGCGGTGCACACTATTAGATCTTAATATTTCCGCCATTGCATAGTACGCCTTATTTACTGCTAAGGCTCGGCGTCTTACTTCTCCGTCTTCGGTACCATCCTTGTCGATTTCCACACCCAGATATATAAATTTGTTGACATCCTCGATGTTGTAAGGCAACTGGCCCGTGCTTTCTTCTTTCTATCATTACCTTTGTTTTTCTTGTGTTGATGCTAAGCCCGTTATCTTTGGCAGTTGCTTTTAGTTGGGCAAAGGTCCTCTGCGCTTCGCCGGCCCTTCTGCTCGTAATATTTGTGTCATCGGCATATGCCGCTAGAAGCACTGTTTTGTTGGCTAGGATGTTATCCCTACCTCCACCCAAACGCCTTAATAACAAATTCCAGCGCTAGGTTGAAGAGTGTGGTTGCTAGGCCATTCCCTTGTTTCAACCTTTTCGTTATTTTGAAGGGGTCCGTGAGTTGGTTTTGGACCCGCACCACGGCTTCTGTTTTCGCACACATGTGGTCTTTATCGTTTTCACCAGTTTAGTTGGTATTTTCAGCTGCTGTAGAATTTGGTAGAGGTTGTTGCGGTCGATCTAATCCTATGCCTGCTTATAATCGAAGAAGATGTTGTGCACATCAATGTCGTATTCCCATGCTTTATTCAAAATTTGCTTCAATGTAAAGATCTTGTCCACCGTCGATCTTTCTCTCCTGAAGCCTGCTTGATATTCCCCTATTTGTTGTTCTGCGTACGGTTGTAGTCGTTAATGATATGCGTTAGTATTTTTTTACACAATGGATAGCATACTAATCCCGCGGTAGTTATCGTACTTCAGTTTGTCTCCTGTTTTAAGGATGGGGATGATTATTGCTGTTTTGGGGTCCTCTAGGAGTGTCTCTTCTTCCAAGATTTTTACTATGAGGTAGTGTATTTGTTGCATTAGCTGTTGTCCACCTAGTTTGTATGCCTCAGCTGGTATTCCATCTATCCCCAGTGCCTTGTTTCCTTTTATTTTGGGCATGGCCTCTTTTGTCTCCTCGAAAGGATGGGGGTTCTGTGCTGTCCCCTTCGAGCTCATTAATTTCTCATATGTCTCCTGTCATTTCTTTACCTTTTTTGTTAAGAGTTTCTTCAAGGATGGGGTTTATGTGCTGTCCCCTTCGAGCTCGTTAATTTCTCTTATGTCTCCTGCCATTTCTTCTCCTTTTGTTAAAAGTGTCTGGAAATGGCCTCTCCAGATGTTCGTAGTTATATTCGGATCGCTTTCCGTTTGTCCGTCATGATTTTTGATTAGGCTCGTGCGAGGGGTGTAGCTTCTTCAAGTCTTTTAGGTGTTCATAGGCTTTTCTGGCCCCACTCTCTTTGAAGTTCTCCTCCGTCTTAGCTATGAGCTTGTTCTCATATCCTCTTTTCTTGTATCTATATATTCTGTCTGCTGTACGCTTCAAATTCTCTCTTTCTCTTGTTTTCCTTTCAATATATTTCTTATATTTATTATTATTTATCTTATATTTATTGCTTCTCGGACTCCTTGTCGAACCATTTTTCCCTCTTTTCTTATTTCTTTTTTCTCTTCCTAAGATTTCTGTCGAGGTTTCAGTAACTGTTCTTTTTAGCTTCTTTCATTGGTTCGCTGCAGTGTCATGTTGGTTATTTTATGTGGTTAGCTTTCGTGTTATCTCTTGCTCATACCATATTCTCATCTCAGGTGCTTTTAATTTCCCATGGTCTGGTGTAGCTGCCTGTGTGAGTTCCTGCCAGTAAATTGCCTAGGCCTAGGACAGTTCGATCTCAAAATCCCGTAAGGATTTACATAGGGGTCTGAAGTCACATTTCTTCCGGTCACGTGTCTGGTTCTAGCGCATGCGTAAACCGCCAATACCTGTTTATTAGCTGATTATACCTGATTACTACCTGTTTAAACCTGTTTATTGGCTGATTAAACCTGTTTATTTGCTAATTACTGCCTGTTTAAACCCGTCATAGAAAATACTGCATGAACAGGTATTAGCAGTTTGCGCATGCACTAGCACCAGACATGTGACCGGAAGAAATGTGAATTCAGACCCCTATGTAAATCATTATGGGATTTTGAGCTCGAACTGTCCTATCCTATCTAGTGCCTATCTCCTGTCTAGCCTATCTCCGCATAGTAGATAGGCTATAACAGTTCTGGACCAAAATCAAATAAAGATTTACATAGGGGTCTGAACCCACATTTCTTCCGGTCACGTGGCTGGTTCCAGCGCATGCACAAACCGCCAATACCTGTTTATTAGCTAATTATATCTGATTACTACCTGCTTATTAGCTGATTAAATCTCTTTATTAGCTGATTAAACCTGTTTATTAGCTTATTACTACCTGTTAAACCTGTCATAGAAAATACTGCATGAACAGGTGTTGGCGGTTTGCGCATGCGCTAGAACCAGCCACGTGACCGGAGGAAATGTGAATTCAGACCCCTATGTAAATACTTATGGGGTTTTGGTCCAGAACTGTTATAGCTTATCTACTCCTGCCTGTTGTTTTGCCGTACTCTGCACCTAAAATAGATTTGTGTTAATAAATGAACTGACAGACAGTATGCACCCCCCTTGACTTGACATTTGTTATATTCTTTGCTGCTCTCTTCTCTACAATAGCGTGATCTATTTGGTTCACTCTCCTACCATCCGGCGACCTCCAAGTGCGCTTATAGATCTTCTTGTGTGGGAAAGCATGTGGAGTTGATCACCATGTTTTTACATGCAGTGAAGTCAATAAGCATCTCCCCGTTTTCGTTTGTCTCGTCGTGTAGGGAGTGTTTTCCTATTGTTCCTATGTAGTGGCTTTCTTTCCCAATTTTCGCAGTCATGTCTTCAATGATTATTTTGTGGTTGTTTCTTGGGGATCTGTCATATATCTAGGGATTGCAATCCGGCGTCATTTTCAATACGGCAGGATAAGTCTGAATTTCCACCGATCCGGCGGGATCGATGGAATTAAATCTAACATAATTAACTTTACTTAATCTACTGAAATCACAACAATTAGGTATTTGTGCATGTTAACAAGGCTTATTCTTATATTTATGACAGACATCATGATGAATCTGTGTAATGAAATATAATATCTATTTAAATGTCTATTTAGTTTAATCAACTTACTATAAATACCGTATTTGCCGCTGCATAAGGCGCATCCTAATATTCAACCTACTTTTTGTGCGCCTATAACGCGGATCTATGTTTTAGAGCTCAACCTCATTTTCATTGATCTATCGCTGTCTTAGTTTTAAAAATATTAACAAAATGTGGTCTTTTTGGAGAAATTTGAGGTTATTAGTTATTATTATTATTGTTCAAAATTCCTCCAAATAGTCTCACATTAGAGAAAATAGCGAGAGTCTATGAATGTTAATTTTGTGAAATCTTAACCTCGTCTTCATTAATCTGTCGCTGCCTTATTTTTTTAAATATTTACAAAACGGTTTCAGATTTAAAAAAATTGGACTTTCTGGAGAAATTTGTGGTTTTTAGATTTCCAAAATTCTTCCAAATAGTCGAGCAGTGAGGAAAATAGTGAGAGTCTACAAATGTTGATTTTGTAAAATCTCATCTTCATTGATCTGGCGCTGCCTTATTTTTCAAAATATTAACAAAACGGTTTTAGGTTATCAAAATTTGGACTTTTTGGAGTAATTTGTGTTTCTTAGATTTCCAAAATTCTTTCAAATAGTTGCACAGTCAGGAAAATAGTGGGTGTCTACAATTGTTAATTTTGTAAAATTTTAACCTCATCTTCATTGATATGTCGTTGCCTTATATTTCACATTATTAACAAATTGGTTTTGGATTTTAAAAATTTGGACTTTTGGAGAAATTTGTCGTTTTTAGATTTCCAAAACTCCTCCAAATAGTCGCACAGTGCAGAAAATAGTTTAGAGTCTACAAATGTTAATTTTGTAAAATCTGAATCTCATCTTCATAGATCTGTGGCCGTCTTATTTTTCAAAATATTAACAAAACGGTTTTAGGTTATCAAAATTTGGACTTTTTGGAGGAATTTGTGTTTCTTAGATTTCCAAAATTCTTTTAAATAGTTGCACAGTCAGGAAAATAGTGAGAGTCTACAAAAGTTAATTTTGTAAAATTTCAAACTCATCTTCATTGATATGTCGTTGTCTTATTTTTCACAATATTAACAAATTGGTTTTAGATTTTCAAAATTTGGACATTGTAAAAATATGTGGTTTTTATATTTCTAAAACTTCGCACCGTGCTGAAAATAGTCTACAAATGTTAATTTTGTAAAATCTCAACCTCATCTTCATTGATCTGTGGCTGTCTTATTTTTCAAAATATTAACAAAACGGTTTTAGGTTATCAAAATTTGGACTTTTTGGAGGAATTTGTGTTTCTTAGATTTCCAAAATTCCTTAAAATAATTGCACAGTCAGGAAAATAGAATCTACAAATGTTAATTTTGTAAAATTTCAACGTCATCTTCATTGATCCGTCGCTGCCTTATTTCTCAAAATGCTAACAAATATGGATTGCAATCCGGTGTCATTTTCAATCCGGCCGGATCGGTTTAATTAAATCTAACATAATAAATATTGCCGGTGCATAAGGCGCACCCTAAAATTCTACCTACTTTTTGTGCGCATATAACGCGGACCTAGGTTTTAGAGGCATTTTTTTGGAAAAAGGTGCGCGTTATACACCAACAAATACGCTAATTATTTTTATTATACATTATCACAAAATCTATTTTGGTTTTGAAAAAACCATGTGGCGCCATGCGCACCACGCATTTAAAGTACCTACTCATGCAACAGCGCGATTATTTTACCAAAAATTAGCATCACCGGATCCGGTATATTGGTACCGGATCCGGTAAACGTTTAGTGATGCCCGATCCGCCGGATTACCGGATCCGGTTTTCCGGATTGCAATCCCTACATATATCTCTTCCAGTAGTTCGTAATATCTCTCATTTGTCTCTTCATTTTGCTCCTATATGGGGTAGTGTGCATTAATCAGAGACAAATTAAAAAATCTTATTTTTATTTGCCCTTTACACATTCGTTCGTTAATTGCTTAAAAATTGCGGGAAAGTCGAAGACGTTTGCTTTAAGCTTGTTGTCGACTATGAATGCTACTCCCAGCTCCTGCTTACCTTGCTCTTTGCCACGGTATAGAATGGTATGTGTGCTGGTGTATTTTACTCCCTTGCCAATCCATCTTGCCTCCTGGATTGCTGTTATCATTGTCTTATATTTTTGTAACTCTCTGAACAGTGTAACCATACTACAATAATATAAATCTAATAAAGTCGAAACACAGTCTAAATATATTCAACCTTTCCGGAGCTCTATAATATTATTGAGCCTTTTTAGGGCTACCAAAACAAATCTCATGTGAAATTTGCCCGTTATTTACTAGCTTTCAGTCCACCTTCGGGGCACTCGACGAAAAGTTTTTGACGATCTCAACGAAACGTTTTCGAGAGATTTGTTTTGATAATATTTATTTTGGTAATATGAGATTTGTTTTGGTAATAAAAATTTGGTAATTTGTTTTCCTAAAAAGACGCAATAATATTATAGAGCTCCGGAAAGTTGAATATATTTATATATTCAGGCTGTGTTCCGACTTTATTAAGTTTGCCAGACAATATTATTCAATGTCATTATGTACAGTAGATGAAATAAATTGGGTAAAAATGAAGAAAGCATTTATAATCGATGATTACTTTATTTATGAGAACGTTACAAAAAAATGTACGGCGATAGTTCAATAAATTCGGCTATGCGCAATAATTCGTTCGATTTCGCGCTTTTTTAGTTTATTATCTTTTTGTTTTAGTAGAAAAAGTTTCAGATTTGAAATCCTGAGATTCAAAAATCGGTAAATTCCATACAGTTTCAGCTAGAAAAAGATATGTCCCGACTATGAGTGTTGTATTCAGGCAGAAAAATAAAACAAGGGACAGTGTAAATTGACTTTTCTAGTTTACTATTGCAATGTGTAAAGTTTGGACACGCTCGCAGCTGTCTGTCTGACGCGTTGCGGCGTCACCGAACATGTTTTTATTTTGTGTAATTGGAGGTAATTACGTTTAAATTGACTCTTGGTTGTGCGAAAAAGTACTATGAAAAAAATTTTGTTTGGAAAAACCTACGTAAAAATTGTTTCTTCGATGAAATTAATTTTCTACAGTACATTTTCTTTATAAAATATACACTAAGAGTATTTTTCCTCAAGCTAAATTTTTACAAAAAGAAATTTATTTATTTGTATATCCGCAGTAAAATACCTTTCACTTGATATGACTTACTGAAAAAAAAAATTATTTACGACCATCCAAAATTTATTCCCGTCATTTGATAGAATCTGACGTTAAAAGGTCTATAAAAATCCCTCAACCTCTGCAGGACGATGGGATCTATGTGTGGATGATTCCTCCCTTTTGTCTTCCCCAAACACTTCGGAGACCCATGCCCCTCGCTCTTGAACAAACACGGGAACCCCTTCGTCGAATTGAAGTAGAAATGTTTCTCCGTCACGACCCTCTTCAACCCCAAGAAATCCTGCACCCGCTTTATCTCCACCGCCGGATCCACCACCAACCTCTCCCCGCTAACAAACAGAAACTGCGACAGTGGAAAATACCGCAACCACCGTATCAAGTATCTCGCATACAACCCCAACTTGATTGGCCCCCAGCTCGTATCAACTTCCTTATTCCTCGCGCTTTCGTTAACAAACGTTAACTTCTCAAACTGTTTCATATCGGGTTTCTTGGAGATGGCCTGGGTGTAGTCGGAGATGGCTCGGGTTACGGGGTCTCGAACCACCACGAGCAGTTTCATGGAGGGGTTCATGAGATGCACGCGTCGCGGCACCTCCTTCGTTATAAAATACGACGGAGATTTTTCGATGGTCAGTTGGCCCTCCAGCGTGGGCGGCATATTCTGTTTGTACCAATCAAACCCGCGACCGTAGTGCTTATCGAAGAAATGAATTTCATTACCTGATGATTAATCATGAGAGAACACAATTAAATTAGTCTTTAGATTATCGAAAAATAGTTTACCTGCCGCTCGTACGTCGGGATGCACCCTGATGAATTCCAAGAGGGCTCTGGTGCCGCCCTTCTTGACGCCTATGATGAGCGCGTTGGGCAGCTGCCTGACGGGCCTCAGACCTTGCTCCCCGAAGAAGCGATACTTAGGTGAGGCGAACGACTCGTTGCCGTCGAGCAAAGGCACGACCCGCACGCTCGTCTCGTAGTGCAGATGGATGTTTTCGTTGATTACCAGCGGATGCTGACGCCACTACAAACAATCAAACAATTATAGAAATACTGCGCGTTCGTTAATAATTGGTTGAAAAGGCACAGACAAGACTAGACAGATAAGATTAGACAGACAAGTCTAGACAGTCTCCCTTTCCACATTCGTTGAAAAGTAAAAACTTAGGGGAAGAAAAAATTATAGTTTTTGTTATGGTATTAAAACTGACACCAATGGCCGGGTATAGTCCGCATTTACCACTTACGTTACGTACATCGTACATATAACTTATAAGTAATAAATTTCTCTAATGACACGAAAAAGTAACATATCTCACATCTAGCTGACACATGCAGGACAAAAGAGAAAAATTCACAACTTATGTTCTGTATTGTTGTACTAAAAATACGAGCGCGCGCTATTTGATTTTGCTTCCTTGGAATCTTGGAAAGGGAGGCCCCTTAAATTATGAGGCCCATAACAACTGCCCCTTCCGTCCACTCCTCTGAAAGGCCCTGAAATTAGCTATAGTTTGTTGCCATAGTTGGTATAGATAGTAATGTTGTGGGGTTGTGTGTATAGCAATAAAACTAATAAGTTTAGATAAAGTTTTGACTTACACAGTGTTTTCTGTTATTGTTTTGTACTTACTTTTGGTAAGGCTTTAGTGATGCTTGCGACTAGGCACGAGTTGTAGGAGTAAGATAAATAGAGAGAGATTAAGCCCAATAGGATTAAGGCTAGAGCGATTTTCCTGTACATGCGGAGTTCCATGCCATAGCTGAGGCGGAGTTCGCGAGCTGATTCGGATCTTACAAATTCTGTAAACTGAAATAAAGTTTTGTTTATTAAAACGGACGCTTATCATCTGTCGTCTTTGAACTCGAATCGTAACGTTCGAGATTAAAATTGTGCGGAGAATATTCGACGGACCTAGTGGGCTATTTATAAGGCGTCGTTGAAGTCAAGTTTTCAGTTTTTTTTTTTTGGGTAAATACATTCGAATTTTCAGGATGTTTGGCGATAGATGTCTAAATATTTTGCAAGGTTTTTGTCTGTTTATATAATAAAGTAGCCCGCGGCTTCGCTTGCGTGGATTTTCATATCACTCAAATTTATTCAGGTCAGCTATCTTTACGAAATATTGATTATCTTGTGGGTAATATGAAGATTAATATTAAGATAGATCTTAACTACAATTTGAAATTTGCTACGAGCGCCATTAATTGTTACTAGTTATAGCCCGCGGCTTCTATCTGGACTCACGACTCGTATTAGATTTCTCAATGTTTATTAATTTGTCTACAAATCAATGTCTATTCGTTTGTCTACCAATAAAGAATTACATCGACGATACCAGGTTTCACAATGTCTAATTAGATTGCCTATAAATCAAGATTTTTTCCAACTAGTTCAGATATCTGTCTAGTTTCTAGTCACGTAATCGAGAGTTAGTTAGATTAGTCTAGATTTCACAATATGTGTTAGTATGACTAGTCCAGATTTCTCAATATCTAATAGTTTGTCTACAAATAAAGAATTAGTCCAGCTAATCCAGATTTTTTAATGTCTAACAAAAATAATATTACCTTATATTAAAAAAAACACCTTGTTTTCACTAACAACTTCCTCGTTGCAATTGTAGTCACATCGCGAGACAAGGTCAATCCGTTCTAACACTCTTCTGCATTCCCTCTATCGATTCATTGGGTTTTCCTTTATTACGCCTCTTCTTTTTTTCCTTCTATTCCTCCGGCGCGATTTTCTATCTTTACGGCCCGGGAAATCCTTTCGTCGCGAAAAACGCCGAACGATTTACAGGGAAATGGATTTTCGGCGTGCGCGCCCCCAATCCACGCTTACACGAACCGACGCCAGGCGTCCAGCCAAGTATTTCACTAACTAAAGCGTTGGTTTTCACCCATGAAAAATCAATACAGTTCCTATAGCTGCCAAAACGGTCAGCAAACGGTTCGACGCATACTCAAGATATTAAAACTTTACCGGCTGCAATATAGCACATGCGTTTCACAGTTTTCTGACCGTTTTAACTGTTGTTGAAACAAACTTTAAATAGGGCCTAGACGAGCAGTGAAAGGTACATTGAAAAGGAAAAAGATCTAAGTTTGTTTTTTGTCGACCTGGTAAAAGCATTTGATTGTGTCCTGTGGGAAAACTTAATGGATATTCTGAAAGGAAAGGGGTGAACTGGAAGGACGGAAGGTTGATAAGAGAGTTGTTTTTGGAACAGCAGATAGCTTTGAGAGTCGGTGGCAATCTTACGGATTGGTTTGATCTGGGCCAGGGTGTGAGACAGGGATGTCCTTTATCTGCCACCTTGTTCAATATTTACGTAGAATCCATGGTGTCGGAATGTTGGAAAGGTAACCTCCCTCCAATATTTACGCCTTTAGTAAATATTGGAGGGAGGAGAGTTGTATCCGTATGGTTTACTGATGACACACTCATGTTCTCAGAAAGTACAGAAGATCTTAAAGTACCAGTCAAACAACTCGAAGATATGGAAGGAGAATACGGATTAGCGATGAATCAGAAAAAGACAAAGGTTATAAGGATCGGGGAAGCTGAAGATATGCAAATGATTGTGAAAGGTGAAATGCTGAAACAGGTTGACAACTATAAATATCTAGGTACCACTGTAACGAATGACTGAGGATACTGGAAAGAAATAAAAACTTGAATGGGAATGGCCAAAGAAGCTTTTATAAAGAAAAGTAGGATATTGTGTAGCAAGCTCGATCTAAAGTTTAAATCTAAGAACAAGGATAGCAAAGATCTTTGTATGGAGTGTTATGTTGTACGCATGTGAGACATGGACTATTTTAAAGAAGGATGGAAAAGGAGAGGCTATGGAGATGGGGATGTGGAGAAAAATGCTTCGAATAAAGTGGACAGACAAGATCAGAAATGAGCAGGTTTTGGAAAGAATAGAGGAAGTAAGATCTTGATATGCGACTATTTTTAAAAGAAAGAGATTTTGGCTTGGGCATGTGTTGAGAGGGAGTTGTTTGTTGAGAGAGGTAATCGAGGGAACTGTGGAGGGTGTAGAGAATAGAGGTAGAAGAAGAGTGAAAATAGTAGAATATCTGAAAGAAGGAAAAGGATATGAAGAGAAAAGCTATGGATAGAGTTGAGTGGAGGAGGCCGAATGGAACCTGCACCTAGCAGAACACCAATAATGATGATGAGACGAGCAATTAAGCAGCTTGATCAAACGATTCTGTCAATTGATTAACGCGCCCTTCAATCAACCTTTCAATATTTTTATCATGACTCAGTCTCAGTTAGTTTTCCACTCGGAAGGTTACGGTTCGAACAATGCTGTCTAAGGCGGATTTGGAATTCTAACGATGGTTTCCGTTAAAGGAACAAACCAAAAGCAGGCACGACGCTTAAGCACCGTCTACAGTGGGTCAATTTGAATGGTCTGACACACAGCAAACGAATGGTAGCTAAACCATCGGAAACTCTAACTGCTGAAATACTGCAACTGTCAAGGAAGCAGATCGCAATTGTGGTAGGCCTACTTACAGGACACTGCCCTCTACGAGAACACCTACATAAAATGAGTATCTGGAAGGATGAACCTTTATGCAGGTTATGCTATGAGGAGAAACCGCCGCCCATATAATCTTCCACTGTGAAGCAATTGCACGTAGGAGACACAAGCTTGATATTACAGCTGAGAGAGTCCCCGTGAAAAACATGGCACATAGAATCCTGGACCTAATAGAGGGACTGGATCTATTTGCATGTACAAAACAATGTGGGGCAGTGTTTTAAGGGCTAACCCCCCTGGACCCACATTGGTTAGAGAAAAAGAGGCACGACGCTTGACTCAAGGGTCAACCAGGTTCCTAGACCGCCAATAATGCTTGATTTAAAAGCTTGTGATTAAAATGATTAAGACCCTAGACTTCTTTAGACTAACCAAATATATTGATTTTTCATGGGTGAAAACTAACGCTTTAGATAGTGTAATATACTACATATCTTATCTATCTAGCCCAGTGGCGGATTTCTAAATAGGCTAGCTAGGCTGTAGCCTACGGCGGCAAATTTTCGTAGGCGGCAAATTTCTGTAAGCGGAAAATTTTTAAAATATACAAATTTTTCGAAACAGAATTTTGTTGCGGCGGCGAGAGCTAATTTTCTTATCTCTATACTCAAAACATATCGGCGTGCAGCATTTAATGAAAAAACTGTAGAGCACTCCGCATGCTGAACAGTTGCGCTTTTCTTGGTCGCTGTCAGAGACAAGTATTTGGGGTATGTTCCGATATACACTGCGAGCACTGTAAGGCGTGACGTCAATTTAGTATACTGCGAAGCCGTTACTTTATAGTTATCTATACTGGTTACTGTCTAAAACGGAACGCAGTCCAGTAAGGGCGTTTTCACACTTCACGACACGACTCCGGCACGACAACGACACGAGTTCACACCTCACGGCACGTGTGGACGACACGACACCGATAAAAGCCATTTTTTAAGTAAATAGTTTACAATTCAAAATTATAAATAAGTAATCTTTTTAGTTTTAGACTTTTTTTTACTCCCATAGTATTATGGGGGCTGTTAATAAGTTACTTATTACATCTTCGACGTCGTAGAAGGCAAAAATTTAGACAGTTATGGGTACATCCAATTTTAAAAGTGAGAGATGTTGAGGGTAGTTAATACACACATTTCGGAAAATGGTATTGCGACCAAATAAAATTCATTAATTACTTTCGAATGACCAAAAATACTGAATATATATTGAGCAGTTTAAAAGATTAAATCAAGAAAAACGATACTCCATTTCGAATGTCGATACCACCTGAAGAAATGTTTGCTTATCATCCAAATATCTAAAGATTTCTTGCCAACATTTTTCTTTTAATATGTTATTTTTATGATTTTCGTTATTTTTATCCCAAATTGCAGGATTTTTTTTCCCACAAGTTCAATCAGAGTCACAATATCAATCTTAAAAGCCATCTTGAAAACACCAAATGATTAGTTTTATCAGGACGACACGAGTGGGAAGATTGCTCCTTGACGACAGCCGGCGACGACACCGACACGGCAGCGATATGTCGTCTAGTGTGAAACCGTCCTACTTATTTCAATGTAAATTACATCCCACCGACATCGTTGACTCTGCCGTGTCGGAGTCGTGTCGTGTAGTGTGAAAACGCCCTATACTGGCAACTGTCAACAAGAAAAATTATTTATATTATATTATTTTTCTTTCTTATCCTTATTAACACGTCGCGTTAAAAGTTTAGTTGCAAAAACCATGTCTGCAAGATAACTAGAAAATATTTAGGTTATGAATTTAATTGTGATGCATTTGAATATTTACCGATGGATGCTCGATTATAAATTTTATCAGTAACTTTCAATTCGTACAAAGTATTGGTTTCACACTGCAAGAAACGCATTTTTTTAAATTTTCCATGTCAATAACGGCCATAGCAATATTCAATAATAATATTGATCAAAGCACTGAGAGCACATTACCTCGAAAGCGCCAGTGCTCACAGTACGAAAATGGCGACTATTTATGACGTCATATATTTCCCTAGGATACTGCGGCAGTATACTGTCAGTCCATAACGGAACGAATTTCTTCCCAGTAAGAGCACTGAACAGTGCTCGCAGTGTATATCGGAACATACCCTTGATAATGCTTGCATTTGATAATTTTTTTAAATATATTAGGCGGCAATATAAATTAGTCTATAGGCGGCAAATTTGTATATACACCACTGATCTAGCCTCATATCTTGTCTATCTAGCCGCATACCTGGTCTATCTAGCCTCATATCTTGTGTATTTATCCTAATATATTGTCTATATCGTCTCATATCTTGTTTTGTCTAGCTTCTTTTAGATAATTGAATATACCCTGCTTAAACTATCCTATTGGGATAGGTAAGTTCAATGGGAAAATTGCATCGGAAATTTCCTATTGAATCCTATTGAAGGTTTATTTTCCTATAGAAATCTCCTGAATCCTATTCAGTTGTCCTATTGAAATACGCTAAATCCTATTCGATTTCCCAATAGGATTTGATACTATTCAATAGGAATATTGTGATCTGAGAATTTCCTATAGCAACATCCAGAATCCTATTCGATTCTTGAATAGGATTTTAATAAATTGAATAGAACTTCTCAGATTACAATTCCCCTATTGAAAAGAGGCAATTCTTTTTAGATGCTCCAACAGGATTTGATACTATTCAATGGAAATATTGCAGTCTCAGAATTTCCTATAGAATAATCCAGAATCCTATTTGATTCTTCAGTAGGATTTTAATAACTTGAATAGGACTTCTCATATTATAATTTTCCCATTGAATAAGGTCAAGCTGTATGTATTAATTTAGGGAATTTTTAATGATCATGAACTACTAGTTAGTTGAAATTTGGATGTTGTCCAGATGTTTTAGATGTTGTGTAAAAAACAAAACCTATTGAATATTAAAGAATCCTATTGAGGTTTATTTAAAAATAAAAATAATTTCTAAGTCGTATTTCCTTATTGATCTATTCATCTCTTATTTGATGTTGGAGGAGTCAATCCTATTGAATAATGCTAAATCCTATTGAGGATCATTATAAAATAAAAATAATTTCTAAGTCGTATTTCCTTATTGATCTATTCATCTCTTATTTGATGTTGGAGGAGTCAATCCTATTGAATAATGCTAAATCCTATTGAGGATCATTATAAAATAAAAATAATTTCTAAGTCGCATTTCCCTATTGACAACTAACTATTCATCTCCTATTGGACAAGCCAAACCTATTGAAAAAATGCAGAATCCAATTGCGAAATTTAGAAATAAAGATAAATTTTCGATTTGCGTTTCGAATGCGTTTCGAATGCGTAAATACGAAAGAAACTCCCGCAGCCTCTTACATCAACAATGACAGCTATCCCTTCAAAAATTGTTTGGAACAAAGAGATTACAGAAAGAAGCTGTGGGTCAGGAGAGTCCAGGAAGATGTTTTGAGCCAAACAGAATCCAGGGCGAAATCTTGAGGTGCAGGAAATTTATTTGAAAAAACTCCCTGGGCTGTTTCAAAAGCAATGACTTCTTTCCGCCATGTGAATCCATCCTTCTGCTGCATGAAATATCCCAATGACTTAGCTTTGGAAGAAAGTCAAGATAGCAGGAATGAGGTACATCTCAGAAACATTGATCTGAAAGATGAAGGTATATCAAGGTGCCTGCCTTATGGAAGGAACTGCAAGCTTTGCAACTGAAGTTGAAGGTCAGGAGAGTTCAGGAAGAAGTTTTGAGCCAAAGAGAATCCAGGACGAAACCTTCGGGTCTAGGAAATTTTCCAGGATATTTATTTGAAAAAACTCACAATGACTTCTTTCCTCCATGTGAATCCATTCTTCCGCTGCATTAAATATCCCAATGTCCCAGGTTTGGTTGAAGATGAAGATTGCAGGAATGAGGTATATCTTCTCAAAGGCATTGATCTGAAAGAGGAAGCTATATCAAGGTGCCTACCTAATGGAAGGAACAAGATTTACAACTGCTTTTTTTGAAAGAATTGGAAGGAAGAGGAATTGTAATTGTTGCAATAATTATAGATTGCACCAATAATTATAGGAAGAGGATGAGAAGATATCTAAGGTCACAGTTTAAGATAGAATGTTACTTATGGAAGAAACTTCAAGATTTAGCTTTTCTTGAAAGAATTGGAAAAGGAAGAGGAAATGTAAAAATGGTGCTACACCAATGATTGTAGGAAGAGGATGAGTAGATATCTAAGGTCGCAGTTTAAGATATAATTTTACATTTCTACAATCAAATTGTGATAGTAAGCCTTGTCCAATATCACCTATTCCCTCAGAAGACAACAAAACGTAGAGATAGATTAAATAAACCTTTATTTGCCCTTCGATTTAGCTATCTACCTTAGTTTAACTAATATTAGTACTCCGATGAGAAGCGGAGTTAAAAGTTGTTTTGTTGGTGAAGTTCCCTTGGGGTTATTCTGAACTTGTATCCTTCCACTGCTAAGATCATCAGCGACTGCTTCACTCGGATGTCGTGTACCCTCTTGTAGGAACTTCCTTATGTTTAAGCGACGATGCATTTCACCAGCATCATCGCATACTTCAAGCCTGAGTAGTAAAAAGGAAAGCATGTGTAAAGGAAAACTATTTCTGCTAACAGTTTAGATTTAGATGGTTCCAAATTCTGTTTTGATCTGTTTACCTGTACAGTTAAATAGGTATAAGGATGTCGTTGATTTCTGCTGATTTCTGTGCGGGTCGAATTTGATTTGTTTGACGACCAGGTATATTCCAGTCACGCTGTGTAGAAAAGCAGGAACAGTCAGCAAATGAGGTGATGTAGTGATAGTGTTTCAAAATTTTCGACGTATTGTCGTAGTACCTACTGCAAGAATTTCATCATTCGCAGAGATTTCGCGGCCCCAATAAATTCTATTAGCTTCGCCGTCCTCTAATACCGAAACTCTGTGTGGAATTTCGATATGGTCCTCGTTATCAGCTAGGATGGTGTGCAACATCTCGCATTTCCGACTGATTTCACGCTCTCATAACTTTTGAACGGCTCACCACAGCGACTTCTAGTCTTCACCAATCGATTCAGCGTCCCAAAATTAGTCGAAAAGCGTATATAATATTCCATAGGAGGGTTTCAGTTAAGAAATACCATCGACACGGGGAGTCTAGACCGCGAAAACGACGAAATGTGAGAAAATCGATATTGTCAAAATCGTTATTTTTTGAGTTACAGCAAAATTTAAAAACGTGTCTGTAAGTATTTTTGCTGCTGATTGCTGATATGCAAATTATATTTCGGTAGCTCTTTCCGTTCACTATTGCCTGCAAGAATTAAAGATTTTTTTAAGGAATTTTGGCGCTCGAGTAGAGATCTCGGAAAGTCGTGAATTTCCCGCGGACAATCTCAGTGTATCAACGGGAAAGTGACCTTCTGAAAAACGATGGAGCTATCAGTTTTTGATTATCTGCAACCGTTTCCGAGATATATACTTAGCAAATCGAGAATCGGGTAAATTACAGTTTGAAATTTTTGGACGAATTATTGAATCGTTTCGGACAATTTACACATCCATTTGTTTGTCTTGTCGTGTAGTTTCTGTGTGCCAAAAATGATTTCGCTGCCTTTTACCGTTCTCTAGAAAATCGAAAAAAACCGAACAAGCTCATATTTTTCGAACGAAATGATGGAAAATTTTTGTTGAAATTTTTTTTGGAAAATTTTTTCGTGATTTTTTTTCGGTTACCCGAAGTAAATCGAAGTGCTGAAAACGGTTTTCCAGTTTATTTCAAACAAACAAGTTTTGTATATTTTTTCGCTGTACACCATCTCGCATTTACGACTGATTTTACGCTGTCACAACTTTTGAACGGCTCACGACAGAGACTTCTAGTCTTCACCAATCGATTAAGCTCCCAAAATATGCCTGAAAATGTATATAATATTCCCTAGGAAGCTTTCAGTTAAGAAATACTAATGACACGGGGAGTATAGACCGCGGAACCGACGAAATGCAATATTTTTTGAGTTACAGCAAAATTTAAAAACGTTTCTGAAAGCATTTTTGCTGCTGATTGCTGATATGCAAATTATATTTCGCTAGCTATTTCCGTTCACTATTGCCTGCAAGAAATTTTTAAGGAATTTCGGCGCTCGAGTAGAGATCTCGGAAAGTCGTGAATTTCCCGTGGACAATCTTAGTGTATTAATAGGAAAATGACCTTCTGAAAACGATGCCGCAATTACGCATTTACGTGATTACGCATTTACGCATAGTCGCATTATACTATTGAATCACTTGGTTTCCTATTTAGATCTCTACTTTCATTTTCTATAAAAACTCTTCATTTCCTATAGAATCGCTATCTTCCTTTTAGAATCATCATAATCCTATTCAGTTGTGTCAATAGGAAAGCTCTAAATCCTATAGGTTAACGATCATCATTTTATTTCCTATTCAGATTTGTATAATCCTATTAAGCATTTTCCGGTTGTCAGAAGTTTTTTAACTTTTCCTATTCAAATATGATGTTTCCTATACAAATTATGAAAAAGCCTATAGGATTTAACCTTTCCCAATAGGAATGTTTAAGCAGGGTAGGGTGAAACTAAACTAATTATAGATATAATCATACCAACTTATTACAGCGGAACACAGCTTGAATATATAAATATATTCAACCTTTCTGAAGCTCTATAATGTTATAGCTCTATAATATTAATATTATATTCAAGCTGTGTGCCGCTGTAATAAGTTGATCGCTTAGATAGTTTAGACCAGTAGTGCGCAAACTATGGGTTGCGACCCCCAGAGGGGTCGATAGAGAATCTTTTTGGGTCGTCGGATTCATAAAAAATTGCAAATTGCACACAAAATAAAAAAGGCTTTTCGTGTGTAAGTATTGGGTAGCAGTAAATAGTGAAACGTCAATACAAGGAAATTAAAAAAACATTGATATTTTCCAACATAATTTTCTCAAAAACTAATTTGGGGATTTGTTTCAAATTGTGTGGAGATGTTGGTAGTAATGTTCCGGAATATTTAGCAGACTTTCCTAATGTTTTAATATTTATTTCAGCAAATATTGCTGTTTTTTGTAAATTCCACTTTGAAAATCAAATTTGTAACATTGTAATTTTAAAACTTAATTTTCTCAAATTTGCTTCAAATTGTGTGGAGATGTTGGTAGAAATGTTCCGGAATGCTAAAGTTGCTAAATACTTTTCCCAGTTTTTAGGGTTCCGTTGTTATCAACAACGAACCCTTATAGTTTCGATATGTCCGTCCGTCCGCAGTTTAGCTCAGAGACTATTAGAAATATAAAGCTGTAATTTCGCATGAATATACAGATTAGTCACGCCGACAAAGTGGTAAAATAAAATCTTGAAAAAAAAATTTTTTAGGGTACCTCCTTTACCGTAAAGGAGTGGTTAGGTTTTTTTTCTCGTCTACCTCATGGTGTAGGGCAGTGTTTCTCAAACTTATTTGTCTCATCGCCCATATATATATATATATATATATATATATATATATATATATATATATATATAAACAGCAGGTAATAACGATCGTTATTAGTTAAACAGTAAAAGATTTGTATTTTTTACTACACAAACGGTAGAATTCGGGTAATACGATCAACAAAAACAAACTCAAATTCTTCTTAAGTCGACGTTCTGATTCATTAATTAAATCTTTTAAAGACCTACAAAATTGTTACAGAAATTACAAAAAAACAAAGTAAAATATGTTTTTAATTACTTACAAAGAAGGTGATGAAACAATTTATTAAGTCGTATAACATCATATAACGTAGACAAAAAAGTTGTAGATTACATAAGAACCAATGTAAAGCGAGCCATGGTAGCCTCATGAACAATTTAATTATGGTATTTCAAAATTATTATTTTATTTGCAAAATGTCGCACACCAAACCGATCGGTACAGCACGAGGAAACCAACAAAAAGTTTTCGATCTATTGAACTAAGTTAAAGTTATTAAAATTAAAGAAAAAAAAACTACGAAGGTGAGCATTGGGAACGATAGTGATGTCAGTAACATTGTAAGTTCACCGAAGTCGCGAGCACACTGGAAAAGGATTATTTAAAGACGTAAAAGTCGTCTGTAAAATTGAATCAACCACTACGCAGCAGTTTACCCAAAAACCAAAGTAATACGGAAGATAACCAGACCTTTCTAGAAACAAGGAGCTCAACGACACTCATTTAAGAAATTATATAACAGGTAGAACCACGAGAGAACAAAAACCGCAACAAAAATAAATAACAAAACAGAAAACCACCCATCCAATCAACTGTGTCTAGATGTCGCCCAAGTCATAAGCCAAGCGTACATATTGCTCAACCCGTCCATGTCTTTCCTTGAGTTCATGGCTGCACCGGCGTTATGAACACATTTGAACACATTTCTAAGAAGTGTCTCTTAGATAGACGTGGCTCCCTAAGAGACCTGGCAAGGACTTTTAGGTCATCATAATTGACCCTATGGTCCTTGTCATTACAATGAGTTGCTAAGGCGCAAGAATGGGGTTTTGGTTAGACCGGCCAAAGATTGTCCTCCAGACTGGCCCCAATCACAGAAGTGATTTCATACTTTGCAGATTCCAATCCCATAAGACAACCTGTCACTGAGGTGGTCGCAGTGGACAACACTATAATATACAAGAGCTTACACTTTGTAGAATCACTGTTCCTCAGGATCAAATCCATTTCCAGGAACAAAAGTCCAGCCATTATAGCAGATAAATGTCACAATACCATCAGTAGATCTTTCAGTCGCCTTAAAGACTTAACTTCCACACTAATGCAATCAAATGTAGTCTATCGTATACCATGTGCTGAGTGTGAGCTGGTGTACGTTGGTCAGACCGGCCAAAGATTGTCTTCCAAACTGGCCAATCACAAAATTGATTGCAGACTAAAACTAAATTTTTAAAATTAAATTTAAAACTAAATTTTAATCAAATTTGTTCCTGAAAATCGATTTGATCCTGAGGGACAGTGATTCTACAAAGTGTAAGCTCTTGTATAATTTAGTATCGTCCACTGCGACCACCTCAGCGACAGGTTGTCTTGTAGGATTAGGGAACAACAACTTCCTAAGTAGTTAGATTTTAGTAGGCAGATTTTTTTTCAAGGTAGTAAATTTGGACACTAAAAGGTGGTAGATCTACCGAAAAGTTGGTAGAGTTAGTAACGCTGGCTGTGTGTGTGTGTGCGTGCTATTATCGATACTCGACCAGCAGCAAATAGCAGCTAGGCCGGTTGTATAATACTAAACACTGAATAATTTTGTTGAACGTATTTGTTTGTTTTAAGTTAACAGAAATACATTGTATAGCTCGTGATACCTACCGCCCTCTATATCGCCCCCCTGGCTACCTACCGCCCCCTATATCGCCCCCTGGTTACCTAGCGACCCCCAAAACGACGTCATCACCCACTGGGGGGCGATATCGCCCACTTTGAGAAACGCTGGTGTAGGGTATCGTTGGATAGGTCTTTTAAAAATATTACAGGTTTGTGAAAATAATATTTCGATTAAGAGATCCGTTTGTGAAATATTAAGCTTTAAACTGTTAATTTTTGTTAGAGTCAAGTGTCTCCCCCCCCCCTGCCAGCTAAATGGCTGTTTCTGGATATGTGAAAAAAATCACAATAGTAGTATATATATAACGAATTTAAAAGTATCACGGATAAGTAGGCTCTATTAGTTTACGAGTAATAGTCAACCAACTTATAAAATGTAACAAATCGAGCGGCAGCCGCGTCATTTAAACAATATATTATTGGTTATGTTGAACGTCAAACTCGACAATATCAATGTCAGATGAATAAGTTATTGGTTATGAAATTTTGTAGACATTTGAGTCTTAAGTCATAAGACTAATAATGGCATCTACGGAACCCTACTTTGCGCGTGGCCCGACACACACTTCGCCGTTTTTTAATATTTATTTCAACAAATATTGCAGTTTTTTTGTAAATTCCATCTTGAAAATCAAATTTGTAAACATTGAAATTTTCAAACTTAATTTTCACAAGAACTAATCTGGGGATTTGTTTCAAATTTTGAGGAGATGCTGATTGAACTGTTTTGGAATATTTAGCAACTTTACCCAATTTTTTAATATTTATTTTAGCAAATATTGCAGTCTTTTTTTAATTCCATCTTGAAAATCAAATTTGTAAACATTGAAATTTTCAAACTTAATTTTCTCAAGAACTAATCTGGGGATTTGTTTCAAATTTTGAGGAGATGTTGGTAGAACAGTTTGGGAATTACAATGTTCACGTTACTTCTATACAGGGGCCGCGATAAAATTTTACAGAATATGTTGGGTCGCAAATGAAAACAGTTTGCGCACCACTGGTTTATACCGGTAGTGAACAAACTGTTTTTGTATTTATTTCTTTTTCCTTAGATATTACAATCTTGTACTTATTTTGTTTTCAGTAGATATTTCAGTATATTGGTGGATAGTTTTTAAGAATGTCGCGACCGATAACAATTCTCTCGGTACTTGAGGTTTGTACCCCTCGTACAAACCGGTACGAGGGTACCAGTTTATACGAGGGTACCCAGAGGGGGTTTGGTCACGATATTATTATATTTGCTTATACAGGGGGTTGACGATTTTCTTATTTTTTTATACAGGGTGGGGTGCATTTTCTTATTTTAGTTATTGCCATATTTTTCTTATTTTATTTTCAGTAGACATTTCAGTATATTAATTAGTATATTAACGAATTTGGCGACCGAAAACAATTCTCTCGCGACCCGCTAAGGGGTCGCGACCCACGATTTGCGTACCACTAGTGTAGTCTGACTACTTTTATCCACTCACTGCTGGTTTAAGCTATCCAATACAATCCATTATTACCTGACAATCATGTCTCATCATTTAATAAATCTTGTTTAACTTTTCCATCAGATCCTATTAAGATAACCGAGTGATTCAGTTAATATAATACTTTATCGGTAATTATTTTGTGAACGTTGCACATTACATGTCTATCGATTCGCAAGCAGGAAACTCGAGAATGAGTAATTTATTCGCAGGAGAAAACGATTACGAATCGGTTAAAATAAAGATTTAATTTAACAAAGATTAGCCTAATCTTAACTTAAGAATTTGACGACCGGCAACAATTCTCATGCGACCCCCAAGGGGTTGCGACTCACGGTTTGCGTACCACTAGTCTAGTCTGACTACTTTTATTCACTTAGTGCTGGTTTAAACTCTCCAATACAATCCATTATTACCTGACAATCATGTCTCCTCATTTAATAAATCTTGTTTAACTTATCCATCAAATCCTATTAAGATAGCCGCGTGATCCAGTTAATATAATACGTTATCGGTAATTATTTTGCGAACGTTACACATTACATGTCTATCGATTCGCAGGCGGGAAACTCGAGAATGAGTAATTTATTCGCAGAAGAAAACAATTACGAATCTGTTAAAACAAAGATTTAATTCAATAAAGATAAGCATAATCTTAACAAGATGGTGCTTAAGATGCTTATAAGCTTAGAACTTTTTTTATAAATGGGGGGCGTTCATGTATTACATAAGCAGGTTTAGGGTTTCAAGTTTTTTTACTTTTGTTGATAAATGGGCCGGGGGTGATATTAGAATTCTTACGTAAGATAAAAATTATAAACAAATTTCGGTGTTCACAATTTTATTATTTTCGTTTAATCAGGGGGGTTACAATATTATTATTTTTGCTTATACAAGGGTTTCAAGATTTTCATATTTTTGCTTAAACGGGGTTCAAGGGGTAGGTTCACTATATTCTTATATTTTCTTATACAGGGGGTGGAGGGGTGACATAATTTTCTCATTTTTGCTTAAACAGGTTCGAGATTTTCTTATTTTTTGCTTATACAGGGAGGGGTCACGATTTTCTTATTTTTGCTTATTCAGGGGGTGTTAACGCTTTTCTTATTTTTGCTTATACAGTGGGTACGGGTCTAAAATCATTGAAAATTTGTTTACATAGTATTGCTAGAGATACCACGAATAGTGATTTTGCCGAATACCGAGTATCCGGAAACGCTTTTGGCCGAAGCGCCGAATATTCGGCGCTGCTTTTGGGTAAACTTTCGAAGAATGAGTACGGGGCAGTGAGTGCGCAGTAGCGCAGCGCTACGCAGTACCATACTCGCAGTACCAAGTTCGTCAGAAAAGAAACAGTTTCCCTGAAGGAAACAATTGAATGGACATTGATTTTAATTGTCCGAAATCAAGAAAATATCACTATTTAATCGGTGATATGCTTGCCTTAGACAATGAACCATTATCACTTGGCTTTCAATGGCTTATGGAAAAAGCCGTACCTCAATACAAAATACCTGGCCGCACTTATATGACCGAGAAAATTATTCCTCGTATATATTATATATAATAGAATCTACTCTAAAATTGAAGCTAGTATTTCGCAAGAACCAGCAATATCAGTAACATCTGATATGTGGACATGTCAGCACAATAATCAAAGTTTTTTGAGTTTCACTGCGCATTGGATATCTTCTAATTTTATTCCTGAACATGGCGTTTTAGCAATGAAGCCGTTTGTTGGTTCACATGTGGGTACAAATATTGCAAACGAACTGAATGGTATTGCAGAAAAATTGAATATTTCTCATAGTAAGATACATTTACTTGTCCACGACAGTGGAGCCAATATGATAAAAGGTGTAGGAGACGCAGAATATAATTCGGCCAGGTGTTTTATCCATTCCCTACAACCAGCTATCCAGAAATCGCTAAAATCTCAAACGGAAATAACACTGGTGGTAGCTGCTGCTTCCTACGAATTGTTACATATTTTAACCACTCAGATATAACAGAAAAAAGCTCAAATCCATTCGCCAAGAACTTGACGAATGGATTCCAAACCACCAATTAGTGCTAGATGTAAGCACACGTTAGAATTCTACATACTATTTAATGGAGAGATTATTAGAACAAAAGCGAGCTGTTTCTTTATACATAACTGATTAATATAATGAGTCATTAACACTAAACCTACCAGTACCGGTCAAATTGACCTTTTTCAAACTAATGTATGAATTACACACTTTAAACGTTATAATACCGTTATCAAACTATATGACAATTCTTAGAATATGCATATAATATTTTTTCACTCTATACTTCTAGTTATTTTTTCTCTTTTCCAAGAAAAATTTATCACCTGTCCTACCTACCGCGCCGGTCAATATGACCGACCGTCGATATGAGACAATACTTTACACTTAAACTGCTCGCTCGAAGAGTGAAACTTCGGAAGCTAAATGCAACAAAATTAGATGCATTTATTGCTCTGTTATATGCTCGCGGCGCATATGAGGCAAAAAAATGGGGACTGGCTTTTTTTTCGAAAACAATGAGCAGAAACGACTTTATCGAAATTATGAAGTGCATACGATTTGATAAGAAGAGCGAAAGAAGCCAGCGTTTACAAACCAATAAGTTTGCTATGATATCTACAATATGGGATCAATTTATTGAGAATTCACAAAATTGTTATAAACCTGGTGCATATATTGCTATTCATGAGTAGTTGTTTCCGTCGAAGACTAGGTGTAGATTTACACAGTATATGCTAAACGAAACAGACAAATTTGGAATAAAGTTCTGGTTAGCGTGTGACGCCAATAGCAAGTATATAATAAATGGGTTTCTCTATTTGGGAAAGGATGAAACGAGAGAATGTTCAACTCCACTTGGGGAGTTCGTAGTTCTAAAACTGATGGAACCTTTCACAGGGTGAGGAACGTAACAACAGATAATATTTTCCCGAGTCTATCATTAGCCAAGAATTACCTTGCAAAAAAATTACTATTGCTTGAACAATTCGTGGGAACAAAAGAGAGTTGCCAAAGTTAGCCAAATAAAGGAAAGGTAAAATGGCTAGATTTTCAAGTAAATTGTACAAATCAAATTACATTACTCTTACACACTGTAAAAACGTTTACCGGAGATTACTAGATTTTATAATAGTACAAAATTTTGTGTATATGTGGCAGATCAGATGGCAAGGAAATACAGCGTTACAAGTCGAAGAGTTGTAGGTGGCCACTTCAGGTATTTTTCAACATTTTGGACCTAGCTGGAATAAATGCCTGGGTTTTTACAAAGAAACGACAGGTGAAAATATTTCGAGGCAGGAATTTCTATTCCAGTTAGCTTCAGAGCTCGGCGAAACGTATGAAAAATCTCTAGAAAAAATACTTTTACCAACAGTGACCATAAGTTCAGATTTGAGAAACTTGTCAAATATGATGTAAAGATTATATATATATATATATATATATATATATATATATATATATATATATATATATATATATATAGTATTTGAGGTTTTCGCGGATAGATACCTGTGTTGGTATAGTTGAGGGTTGGTTCTGAAAAGAACCGCATTCTCGACGTTTCGGCGAACTAACATTCGCCATTCTCAAGAGATATATGCGTCCGTGCGGGTCAACCGTTAGACGCATACTTCAGTCTTCTTTTTATGCACTATCTCACTAAACTAGGGACATGATGTTGGTGCGACCTTGATGGATTCTTCTAGACGAATAATTTTTTCTTTTTGCAGCTGATTAACTGACTCCATTTCACTCACTAATTTATCCAATATTTTAATTTGCTTTTTTAAGAAATCATTTTCTCGTAGTATTTCTGCTTGATTTGAGATCCATACTTTGATTCCTTATTTGTTTATTGTTTAGTATTATTTTATTCATAGCATAGTAGCTTTTGGTTGCTGCCGATATTATGTTGTTAATTTCGTGTTCTAAGTTCCCTTTGTTATTTAATGTGTGTCCTAGATATGTGAATGTTTCTACCAATGCCACTGCCATTTATTTTTATCTTCATTACTACTTCTTCCTTCACTATCACCATTATTTGTGTCTTGGCTTCGTTTATAGTAATATTATGATTATTTAGTTCTTCATTCCACAGGTTGATGTTGTATTGCAGCTTTTCTTCATTGTCAGCTAATAATGCAAGGTCGTCTGCAAATGCGCACTCAGATATTGTTATTCTTCTTAGGTTGTGGTGACCTACTTCCATTTTCTTGGTTTTATCCTCGATTTTCTTCATGATATCAACATGATATCACAGTCAACAGTCGACATGCTTGATGTGTAGTTGCCTCGTACGCGGCTCCGTTAAATATAGTATTTATTATATCGAGTTAGTACACTAAATATATTTAAAATTGTCAAAACACAGTGGTACTAAAATATTACACACACGCAGTTTCAAAATGGGTTTTACAAGGTCTCAGAAAGAAGAAATTAATGAAATTATTAGTGCATTAAAACAATCCGATGTGATGGAGACTTTATCTGATCTTATCGCTGCCAAACTAAAAACGTCCTTCGAGCGGTTCGAGCAGAAGATATCAAGTCTTGAAAAAGTAATAGATAAACTCAGCGAGGAGAACGAGGAATTAAAACGACAATCCGAACTAAGTTTCGATAAGCTGGAACAACGTAATAAAAGAAATAATCTATTAATACATGGAATCCCAGAAAACAAGAATCAGATATTAGAGACTTCTGTAGCTGCGGTAATCAAGGAGATGCTAAACACCGATGTGGATGGTGAATTAATTGAAAATTGTCATCGTTTAGGCGCGCCTAAAATTGGTAAAACAAGGGCAATTCTAATAAAATTTACGTCCTGTAAGTTTGGGGATCTTGTTTTCCGTAATAAAAGAAAACTAAAGGGGTCTAAAATGTCCATTAAAGAGGACTTAACTGAAATGCGCTCGAATGTTTTAAAGGAAGCCGTTGAAAAATTTGATCGCAAAAACGTGTGGACAGATAAGGGTAATATAATTATTTTAGTTAAAAATAAAAAACGTAAAATAACCTGCATTCAAGACCTAAACGCACTAATAGTTAGTAACTAAATAACTGTTTATGCCTCATTTGGTTCTACCGCTTTCTTTATTTGGCGTTCTTTATTGACTTTTCATATTATACTCTCGATTTAATTTGTTTATGTGTATGTATGTGTGTGTGTGTGTATGTATTTCGTGTACGTGTATATGTATGTATATGTATTTGAGTATGTATATGTCCATATGTATATAAGATATCAATTCGGAGTCACATAACGGCACGTTGATTTAAAATAAGTTTAAAACAAAAACAAACAAAAAGTTTATATAATTCATTCATTTCATTTAATTAATTCATTTTGATAAATATTTGTTATTATGAAAATTGGACATTTAAATGTGCGATCGTTAATACCCAAAATTAATTGTGTTAGGCAGCTTCTCATAGGTTTCGAATATGACGTCCTTGCAGTGAGTGAAACATGGCTCTCAGAAAACATTAGTAATGAGATTATTAGTATTGCTGGGTATAGAGTTTCTCGATGTGATCGCCCGAACAGAGGTGGTGGTGTGTGTTTCTATTTGCGTAATAATCTCAAATTTAACATTTTAAATAGTGATCCAGCAGTTGAACAACTATGGATATCGATAAATAATTTTGCTATAGGCGTCCTATATCGACCCGAGACTATAAATTATAAACTCTTCCTAGATCATCTGGAAGAGTCCATTGATAACGCACTTACTTCTTGTGAAAAAGTCATCTGTTTAGGTGACTTCAATATAGATATGATGAAACCAGACAATCCCAAAACAGTTTACCTTAACTCCACCATACGCTCTGCAGGTATGCAGCAAATTGTATCCCAGCCTACACGAGTCACGCTTTCCTCAATTACCACGATAGATCTAATCATAATTACCGGCAATATTTTAATACAAGATACTGGTGTAAAAGATATAGATTTCTCGGAACATGATCTAGCCTATGTCGAAGTTCAAAACGACGTAAACAAATTATCATCCAGATTACTTACATACCGTAATTTTAATTTTCGATGATCTATCTAATGAACTTAATTCTTCGCCATTAGCCGAAATTTATTACTTAAATAACATTGACGACAAAGTAGCTCTGCTCAATAACTGTGTTCTAGATATATTTAACAAACTAGCTCCGCTTAGAACAATAAAAGTAAATAAACAAACACCCCCATGACTAACGGATAATATTAAACTTCTAATTAAACTTAGAACTAAAGCAAAGGCTAAATTTAAAAAAACCAAATGCCCAAGTGATTGGAACTATTACAAAAGTCTTCGTAATTAAGCAAACGTGACCATAAAAAATGAAAAGAAAGCTTTCTTTCAATGGAAATTAGATACCACAGATCCTAAAAAAATGTGGAAGGAATTAAGATCCCTGAATCTTGTTCCAAATAAGAGTAACAAAGTTAGTCAGATTCCCTCTGACTTGGGGAACGCTAATGACATAAATGACTATTTCACTGGTTCTATACCAAATCCCAATGTAAACTATAGTGACCTTATAGGCTACTACAAACATAACTTTAAATGTAATTTCTCTTCTGGCTTTACCTTCAAACTTGTAGATATAGAGGATGTCAATAAAATTTTGAAAAACATTAAATCCACCTCCAGTGGCTATGATGGTTTGAATATTAGACTCATTAAATTATGCTGCTCCTATATACTGCCCTTCATTACCAATATAATAAATAGTTGTTTACTAGATGGGGTCTTTCCCAGAGCGTGGAAGATGGCACTGATTACGCCATTACCGAAAAAACAAAACCCCACTCAACTTAGTCATCTGAGGCCAATAAGTAGTCTGCCAACACTTTCCAAAATCTTAGAAATAATCATGAACAACCAAATAAAACAGCACTTGGCATACTTAACATCTTACCTAAATTCCAATCAGGTTTTAGAGAAGGTTACAGTTGCACCACTGCGCTGTTGAAAGTCACTGATGACATCCTACTAGAATCCGATGCGGGATTAATAACAGCACTAGTACTTCTTGACTACAGCAAAGCCTTCGACACGCTCAATCACCAACTTTTACTATCAATACTTCATTACATTGGTTTCGGTCAGTCAGCCATAGATCTTTTAAGTAATTACTTAGTAGGGCGGTGCCACGCGGTAAAATTAGAGTCTGGTATATCAAACTTCCAGGAGTCAGTGTCTGGTGTCCCCCAGGGGTCGATCTTGGGGCCTATATTGTTCACAATATATACGGCCTTCCTCATAGATAAGTTATCGTATTGCAAATATCATATGTACGAGGATGATACTCAACTGTACATTTCTTTTCCAGCCGAAGATTACCGCGATGCATTACTTAAACTAAATTATGAGCTCAATACACTATACGAAGTGTCCCTTTCTCATGGGCTAATTTTAAAACCGTCTAAGTCAGCATACCTTCTCTTTGGGCCTAAAGGAAAGTGTATTGAATTAGTGACCAGTTTTAAACCTTCAATAAATAATCAGCCCATCGCATTTGTTTCTGAAGCGAAAAACCTAGGCATCACCCTTGATAATACTTTTAGATATAATAAATATGTGAGTCAATGTATCAGTATTGCTTACGGCAATCTAAGGGTCATATATCATAATCGGGAGTTTTTATCTCAAAGAATAAAAATTTCGCTGTGTGAAATGACAGTATTATCACAATTTTCTTATTGTTCTCCGTTACTACATCCATGCCTAGACCAAAGGACAAAAACTCGTATTCAACGGATTCAAAACTCATGCTTACGGGTTATTTTTGGTCTACGCAAATTCGATAAAATAAGCCACAAACTGTCTGATTTAAACTGGTTAAATATGGATAATCATCGCATAATGCAAAGTTATTCCTTATTATATAATATTATCAAATATAAAACACCTGCTTATCTGTTCGAAAAACTTTCATATAGATGTGACATTCATACCCTTAATACAAGAAATCGTGGCCGCTTATCACCACCTGCTCATAAAACAAGTTTATTTGCAAGATCATTTCATTATATAATTGTCAATCTATTTAACAACCTTCCACTCTTCTGCAACGACTTCAATTCGAAATCTAAGTTTAAAAAATATATTTTCGCAGTTTTATATAATAAACAATGTTCCCCATTACCTGTATCTCCGTGAGATGTTAGCTGCTATACAAAATCGTCTGCCTTCATGTACTTATGTTACTCCAACTGTACTTTTACTATTTTATTTAGCTATGTCGATAATTGATATTATATTTATTTAATTATATTTATATATCTTTATTAATTATATTATATATCTTTATTAATTTGATGTAATGAGGTGTAATGGAAGAACAGGGTGTGCCTTGGCACACATCTGAATTACATCTCATTTTTTCCTCTGCATCAGAAGGTATTTTTCTCTTTCAGTTATATATATATTTTTTTAAGTTACTTATTACTACGTTATACTGATCGTTCTGTCAAAGAGGCAAAAATAAATAAATTATTAATTAATTAATATTATCTAGGAAAATTATAAATAATAGTGGGCTTAATGTTCCTCCTTGTCGTTCCTTCTATTTCGTTTCTTGTTCTTATATAGTTGGATGTGTTATGGTATATACATTGTATAGCCTCAATTAGATGTTTCTTAATCTGTCTTTTCTGTAGTTTTTCCCACATCTTGTTCCGCGGTACTCTATCAAAAGCCTTTTCCAGGTCTAAAAATGCTATGTGTAGTTTCCTCCCTTGCTTTAGAATGCTATCTGTAATTTTTCTTATTGTGAAGATATGGTCTTGTGTTGAGTGTCCTCTTCTAAATCCACTTTGTGAATTCTCCATTGTTGCTTCTGTTGCTGTTCTTAATTTGTTGTCTATTTTTGCTTCATAGATTTTAGGTGTTGTGCATAGCAATGATATCCCCCTATAGTTACTGCAGATTCTATTATCTCCCTTCTTGTGAATGGTAAAAATCACAGCCTTTTCCCAGTCTTTTGGTATTTGTCTCTTTTCCCATATTATATTTAAAATTATTAACAATATTTGCTCCCCTTCGTTGCCCATATATTTTAATTGTTCTGATCTTATTACATCGGGTCCTGGTGCTTTACCGTTTCTTAATTTCTTGAGTGCTGTCTTCATTTCTTCTTCCGTAATATTTACCTTATATTCTGTTCTTGCGCTACCATTTTCCGTATTTACCTCTTCTCTGTTACCCTTGTTGTTTCCAGTTCCTTCTAATAGTTCCTGGTAATGTTCTTTCCACCTTTCCATTACTTCTTTTTCTTCCTTTATTATGTTTCCGTTTTTATCAAAGAGCTGCTTCAGTTTTCCTTTCTTACATTTTTTTACTGTTCTGTAGAATAATTTTTGATTTTGCTTGAAGTTTGCTTCAAGAGTATTTCCAAACTCTTCCCATGACCTGTGCTTTGCTATTTTTATTTCTTCTTTTGTTATTTTTCTTTCGTCTTCAAAATTTTCCTCATTTTTGAAGTTGAGATATTTTTTTCAATTTAGTTTCTTTTTCTGAACTTCTTTTATTTTATCGTTCCACCAATGTGTTTGTTTCTTGTTTCTTGTGCGTATTTCTGGTTGTTCCACATGCTCTTTTTGCTGCTTCTATTTGTATATATTTGAAGGTGCTCCACACTTCTTCCACATCATTAAAATTCGGTTTGTGTCTTTCTTTTATTAGATTTTTAATCTGGTTTTGATAACATTCCCTTACCTGTTTATCTTTAAGTGTCTATATTCTAATTTTTACTATTTCTCTTTCTTTGTTGCTTGTTTCTTGTTTCTTTCTGTTACTATATTCTTTTACTTTTAGTTCCGCGATTACCAGGTAGTGATCGCTTCATATTTCGCTACCTCTTTTCATTCGCACATCCCTTACATTTGATCTCTGTGCTTTGTTAGTTGGAAAGTAATCTATTATTTATTTTTCGGCTCTGCATCTTTCTAACCTTGTAAAGATTATAACTAAACAAAAATCTGTTCGAAGTGCGAAAAATATTTTTGCGGCAAATGTACATTTCAGACTAAAATAATTTGTAAACATTGTAAGAGAGCCGAATAAAGTATTTACATGTAGTACTATAGTATATAAGTATGTATGTATGCATAACATTGCATATAAAAGTTTTTTTATGAATAATTTGAGATACACACAATATTTAGTTCGGTTTCCCATGTGGGAAACATGCAATTTTTGTTTTTTAGGTTTATAATTGAGCTTATATGAAAATAAATTTGGACGAAATTTCATGAAAATTCTTCATTTTATATACATTTAGCAATAAATCAACCATTATCTACATTGTATACTAAAATCGATAACTTTTTTAATTACCGGTCAATTTGACCGAGCGCGGTAGGAATAGGTATACAAGAACTTTCGGTAGGTTTAGTGTTAAATAATCTAACACCTTCTCAGTGGTTGTTATTGGAAAAATGTATCAAACTACTCAAACTATTTTAAGAGATAACAAAAATAACTAGCTCGGATATTTCTTGTATGTCCGAAGTTATTCCATATACGTTGTCACATTGTTGAAATACATGTGAAAGGAAGAGACAGCAGATAGAACACCAAATTTGCTGAGAATGAGATCTTCAGTACAAGCTGAGCTAGGAACACGGTTCTGCTTTGATGAAATTGCGAAATAGCTGGTTGCCACTTTTCATGACCCTCGTTTCAAACCAGTTTCCTGAGATTAGTTCAAACACCAAGAGCAAAACAAAAAAATCTTTTAAAAGCTCTGAAAATGAGTAGATTTGAGGAAGTCGCTACAGAAAATATGGAGAAAGATGAGAATGTGGAAAAGAAAAGTGCTATTGCAAATGATATTGATTTTTATCTAAAAACGGCTCGCCTAGATAGGACAACGGACTCTTACAAGTGGTGGTCAGCAAACCTACATCAGTATCCAAAACTGACGGAATTCGCAAAAATATCTATCATCACCCGGTCTTCAGAGAGAGGCTATTTTCAGAAGCGGGTATAGTTTATGAGGAAAAGCGCAATCGGTTGCTATCAACAAATTCTGAAGACAATGTTTTCATTTATCAGAAATTACCTTAAATTTTAAGTATTAATAAATTGTAATGTTTTTTTGGTAAAATATAATCATTTTTTAATAATATATGTTTTTTTTTATGATTTGCTATTCGGTATGCGGCCGAATAGTTAGCAATCTTCGGCCGAATACCGAATATTAAAAAAGTGGCCGAATACCGAATAGATACCGAATATTCGTGGCATCTCTAATTATTGCCGCCCCGTCCCCCAGGCAACATTTTGTCAACTCTAGTTAAATGAAATTAATCGTCGAAATCTACTTATCGAGTAAGGTACCGTCACTGAACTCGAAAGGGGTCAAAAGTCAAGATTTCTTGAAAATTAAGAAAAATTGTAAAAAATGTGGTTTACGTCTTGAATTTTTTCCACTGAATTGAACAAAAAATTAGGTTTTTTTTTGACGAGCCTTACAAAGTTCCGCCCCCGCAGGGGGCGGCTTAGGTGCATTTTAAATTTTTTACTTTTTCTTCAAAAACTCCGTTCCTCTTGCGCGTCGAAACGGGAAATTGTCATTTTCTGTTGTAAAACTGAACGGGCCTTCGACCCGTGTCCGTCTGCCCCACGCAAGTACCACACGGCGTCCTCCAGGTGCAAAAAACAGGAGATCGTTTCTAGCACCTTTGAGGAGCAATTTTGGCCCGCGGCTCAATTTTTTTACTGCGTCCTCTTGCCGCGTCGATTTCACGTTTTTTGACGTCATGCGGAAAAGTACGCGACCGTCGGTTCACCCGGTGCGGCGGAAAATGTAAGCGAAAAAAAAACGTTTTTTCCATCACTGTTGTGGACGCCGTTCTCTTGATAGAAGAGGGCCGTGTCTCCAACCCGGTTCATTCGATGCGAGATATTTACCCGCAACCGGCGGTGGATGAATCTGGTACCTTCGGCATCCTTTTCCCGCTCTGGGTCAATTTTAACACAAAAATGGGAAAAACGCGGTGTTTTTTTCACCTAATTTGCGGGGATCCCTCTCCTGGGATACCCAACAGTCGGATCGGGACCGGACCGGCACCAATCGATTCGGCATAGAGCCTTTAAGTTTGTTTTGGAGTTTACTTGCGATTGCGCGCTGGATGGCGCCGGGACGCCCGAAAAAACATGTTTTGCAGACGTACGCGAGAATCCTCCGGGATTCGCTAAATTAAATAGCAGGGCGTCGCGGTGGCGATTTATAAATAGAGAACGAAAGGGTCTATAAGGCAATAGTAACGACGCACCGCTCGATCTCATTTGGGGGTCTCGACGCCCGTCCAAACTCGACACGAATTTTTCAAAATTGAGCAAATTGAAACCTTCAATATTCGGTGAAATGTTTTAGAATTGTATTGCTCTTTTCAGGAATTATAGCCCCACGTGTCTACTTTCGAACCACACTTCTCTCGGCGCATTACACCTCCGGGGACGTTCCGCAGGCCCCAATTCGCAAAGTCACTTTTTTTCACCTCTTCAAACGGAAACGCTTAAAAGAAAATTTACATTTCCAGTCCGACAAGTGCATGCCCGGTGTAAAGGCCAACAGTATGGCGTTTGAATTTCTCAAATCCATCCACGGCTTCGCACTCCATGTCAAAAAAACTAAGACCATTGCTTGCCGCGGAATCGCAAATTTACACTTACAGCTGGTCATTTTGACACTATTTTCGCTCAGGTTATGTGGAAATGTCATTGTTGAAGTGTATCCATTTATGATTATTCGTGTGCTTGTGAAAGGATAAAATTAAAGAAAATAATTTAAATCAAAATTCTGATTTTTCGATCAATGTTATGTTGAAATTCAAATAAAATTCAAAGAGATATCTTGAAATCTCTAAATTGCAGATTTCGGCGACTCTGGCTCTTGATTGGCAACACATAGCAACGTCAAAATTCGCAATTTTTCACAAATTTCTACAAGAAAACGAAGTTTTTTCACTTTTCTTTTAGCAGATTCTTAAAATGCAGACCATTTTACATCAGAAACAGTTGCTTCCCTTCACATTTGAATGCCAACATTTATTTCATAATCAGCAATATTTACGAGTTTTTTTAAGAATAATTGGAGCTTTTAAATTGAATTTATATTCCAACGGTACAACACGCGTCTTCCTCGAATGTATATCAACAGAGTTATTGGCGAAAAGCTGTCAGTTTTACCATTTCACTGCGGAAAGAACAGCCATTTCAATATTTATTGACATTTGCGATTCAAATTCGAATACAACTCATCAAGTTCTATTAAAATATGTTGCATGAATTTTCTGCGGCTGACGGTCCAGACGTGGCCGATGTTTGACATCAGCCCTCCAACTGTTTACTTGATTTTCAAACATTTGCGTTTTTCTTATCCCTACATTTCTAATAAATTCTTCTAGCATGAATCGATAGAGTAAACTTTCCTCTACCAGCGGAGCAAATTTTATCATTCCTTTGCAAAACGCTTTACCAGGATTTTTTTTAAATGCAATTCATTTGCCAAGATTCGGGGTGGCTAGCAACGGTTGGATAATCATCTCCGCCCCACATAAGTTTCCTATCATTTTCCGTGGTAAATGGTGTCCGGGAAAATTTTATTTCTCAGATTTGTTAAAGTTGGAAAATTCTACATTAGAAACAATTGAATATTCCAGCAAATTCACACTTTTACGTGAGCTTACTTTTAGCTCGGCCATATTTAGAGAGTTTTAGAGTTTTTACTGATTTTATAGAAGAAAACTATTGTTTTACAAATTTCTGATTGGAGATTCGTGATTCGGCTAATTTTGCATGGGGGACGATGTAAGTTTTTCGGTCATCTGGTGATTTAAAATCCATTTTCCAAACGGTGAGAATTACGAGTTTTCTACAAGAATAGTTAAAAATTACACATTTAATTTGGAATCTAAAGGTGTATTCCTCGACTTCCTAGCGTATATAGCAAAAGAGTTATTGTTGAAAAACCGTCAGAAAAAAAAAAAACGAAGAAATTCAAAAACGAAATTCAGAGAAGGGGTACGTACGTATACCTTAAAAATTACCTTCTACGTACGTACCTTCTAAAAATTTTTCAATTTTATATTTTTTACTTTTGCGACCAAACCGAAGGTGTTTACAAAATTTTCAAAGAATACTATTTTGTAGGCACCGACGTCTTACATACGGATATCCCGGTTATAATTTTTCACCTTGAGGCGTTGACGAGTTATTTGCAAATAGGGTTTGATGCAAAAATAATTCCTCACGACGTCCCCATTGGAGTGGGAGCGTTCAAGTTTTGTCAACTCATATCTCTGGTGGATACCCACATTCAGTATAAGTTTCATTGAAATCCTTCAAGGATTAATATATTTTTTTGCAATTTTTGAATATTTTGAAATTTTCGCATTCGGTTTTGATCGGAATTCGTGATTGACCTGTCTGGATTTGTTCAAAAATTATTTTAGTAAGTTTTACCCAAAGTGGAACGATAAAATTTCACACATTTGTAGAGAATTAGTCAGTCTATGATATCCCTTAGTTAACTCGAACATAATAAAACATAAACACCAAACTCGAACATAATAAAAAATAATAAATTCAAATAACTATAAAATGAAAACTGCAAGAGATATATTGAAATTTCTTTCAGAACTATATAGATTATATATTTTTCTATTGAAATTGACGTGGTATCTTCATGGCCGATAGCCTTGACACAGAATTTTTGTAAATACAGAAATTTTGAAAAAAATTTTGAAATTTGGTGAAATCTTTTTTCTGTTCATTTTTCCAAACTCAGATAAATCAAGGCCACATACGCGCGGCAGCGCCGCGCGTATAGCCCTGAACAGATAAATCAAAACCACATACGCGCGGTAGCGCCGCGCATATAGTCTTGATCAGATAAATCAATACCACATACGCACGGCCGCGCGTATTATCTTGATCAGATCACAATCAAGACCACATACGCGAGGCAGCGCGTATGTGGTCTTGATTTATCTGTTTTCTACAAGTTTTACGAGTTTTCTATAAGAATAGTTAAAAATTACACATTTAATTTGGAATCTAAAGGTGTATTCCGCGACTTATAGCGTGTATAACAAAAGAGTTATTGTTGAAAAAACTGTCAGTTCTATATTTCACGGCTGAAGCCATCTCGAAATTTATCCGGATTTTCTTTTTAAAATCGAATAGTGCACATTGAGGCCTATTGAAATGTGCTACATGAACTTTTTGCGGCTGATAGCCTCGACATGCCGAGCGTTTAAAAATGTCGTGTACTTTTCTGCTTCATCTTCGAAGAATCATATGCCTCATTTCCTTGGGTTTGCAAGAAATAATTTTAACACAGATCTATAAAACACATTAATTTCATCGCTCCGCTGTTAATTGTTTGGTCATGGGAATTTTTTTCATTCAACTCCGAATTCATTCTCCATTTAAATCTATGTAAGATGTAAAACCAAATTCAGAGAAGGGGTACGCCATTGAAAAAAATATCACTTTTCACATTTTTCACATTTGTGACAAAACCAAAAGACTTTATAAAATTTGCAAAGAATGCTTATTTGTAGATACCAGAATTCCACATACGGTGCACCAAATTCCAATTTTCTGTTTCGAGGCTCTGCAGAGATATTTGCCACATTCCTGCAAAACTAAAATAATTTGCCGCGTCGTCCCCGATGGCAGCGGAACATTGAATTTTCGTCCGAGTGTACTTTTTATAGGCATCCATCTACAGTAAAAATTTCGTTGGAATCGTTTGAGGTTTAATGCATTTTTTTCTCTATTTTTGAGTATTTTGAAATTTCCGCGTTCGGTTTTGGATAAAATTCGTGATTGACAGGTTTGATTTCCTTAAAAAATAGCTTTTATGAGTTCCCCACGCAAAACAATAAAATTGTACACATTTATACACAGGGCATCGTTCTATGAAATCACTTTGTCAATTTTGCAAAATATTTTATCTGGCGGCGGCCGTCCCTCTTAAAGCCAAACCGGAAGAGAAAACAATAAATTCAAATATCTATAGGTTGATAACTGTAACAGATTTTTACAGAATTCTTTCAGTTCTATATAGACCATACATTTTTCTATATAAATTGATATTTTGACATCTTCGCGATTCTACCCTCAAATTCATACCATTACAGAGAGTAATAAATTCTAATAACGATACTTTGAATTGAAAAAATACTATTTATTATTTAAATTCTAAGTTTTTACAACTAATTAGACGCAATTAACAGTCGCGTACCATACTTTTTATCAAATAACTATAGCTTCAAAAGTTTAATTGGTACATTAAAAAATCTTTCAGTTCTATATAGACTATCCATTTTCTATTTTTCGTTTTGGTATCTTTGACGCCGATAGCCTTGCCGCAGGATTTAATTAAAAAACTATATATTGAAAGCTTTTCTGATTCCTACCAAACTTGCGTATAACACTGCTCGATAAAGCAGATTTTCTAAAAAGTGTTCAATTTTTATACTTCCAGATCAAACATTGTGGCCGCGTGACCTCTCGATCCATAATAAAATAAAGTAGCAAGAGGTGTTGTTAAACCTAGGTTAGGTTAGAACACCTCGATCTAAAATATGCTAAAGTGGCAAAGTCTGTTGGCCTAACTTAGGTTGGGTTATATACCGCAAAGCGGCAGAAAAATTATACAAGCGCGACAAGCGGTAGCGCGACCCAAGAGATCAAAAATAAGATAAAGCTGTAAAGCTGAATGTTGGTTTAACCTAGGTTAACCTATTAGGTTACATGTCGCAAAGCGCCAGATAAATCCAGACCACATACGCATCCCTCGAAGTGAAACCGGAACTGATACTTATCGATTCAAATAGCAACAACTTGAAAACTGTAATAGATATAATAAAAACTCTTTCAGATCTATTAAGATCAGAGATATTTCTATTGAAGCAATTTGACCATTTTGGAATATTCGTGGTCGATAACCTTGACACTGGATTTTTTAAATAAAGAAATACATGAAAATCAAGTCAACGTTGACATTAACGTCAGTTGAGTAATTTATTGGTAATTTTTTTTTTTGGTGAAACTTTTAGTAACATAATTTTGCTAAGTGTTGCTAATTGTCTAAAAGCAAACTTACTATAATTTGAGGAGTGATATTGGAAATCAAGACTTGCCAACCTTCATAAAAGGAGGTTACTATATATGATGAAGTGACGTTAGTAACTAAGGTTTACAACTTTGACGAAAAAAACTCTTAACAGCTGATTTTTGCTGACTTGGTTATGTTATCTGCCAAACTTGACAACAACAACGAAACTTCCACAAATAGTTGGTGAGATTTTGTCTAAGTATGTTGGTTACTCAACAACACAAGTTACCAACTTGATAAAAACAATATATGTTGGTTATGTTGAAAGTAAAATTGACAAGTTGACAACATCAACGTCACTTATTTAATTAAAAGGTTATGACATTTTTAGTGAGATTTTCAGTAACTTTTACGCCACAGCTGATTTTTTTTTGTCCATGTAAACCTTAATAACTAATATCACATCGTTAGATATAGTAACTTTTTGTATGAATGTTGACTGGTTTTCATTTCTAATATCACTCCTTTAATTATTATTTAATTATAGTAAGTTTGATTTCACACTATTGTCAATCACATCACATACTTGTATTATACAATTCCACCCTCATCAATTATTCCACCTTTAGCAACTATTCCATTATTTTCAACTCTTCCATCCACAAAAACTATTCCATTCCGAAAAATATGATCCGCATGTACTAGTAAATTACTATTATAATTAATATTACTATTATAATTATAAATATTACTATTATAATTAAATTAATAAATATTATCTTGGTGTATAGAGATATTATTTTGTGGGGTAAATTCTAGTCTGTGGCCTTCTTTTGGTCGACTGTCTGTATGTAATTACGGTTTCCCGCACAATTAGTTTTGCCTTTTTTTTAATGTAATTTAATTTTGTGGATTTTAAATTGTTTAGATTTTTGTTGATGGAAAGGCTATAATTTCTTGCATTAAACGAAAAAAAAATTAATAAACTGTTGCAATCGCGCCGATGATAACATGTAATTACGATATTTTCGATTTCTTTCAAACCTCAATTCGAGCCGGAAAAAGGCAAAAACCCGGTCCGAATTCGACAATCAAAGAAAGATCATGAAACAACGGCCGAGAATCCGGATTAATTCCGTACGTATTCGTGTCAACCAGACACACCGGCAATTAGATTCTTCGGTTCTGTTGCAATAACTCTTGTTCCAATTCTTCTTCCATTATTAGGAACCAACGGCCGCATCCAGACCAAAACTACTTAAAATCTAATCAGCGATTCACACAATCAAATCGTATATGGTTAGTAACTTTTCTAGATTATCATTTCACCGTTCCTCTTTTTCGATCATCCAATTATTTCATTTACGCAAGCTTGCTAACAATCACAAAATATATACTCTGTGACATAAAAAATGCAACATTAAGAAGGAGTAGGAATTTTTGGACCATGGAAACTTGACAGAAATAGTTAAACATTTGAACTATTTCTACGTTAGTTAAACATTTAAAGAAATAGTCAAAGGTAGTACTTGATTAAAATTTCATTCAAAATAATCCAATAGTCATGGCAAATTTGACGTTTTACTTGTAGTTACAATCGAAATTATCGGGTGTATTTCTTGCGAGCTTAAGTCGATTTCGATTTGGTTTTGGTTGCAATTCTTTTCTTTTTGTGAGCTTTGCGTTTTGGGGTTGCGATTATGCCTAAAGTATGGCAACATGAAAATTATACGACAACTGAGTGAATTCAACAAAGGTCGCATTATTGGCTTACGTGAAGGTGGTTTTTCATTCAGAGAAATTGCTAATTGTCGTAACCGTTACCAATCCGCTGTAGTACGGGGTTATCAAGGTCTACAGAAGGTCAAGAACGTCGTAGAAGGGGATGTGAACGGCTAAGTCAGACAAATGTGGTCCAGCACCGCCATCTCCGATTAATGGCATTAAGAGACCAATTCTCAACACAGCAATCAATACAACGATCTCTACAAGATCAATAGCCGATCAATGGTTTGGAAACGAAGGACTTCCTGTAACCCTTCGTATAGTTTACCTACGAATTAGAGCTTTTGGCTTGCAGTCCTATCGACCATATATTGTGCTTCCGCTGACGGCTCTTCATCGACAGCAACGTTTATTTGACACAAAGCCTTTTTTAATAGCGAAAATTACAAGATCAGGCCAAAGAAACATTCACAAGTTTTGAAGCCGCAGCAAAACAACAGTGGACTACTAGTAAATGAACAAACAACTAAATTTATGGTGGCAACAAAAAACCAAAGAGTGCGAGACATGGCCAGAACATCACAATTAATGATCATAATTTTTCGAGGGTGTGAGGGAGTTTGAGTATCTGGGTGCGACAATAACGGTAGATAATAACAACGTTGCAGAAATCAGAAGACGCATTATGTTGGCAAATAGGTGCTATTTTGGCCTTTCAAAGTACCTTGGCAATCGTAGAAGAACTACAAAAATCAGGCTATATAGAACACTCATCATACCAGTCTTAATGTATGGATCGGAGACATGGACCCTGACAAAAAGATGAATTTCTGTTGATGATCTTTGAAAGAAAGATTTTGCGAAAAATGCTACGGTGCAATCCAAGAAGACGGAATGTGGAGACATCTATAGATAAGCCGGTAACAAGGACATAGCAACTACAATCAAAATCGGCAGATTGCGATGGGCCGGCCATATCAACAGATATGATGACAATAATCTTACAAAAAAGATCCTTAAAGCAGAACCCATAGGCACAAGAGGCCATAAGCCATAGCTGCGTTGGAAGGATGGTGTAAGCGAAGACGCACAAAAGATAGGTGCACCGAACTGGACGATGCAGACCAGAGACAGGAATTAATGGCGAAAGAAGCTGGAGAAGGTCGAGACCCTACTATAGGGTTGTATGGCCATTGATGATGATGAATTACAAGATCAATGTAGCTGTCAGGAGGAAGTAGTTGAACAGACGAGAAACATAGCAGAGCATTGGCAGTATGGAACGAATGGGACTGTTTAAGTGTTCTATTGGCGGGGCGTTGTAGAAGTCGTTCCTCGCCGGAAAATCTAGGGGAAAACTAAAGGTGCAGCGGTCTCAGCTTTCCGCACAACTTCGTTTGCATTGTACTTCAATTCTCCAGACTCGTACATCTGTTCTCCTTCATTGTTGCCCGCAGGAAAATAATTGCAGAAGAAGTAATGGTGATATGAGTTGTTGAATTGCTGGTGGTAGTAAGCACAATCGGCGAACTTGGTGTTACCCCAAAGCAATTGGGAGAAGCTTTCCATACTTTCTGTAAAGGAGTAATTCGTGCAGAAGTGTTCGTATTCTGATTTCTCCGCCTCCTCTATTTCTTGCATCCAGTTGTGCATACCTCTGCTGGTCCAGTCATCCGGCACTAACCTGTAGTATATGTTCTGATCCATCTTCTCCCAGGTCAGAGTGATCCTCGTTTTATCGTGAACAGTGTGCATACGCATCACTTGGCAGAGAGAAACTCCGCCTCCTGATCCCAACTTACTATTTGCATGTTGGAGACTTTTGGCAAACCATTGACATTCAAGCTGTTTCTGTAAATGTTGTGCTTGGGGAGCATCAACTTAATGGCGCCGCAGTTCATGAACTCGAAATGTTTTTCTCTGTTGAAGTAATTGGTTAAGCTGCCGTCGCCGCAGGCTAGACCAAGTGGAAAAGGTTTTTAAGTTTGTCTACAAATGAAGTATTAGTCTAACAAATCAAAATTAAGCCAGATCAAGGATTAATACAAACAGTCAGGATTACTTATTACCATAGGTGGGCATTAACTCGTTAATCCGTTAATCGTTAATTAACGAAGTTAACAAAATGCTTAACTTTTAACATTTTTTTGAGTTAACTTAAAAGTTAATCAACTTTTAAGTTAACTCAAAAAAATGTTAACGCTCTTGTTTACTTCCGATAAGTTGACTTCCGTTAACTTTAGTCCGTTACATCGGTTGTTTGTTGACATGTCATTTTTGGTTTGAATTACAGCTCAAAATTTTTGAACAGCTCAAAAGAGCAAAAATTCAGAGCCGAGAAACTACAGAGCCGAAAAAATAAAACGACCCTGTTGATTATTTGCTCTTTGCAAGTGAATATGACAAGTTATTATAACCTGCCTTTTTTAGCGTTAGCGTCATTTTTAACCGACTTCATTTATATTTTATCATTCTTCTTTTATTTATCTTTTCGATTGTGTTGGTTCTTGGTGGTACTAGTTGATGGTGTAACATTTACAAGATTACATCATGAACACTACTACTTCTACTCAAAGTACGCAAAGCTCTGAAAGTAAAACTGAATCAAATCCTTTTCCACACTTTAGTGATTACTTTGTATTCCAATCAAAACTTGGAGAACATAAGTTGATTTATGAAAGCAAACTATGTTTGCCTAATGTTTTTACCATAAAGGCTCACATGTCTAGTCTTAATAATCTCAAACAACATGTGAAAACGACGCATGCATCCAAATATGTGCAGTTTGAAGAAAAAGTAAAAGCAGCGTTAACTTGTGGGAAAAAGAAAACCTTCAGAACGGTTTTCTTTACAGCCCTCATCAAGTGCTGTGAATTTGAATTCTTCTGATGTTGATGCACTTAGCATTAGATAGCAATAGAAGCGATTTGTTTTCACCTCAACCTGTTAAAAGATTACGTGAATCTTTTGGCATCGCGGATACTTGCAGGTCATGTTACCAGTGGCTAGAGCGCTTGCCGTAATTCAAGCTGAACCTCAAGCATATCTTGGCACTCTATTACAAATTATTTGCGACAACAGTGTTCAAACTGCAATATCTTAGTCACCTGGTTCATTGTTGCAACCCTTTGGCAAATGCTCTATTATCTGGCATAAAAAAAGATTTGAACGGTTTATGGAAGGTGAAGAATCAAGAAAACAACCTTTCACCCGAAGTTGCGACTACTGTGGCTGTAAAAGTATGATAGCAGCAAGTTATGAAAAGTCGAGAAACTTATGGAACCAAAAGTTGAAGACGCTTTGCACTGGCGTAGTCAGGGTTTAGTTTCGGGGGGGTTTAGAAAATATTTTCTAACCTTTTATTTTGTTCTAACGAATGACGACATTTGAAGGTTTTCCCTTTTTCAACAAGGACAAAATTGCAGTTTAAATACACAAAAGTATGATTTAAAAGGACAAAATTCAGATTTGAAAATTTCGCTTTGAAAATTTAGCTCCTAAATAGAACATTTTGCTTGTAAATTTAAAATTTTGCTTGTAAATTTTAAATGTTGCTTATAAACTGAACATTTTGCTTCTAAATTTGAAAATTTTGCTTCTAAATTTTGGTTCTAAATTGAAAATTTTGCTTCTAAATTTTGTTTCAGATTTGAAAATTTTGCTTCTAAATTTTGGATCAGATTTGAAAATTTTGCTTCTAAATTTTACATGTTGCTTCTAAATTGTAAATTTTGCTTCAGATTTTAAAATTTTGCTTCTAAACTTAACATTTTGCTTCTAAATTGAAAATTTTGCTTTTAAATTTTGGTTCAGATTTGAAAATGTTGCTTCTAAATTGAATATTTTTCTTCTAAATTTTAAATTCTAAATTGAACATATTGCGGGAGTGGTTTGAAGAAATGCACCAATTTACTTTCTAAAAGTGAAACACAAAGGTTCCTAAACTCCACATCTACCATGCTCTCTTGAAGATAGTCGTCTCCCTCCTGATTTCAATATAATGTAGCATATTTCCGGGGGGGGTTGGGGTTGAACCCCAAACCCCCCCCTGGCTACGCCTATGACGCTCTGTATTGAGAAAGGGAAGCAAATGGAAATGCCAGTATTAGCGGAAGCAGCAATAACGAAGAAGAAGTAGATTTTCAGCTCTGTTGGTCTGAAGAAGATAGGTCTAGAGGACGCCAAAAATCTCTCAAAAAACAAGGCGCAGAATTTGGTGAGAACTTGGCTGGACTTAAATTCAAAAGAATCTTGTTTTTAAATATATAGTACTACAATCCCATCAAGCGCCACAGTAGAACCGCTCTTCAACACGGAAAGATATTTTGAGAGCTAAAAAAGAGCTGAATTATGAAAGGCAACATAAACGTACAACTAATGACAAATTAGGAATATTACAATAAATAGCCTGTTTCTTCCATATTAGTTAGTCTTCCATAGTAGGTGTGTGGTATATGCTCTGCTATTGACGCTTGTATCTTCTATTGGTCGCTACTGACGCTTGTAATAATTAATTCAATTAATCTATCTACTTGTTTTTGTTTTATTTACCAATGCATCCCATCCCAAAAGGTACTAAAAGCAGTATACGTTTTGCATAGTTAACTTTTAACGGTTAACTTTAACTTGCGTTAAATTTTCGAAATTTTAACGCTTTAACCATTAACTAAGTTAACTTTTGTATTAACGAGGTAACGATTAACGAAGAACTTTTAACGATTAACTGTGCCCACCTATGCTTATTACAAACAATGGCGGCGTGTTGTATCCAGTTCACAGTATTTTTTGAGCATCGTCACTACCCTAAACTTGTTCACTACCCTAAAGTCGAGAACTGACTGCATGATCAACAGAAGAGACAATCGGAGAAAACAGAATTTTTCACCAACATCAAAGAAGCAAACAGACCGATGTTACTACAACAGGGAACCATCAAGAGGACTGAGAAATTTAAGTATCTCGGCGAATGGATTGAACCCAACTTATCTGAAAGAGCATCATTATCCATGAGAGTAAACAAGTTAGAACTAGCATATCGACTCACTAAGAATACCTACAACAAGAAATGCCGGTCACGCAACCTGAAACTTAAGTACTATACATCAGTCTTACGACCAGAAACCCTGTATGCCATGGAGTGTACCGAAGAGGTCTGGTACAGAAATTGGAAATCAGAGAGAGGAAGAGACAGAATTCAGGAAGATCCTAGGCCCGGTAAAGGAAGATGTGGAATTCCGAAGGCGACATAACTCTTGAGCTCTACGAACACATTGAGAGGCTCTCTGACTGTGCAAGGAAAAGAAGGGTACCTTTCAATGGCCACGTTGCAAGATTGCCTCCAAACCGACTAACCAACCGTCTGTTCACTTTCTGGAAAAACCAGAAGGTTCGTACCACTTGGTTGACAGAAACCGAGAAGGATATTAAAGAACTGGGAATAACAGATTTCCATAACAGATTGTGAGACGCACCGTGAAGGAAGTCCGTGGATTTCAGGAAAAACCCCGAAGGAAAGGCACTCCCTAGGCAGAAGAGAGAAAGGAGTTACACCGGCAGAAGATGCGACAATACAGGGCAAAGATCAAAGCCCAACAATTGAACAAGCGTGGTCAAGCAAGAATAAGAAGAGACAATCTTGTGTACATGACAGCTAGAAAAGGGTCTACCAGCTGTCATATTTTAATTCATTTTCCGAGGGTTTGGAGTGGTGTACCTTGCGACTGGATTGGGACGTGGAATGTCATAGAGTGGTCTTTAGTTACGTATGCCGATTATGCTTGGGAATGCACGATATTCGCATGAGGGTCAGACGTAGACGTGAAGAACTTCGTCATGTGCAGTTTTCTATTGAGCGGCATGTGCATTACACACTGCGGTTTATGCTATGTAGTGCTACTGTTTATGGAAGCAGGTCTTAGTTGGTATTCATCCGAGTCAATATGAATGCCGAAATGTTGATGGGGTGGTTGAACCCTATATCCTTCCATTTCTCCAGGAGCTGGAGGACTCGATTATCCAACAGGATAATGCCCGTCCCCACATTGCAAGGCATCCTATGGTGCGCATCGAATAGGATAACGTCAAAATCTTGCCGTGACTACCCAGATCTCCCGACCTTTCGCACATCGAACATGTGTGGGACATGATGGGTAGAACACTAAAGCAATTAGCCCATCCTCCACAGACACTAGAAGCCTGGGATGCAATGCTGGGATGCAATGTCTCGGGGAGAAATCGACAACCTGGTGGAATCCATGCCTAGAAGGGTGCGAGAGTGTTAATAAAACTAATAGGGGTGGTCCAACACATTATTAATAAAAAACGCCATTATCTTTTGTTTAATTTCTTTGAAATTTTTATCAATTACTGCCCTTGACTAGTAAAACATTTCTGCCAAGTTTGGTCCAAACTTCCCTACCCCTTCTTGGTGTTGCATTTTTTATGTCACAAAGTATATAGATTACATTCAATGTTACTAACAAGATTAAACATATCAATAAACAGAACTCTCAGTAAGAGTCAATATATCAATAGACAGGACTAGATAGACAAAACTTGACACAAGACTAGACATACAATACTCTATCTAGTCTTGTCTCTCTAGACTAGACAGACAGGGCTAGACAGACAAGACCGGACAGACATAACTAGATATACAATACTAAACAGGCAAGACTAAAATTGTGTTTTGGGGGAACCTCTCGCTAAACGCCTTTGCAATACCGGAGTGCCGCATACTAAATTTGCGATACCGGAGTGCCGCTTACTATAAGCCAAGTGAAAGGCTTTTAGTATACGGCACTCCGGTATCGTAAATTTGCATTCCTTCATGGTGGGCAGCCCCGACGGTTAGTGCCGCCCTGGATGAAAATGCCTTTGTCTCGGCGTGGACTCGAACCTCGGTCTCTCGCTTGTCAGGCGGATGTGTTGTCCACTACATGACTACACTACCGAGGAGGATAGATAGACAGACACAAGACAGACAATACTAAACAGACAAGATTAGACAGACAAGTCTATTGTGCGTCTTTAACCACCAGGTTAATTAAAAACTAATTTAGTCAGAAAATGAAATTCTATTGGAGGCAAGGCGACTAATTGTATAGAATTAGAACACCTAATAGTCGATAATTATCGATCGGAGGACAGTTAAGGAGTATGTTCGAAATGCGTTCTTGGCAATTTTCGAAAATATTCCGGGTAATTGAATTCGTGTTTAAGTACGGCCGGCGGCCGAGACGAACTTGTAAATTAGGCGTTTAAGATCCGGATTAATTAGTTTTGTGTTATAATTGCGGCTCTAAAATGTTATGAGGACTGCACGTTTCCTGGTTGTAATCGATTTTATTACTGCTCGAGATTTTTCAACGTTTATTTCTATTAGTGCGTATACAAACGAAGGATTTGTCAAACTCGTCCCGATTTCTCAATCCATGTTAGGGGTCGTCCATTAATTACGTGATGTTTTTTAGCAACTTTTTAAGCCCCCCTCCCCTGGTGATACGTGGTGAGGTTTTAGGTTTTTTGTCCCCCCCTTGTCCCCCCTTTTAAGTCCCCCCTACCCAAAATCGCGTGTATTTTTTGTTGTGTAGTCGCGCGCCATTTTTCGCTTTAAAATTCGCGCGTTCATTGAAAAAATAAATATAGGTGATATGTCACTACACTACCCCCCCTCCCTCCATGTGATATTTCGTGATTCTTCACAAATCCTCTCCCCCCTCTCAAGCCTCACGTGATTAATGGACGATCCCTTACTTTGTCTACAAATCAAAAAATGCGATCAACGAAAAAATAAATACACGTGATATCTCACTACACCCCACTACTCCCATGTGATATTTCGTGATTCTTCACAAACCCCCTCCCCCCATTCGAGCCTCACTTTGATGAATGGGCGATCCCTTACTTTGTCTACTAATCAAAATATAATCCGACTAGAGAAGAATTCCAAATGTTTGTGGGTTTGTCTAGAAATCAAGAATTAGTCCAATCAGTCCAGACTTCCCAATGTTTTTGTGTTTGTCTACCAAGAATTAGTTCGAAGAGTAGAATTCCCAAAGTTTTTAGGTTTCTCTACAAATAAAGGATGTCTAACAAGCCAAAATTTTTCAAAATTTATTTTCCAAATCAAGGATAATAACAAACAGTCACGATTGTTTATTATCCATTATTTTGTATACAAATGTATAATTAGTCAAAAACGATTTTTTATTGTCTAAACATATCAAATCTGACTCTCTACCATCTAACCGTGTCCAACCGAATTATCCAAGCATTATCCAGTCTGCATTCTTAATTTCCTCGCCGTCCGTCCGTCGTTCATAATGATCGGATTTGACGCACTAAATCAGACGCGAGATGCGTTCATAATTAGTTTAACTAGATGGTCTGGCCCGCGACTGTTACTCAAAACACGGGCCGACATAAATTACCGGAGACTTATGACCCGAGACGAATCCAAACGCCGACTCGAAGAGAAACCCAAGTTTCTAATTTGCTTAGACTGCATCGAATAGAATAATAAAATAGAGAAGGCTGTTTGTAGTTTCTGGCTGTATGTAGGCTTTGTGTAAATACTAATTTAACAGATAATAATTTAACAGATAAGATAGAGAAGACTAGACGGGCTGGACAGACAAGACAAGTCTCGACAGACTTGGCTAGACAGAAAATACTTTTTTCTAACTGTGGTTTTGGGGCAGCTCTACCAGCGCGTGTGTAAGGCTCTCACTCACTAAACCACATTTTCCAACTTGGCACATTGGGCATTCGTTCAGGATTTGCAGCCCGGACGGTTAGTGCCGCCTTGGTTAGAAATGCCTCCTCGGCGGAGAATCGAACCGCGGCTATGTTGTCTACTACACCACCGAGGAGGAGATAGACAAGACTAAACCGACAAGACTAGGCAGACAAGACTAGACAGACAAGACTAGACGGACAAGACTAGACGGACAAGACTAGACAGGCAAGAATAGACAGACAAGACTAGACAGACAAGACTAGATAGATAAGACTAGACAGACAAGACCAGATAGACAAGACTAGATAGATAAAACTAGACAGATGACACTAGACGAACAAGACTAGATGAACTAGACTAAACCATTTTTCAAACTTGAGACTAGGTAATTGGTAGCGGGTAGTTTGTAAACGACGTGTAAATTACAGTCTCCCGGCTCGACATAGCCGACTAGACAGATAAAGACTAGACAGACAAGACTAGACAGAGAAGACTAGACAGACAAGACTAGACAGACAAGACTAGACAGACAAGACTAGACAGACAAGACTAGACATACAAGACTAGACATACAAGACTAGACAGACAAGACTAGACAGACAAGACTAGACAGACAAGACTAGACAGACAAGACTAGACAGACAAGACTAGACAGACAAGACTAGACAGACAAGACTAGACAGACAAGACTAGACAGACAAGACTAGACAGACAAGACTAGACAGACAAGACTAGACAGACAAGACTAGACAGACAAGACTAGACAGACAAGACTAGACAGACAAGACTAGACAGACAAGACTAGACAGACAAGACTAGACAGACAAGACTAGACAGACAAGACTAGACAGACAAGACTAGACAGACAAGACTAGACAGACAAGACTAGACAGACAAGACTAGACAGACAAGACTAGACAGACAAGACTAGACAGACAAGACTAGACAGACAAGACTAGACAGACAAGACTAGACAGACAAGACTAGACAGACAAGACTAGACAGACAAGACTAGACAGACAAGACTAGACAGACAAGACTAGACAGACAAGACTAGACAGACAAGACTAGACAGACAAGACTAGACAGACAAGACTAGACAGACAAGACTAGACAGACAAGACTAGACAGACAAGACTAGACAGACAAGACTAGACAGACAAGACTAGACAGACAAGACTAGACAGACAAGACTAGACAGACAAGACTAGACAGACAAGACTAGACAGACAAGACTAGACAGACAAGACTAGACAGACAAGACTAGACAGACAAGACTAGACAGACAAGACAGGCAAGACTAGACAGACAAGACTAGACAGACAAGACTAGACAGACAAGACTAGACAGACAAGACTAGACAGACAAGACTAGACAGACAAGACTAGACAGACAAGACTAGACAGACAAGACTAGACAGACAAGACTAGACAGACAAGACTAGACAGACAAGACTAGACAGACAAGACTAGACAGACAAGACTAGACAGACAAGACTAGACAGACAAGACTAGACAGACAAGACTAGACAGACAAGACTAGACAGACAAGACTAAACAGACAAGACTAGACAGACAAGACTAGACAGACAAGACTAGACAGACAAGACTAGACAGACAAGACTAGACAGACAAGACTAGACAGACAAGACTAGACAGACATGACTAGACAGACAAGACTAGACAGACAAGACTAGGCAGACAAGACTAGACAGACAAGACTAGACAGACAAGACTAGACAGACAAGACTAGACAGACAAGACTAGACAGACAATACTAGACAGACAAGACTAGACAGGCAAGACTAGAGAGACAAGACTAAACATAATATATTGTATATTGTATTACATGGATTTATTTTCGCAGTAATAAATTAACGTTTACAAGAACGTTATAATAATACGTTCTAGTTTACTAGATTTATCTAAATTAGCGTTAATTATGCCGGCGATTAATTGGTGAAAGTTTCGCGTTGTTTTAATACAACAGCGGATTTAGTGTGCGTCTACTTCTTTAATTCCTTGTGAAAATGAAATGTTAAAGTGTCGATGAGGTATCGTCGAAGTGTCAGGGAATTGCCCCTTGTCACACTGAAATTTGAACAGTGAAGCTTCGTTAAAATTTTCTATTGGGAAGTCTTGACGTTTGTGCCGCCTGACACTTCGTTTGTCTCGGAAACAGTTACATATCCACAACCCTTCGCCTGAGAAAAACCTTGTTGTACTTCGACGACACTTCGTTTTGTCTGGGAAACACTTCATTCCACTTTGCCGACACTTCGTTGCTCTTCGACGACACTAGATTTTTACCAGGGCTCAGACGAAATTTCGACAAGTGGAAATAGTTTATGCAAATTAAGATAATTTGTAGTTAATTGCATAAATTTGCAAAAATTTCGGTGTTTTAATTAGAGGCCGTCGCGGGTGCCGAGCAGCGTAATTGCTCGTGTTTATTAGTTTACACGATAATTTAGTCGACTATTAAAACTACACCGACTTTCTTCAAAGCAATTTCTTTCCTAAATTTTGATTGTTTTCTTTATTTTTTTGCTTTAATTATGCTTCCTTTTTGGAGGTAATTAATCACCGCAATTTTGCCAATAATTCGCCGCGAATCCCAATTATGACATCCTGTATACAACTTTCAACTTCACAACACATTAGTTGCGACATTTATTTTACGTCTACATGTTTTTCATTGCCACTAAATCATCATGCAGGTACACTACATTCTTTTGAAAACAATATAGAATGTATACATTTTCTCTATCTTGACTTCTCGATTCTCTAGTCTTCTCGGTCTAGTCTTGTCTGCCTAGTCTTTTCCGTCTATCTTGTCTGTCTAGTCTTGTCTGTCTAGTCTTGTCTGTCTAGTCTTGTCTGTCTAGTCTTGTCTGTCTAGTCTTGTCTGTCTAGTCTTGTCTGTCTAGTCTTGTCTGTCTAGTCTTGTCTGTCTAGTCTTGTCTGTCTAGTCTTGTCTGTCTAGTCTTGTCTGTCTAGTCTTGTCTGTCTAGTCTTGTCTGTCTAGTCTTGTCTGTCTAGTCTTGTCTGTCTAGTCTTGTCTGTCTAGTCTTGTCTGTCTAGTCTTGTCTGTCTAGTCTTGTCTGTCTAGTCTTGTCTGTCTAGTCTTGTCTGTCTAGTCTTGTCTGTCTAGTCTTGTCTGTCTAGTCTTGTCTGTCTAGTCTTGTCTGTCTAGTCTTGTCTGTCTAGTCTTGTCTGTCTAGTCTTGTCTGTCTTGTCTTGTCTGTCTAGTCTTGTCTGTCTAGTCTTGTCTGTCTAGTCTTGTCTGTCTAGTCTTGTCTGTCTAGTCTTGTCTGTCTAGTCTTGTCTGTCTAGTCTTGTCTGTCTAGTCTTGTCTGTCTAGTCTTGTCTGTCTAGTCTTGTCTGTCTAGTCTTGTCTGTCTAGTCTTGTCTGTCTAGTCTTGTCTGTCTAGTCTTGTCTGTCTAGTCTTGTCTGTCTAGTCTTGTCTGTCTAGTCTTGTCTGTCTAGTCTTGTCTGTCTAGTCTTGTCTGTCTAGTCTTGTCTGTCTAGTCTTGTCTGTCTAGTCTTGTCTGTCTAGTCTTGTCTGTCTAGTCTTGTCTGTCTAGTCTTGTCTGTCTAGTCTTGTCTGTCTAGTCTTGTCTGTCTAGTCTTGTCTGTCTAGTCTTGTCTGTCTAGTCTTGTCTGTCTAGTCTTGTCTGTCTAGTCTTGTCTGTCTAGTCTTGTCTGTCTAGTCTTGTCTGTCTAGTCTTGTCTGTCTAGTCTTGTCTGTCTAGTCTTGTCTGTCTAGTCTTGTCTGTCTAGTCTTGTCTGTCTAGTCTTGTCTGTCTAGTCTTGTCTGTCTAGTCTTGTCTGTCTAGTCTTGTCTGTCTAGTCTTGTCTGTCTAGTCTTGTCTGTCTAGTCTTGTCTGTCTAGTCTTGTCTGTCTAGTCTTGTCTGTCTAGTCTTGTCTGTCTAGTCTTGTCTGTCTAGTCTTGTCTGTCTAGTCTTGTCTGTCTAGTCTTGTCTGTCTAGTCTTGTCTGTCTAGTCTTGTCTGTCTAGTCTTGTCTGTCTAGTCTTGTCTGTCTAGTCTTGTCTGTCTAGTCTTGTCTGTCTAGTCTTGTCTGTCTAGTCTTGTCTGTCTAGTCTTGTCTGTCTAGTCTTGTCTGTCTAGTCTTGTCTGTCTAGTCTTGTCTGTCTAGTCTTGTCTGTCTAGTCTTGTCTGTCTAGTCTTGTCTGTCTAGTCTTGTCTGTCTAGTCTTGTCTGTCTAGTCTTGTCTGTCTAGTCTTGTCTGTCTAGTCTTGTCTGTCTAGTCTTGTCTGTCTAGTCTTGTCTGTCTAGTCTTGTCTGTCTAGTCTTGTCTGTCTAGTCTTGTCTGTCTAGTCTTGTCTGTCTAGTCTTGTCTGTCTAGTCTTGTCTGTCTAGTCTTGTCTGTCTAGTCTTGTCTGTCTAGTCTTGTCTGTCTAGTCTTGTCTGTCTAGTCTTGTCTGTCTAGTCTTGTCTGTCTAGTCTTGTCTGTCTAGTCTTGTCTGTCTAGTCTTGTCTGTCTAGTCTTGTCTGTCTAGTCTTGTCTGTCTAGTCTTGTCTGTCTAGTCTTGTCTGTCTAGTCTTGTCTGTCTAGTCTTGTCTGTCTAGTCTTGTCTGTCTAGTCTTGTCTGTCTAGTCTTGTCTGTCTAGTCTTGTCTGTCTAGTCTTGTCTGTCTAGTCTTGTCTGTCTAGTCTTGTCTGTCTAGTCTTGTCTGTCTAGTCTTGTCTGTCTAGTCTTGTCTGTCTAGTCTTGTCTGTCTAGTCTTGTCTGTCTAGTCTTGTCTGTCTAGTCTTGTCTGTCTAGTCTTGTCTGTCTAGTCTTGTCTGTCTAGTCTTGTCTGTCTAGTCTTGTCTGTCTAGTCTTGTCTGTCTAGTCTTGTCTGTCTAGTCTTGTCTGTCTAGTCTTGTCTGTCTAGTCTTGTCTGTCTAGTCTTGTCTGTCTAGTCTTGTCTGTCTAGTCTTGTCTGTCTAGTCTTGTCTGTCTAGTCTTGTCTGTCTAGTCTTGTCTGTCTAGTCTTGTCTGTCTAGTCTTGTCTGTCTAGTCTTGTCTGTCTAGTCTTGTCTGTCTAGTCTTGTCTGTCTAGTCTTGTCTGTCTAGTCTTGTCTGTCTAGTCTTGTCTGTCTAGTCTTGTCTGTCTAGTCTTGTCTGTCTAGTCTTGTCTGTCTAGTCTTGTCTGTCTAGTCTTGTCTGTCTAGTCTTGTCTGTCTAGTCTTGTCTGTCTAGTCTTGTCTGTCTAGTCTTGTCTGTCTAGTCTTGTCTGTCTAGTCTTGTCTGTCTAGTCTTGTCTGTCTAGTCTTGTCTGTCTAGTCTTGTCTGTCTAGTCTTGTCTGTCTAGTCTTGTCTGTCTAGTCGTGTCTGTCTAGTCTTGTCTATCTAGTCTTGTCTGTCTAGTCTGTCTAGTCTGTCTAGTCTGTCTAGTCTGTCTAGTCTGTCTAGTCTGTCTAGTCTGTCTAGTCTGTCTAGTCTGTCTAGTCTGTCTAGTCTGTCTAGTCTGTCTAGTCTGTCTAGTCTGTCTAGTCTGTCTAGTCTGTCTAGTCTCGTCTGTCTAGTCTTATCTGCCTAGTCTTGTCTGTCTAGTCTTGTCTGTCTAGTCTTGTCTGTCTAGTCTTGTCTGTCTAGTCTTGTCTGTCTAGTCTTGTCTGTCTAGTCTGTCTAGTCTTGTCTGTCTAGTCTTGTCTGTCTAGTCTTGTCTGTCTAGTCTTGTCTGTCTAGTCTTGTCTGTCTAGTCTTGTCTGTCTAGTCTTGTCTGTCTAGTCTTGTCTGTCTAGTCTTGTCTGTCTAGTCTTGTCTGTCTAGTCTTGTCTGTCTAGTCTTGTCTGTCTAGTCTTGTCTGTCTAGTCTTGTCTGTCTAGTCTTGTCTGTCTAGTCTTGTCTGTCTAGTCTTGTCTGTCTAGTCTTGTCTGTCTAGTCTTGTCTGTCTAGTCTTGTCTGTCTAGTCTTGTCTGTCTAGTCTTGTCTGTCTAGTCTTGTCTGTCTAGTCTTGTCTGTCTAGTCTTGTCTGTCTAGTCTTGTCTGTCTAGTCTTGTCTGTCTAGTCTTGTCTGTCTAGTCTTGTCTGTCTAGTCTTGTCTGTCTAGTCTTGTCTGTCTAGTCTTGTCTGTCTAGTCTTGTCTGTCTAGTCTTGTCTCTCTAGTCTTGTCTGTCTAGTCTTGTCTGTCTAGTCTTGTCTGTCTAGTCTTGTCTGTCTAGTCTTGTCTGTCTAGTCTTGTCTGTCTAGTCTTGTCTGTCTAGTCTTGTCTGTCTAGTCTTGTCTGTCTAGTCTTGTCTGTCTAGTCTTGTCTGTCTAGTCTTGTCTGTCTAGTCTTGTCTGTCTAGTCTTGTCTGTCTAGTCTTGTCTGTCTAGTCTTGTCTGTCTAGTCTTGTCTGTCTAGTCTTGTCTGTCTAGTCTTGTCTGTCTAGTCTTGTCTGTCTAGTCTTGTCTGTCTAGTCTTGTCTGTCTAGTCTTGTCTGTCTAGTCTTGTCTGTCTAGTCTTGTCTGTCTAGTCTTGTCTGTCTAGTCTTGTCTGTCTAGTCTTGTCTGTCTAGTCTTGTCTGTCTAGTCTTGTCTGTCTAGTCTTGTCTGTCTAGTCTGTCTAGTCTTGTCTGTCTAGTCTTGTCTGTCTAGTCAATCTATCAATCAATCAATCAATCAATAAATTTATTTCATTAAATATAAGCACATGTAAAAAATACAGAAACTAAATGAAATATGTCTAGAAAAATAATAATAATATATACAATAGAAAATATAAAATGCACACAAAGGGTATACTTAATTAAACATTTTGTCTTCTGGGGAGATTTACTGCAGCCCAATATTCATCCATATTGTAGGGTTCAATGTTCATAATGAACATATATAGTTTATTTTTCACTTTATTTATATTAAGCTCCTTGAACTCTTTAGGTAGTTTGTTATACAATTTTATGAGGCTATATGGTGTATTCTTTTCCGTTAGTGTAAGTCTATGCAAAGGAAAATCGTACATATCTTTAATATGTCTAGTGTTCCTTTCAGTCGATTTCTCGAATTTCAATAGCAGATTTTTGTGTTGTAATAAAAACAGTAAACTTTCGAACACATATGTACCTGTAGTGGTTAATATGTTTACTTCTGCAAGATTTTCCCCTGCAAGACTCTCGAAATTTAAGATTTAGAAGTATACGTAGAGCCTGTTTTTGTATTTTGAAAATATGTTGTACATGTAATCCATTACCCCAAAAAGAGATTCCGTAACGAAGGTGGCTGTGGAAATTTGAAAAATAAACGAGTCTTAACGTCCCAAAATCTGTATAGGGTTTTAGTATCCTCATCGCATATACTGCTTTGTTCAGCTTAGTTCTTAGTTGCACTATATGTGCCGACCATTCCAATGTTTCGTCAATGAAGATACCCAAAAATCTTACAGCTTCTTTATTTTCCAAAACATCCTCTCCTATTTTGCATTCTTTTGGATAGTTTATTGTACTTCGATTTGTCTTAAATGTTATTATGTTAGTCTTTGTTTTATTCACAATTAGTTTATTTCTCACAAACCATTGTTCCAGGGCCTGCATCATCCAATTTGCATTATGGCAGATCTCTTCCACATCCTTACTTATTAACAACAAGCTGGTATCGTCTGCATACTGAGTTATTTTATGTTCCGTATTCTTGGTGCTATTAGGTAGGTCGTTTATATATAACGTAAACAGTAGCGGTCCTATTACGCTTCCCTGTGGTATCCCGATATTAATTGTTCTTGTCTTTGATTTTGCATACCCGTGCATGGTTTTAATTCTTGTCAATTGCTCCCGGTTACTAAGGAACGATGCTATCCAGTTTAAAGCCACTCCTCGTATTCCATATTTTTCTAGCTTATTTAACAGTATTAGTTGATCTACTAGATCATAGGCTTTTGTTAGATCTAGTAGAATTCCAGTTGGGATTATATTTTTTTCCAGATTTTCTAAAATATTTTGTATTAAACAAAAACATGCCGTGTCCGTATTTCTTCCTTTAGTGAAGCCGTGTTGTGTCTTACTTAGACAGTTATATTTCTCTAGAAAGGTTGTTATCCTACCTTCTATTAGTTTCTCAAAGAGCTTTGAGAAATTTGACAATAAACTAATTGGTCTGTAGTTATCAATACTGCTTTTGTCTCCGGATTTATACACTGGTGTTATTGTTGAAAGTTTTAGCATATCTGGGAATATAGCATATTGAATCGACATATTAAATATGTGTACCAACGGATGTGATATATGTTGGATGACTTTCTTTAAAATTGTAATTGGCACTTCGTCATACCCGGAACTTTTTTTATTTTTAAAAGATTTAATTGTAGCACTCATTTCTTCTATGGAAACTGGGTAAAAGAAAATTGAATTTGCGTTTACATCTATGTGATCGGCGTATATATTTTTTTTAATTTCTTCTTGTAACATACACGCTCTGTCAGCATAATGGTTATTTATCCAGGTAGAGATTGTGGTTGGATCTTGGTCTTCGCTTACATATGTGAGACCAGGCTTTTTAATATTAACTATTTGTCTGATGACATTCCATATTGTTTTTTGCGGATTTTCTGCCATATCAATTTGGTTTTTATACTGGGCCCTTTTTGCTTCTCTTAACGCTGCCTTATATCTCCTTCGCAAGTTATTATATATCCTCTTATAATTATGATCAACCTTTGAGATAGTTTCAAATAACTTAAGGTTTTTCTCTATTTCTAACAATCGAGGATTAGATAGGATTCGTTGTTTTTTCTGTTTTAAGTTGATCCTTTTGAGAGGGAAACATTCGTGAAAGTAAGAGAAGAAAATTTCCATAAACTCCTTCCACTGCCTGTTCACATCGCTTTCTTCAATTTTGAAAATGTTGCTCCATGTCTCCTTTTCCAAGTAATTGTTGAACTGATTCGTACACTCTTCGTCGAAAATTCTGACAAAATGAAAATTTGGTTCGATTGCAGAAATGTTTATTTGGATTGCAATTTTCTGGGCACAATGATCTGATAGATGGTATTGCAATGTTTCTACTTTGTAGTTGTTTTTTGTGTTTACAACAATGTTGTCAATACATGACCCAGTACCTGGATGGCTTATTTCTTTTAGTGTTATAACACTTTTATTATTGTAGTATCCGAGTTTCCATAAATAGTGTTGGATTGTCGGTTTCTTTTAAATTTCTTTTTTTGAATCTCCCAAACTCCTTCATTCATATCTGTTTGCGTTTTTTCCGCATTATTTACTACTCGTGTTTTATTTTTACCTTGAGTATTTAAATTTGATGAATTTTTATCGGTTCGAGTTTTTAACTTAATCTTTTCGGTGTTGGAATGTTGGATAGCGTTATCTTCTCTTTCCAAAACTTCGATATCCGACGTGTTTTCTTTCTGCGTAATTGTGGATTCTTTACACATTCTTTTACTGCATGAAGAACACTTTGCGTAATTTAGGTTCATGTCTAATAATGTTTCTATTTTATCGTTCAGCTCGGTAATTTTGGCCGTAAAACTGGCTTCAACCGCCGATACTTTTTTTTCTATTATTTCCGATATCAAGTCTTTAAAACCGGCACTTTCCAGATATTCGATTATCTTCTCACTATGCCCTTCTAAAGTTTTTGATCTTAGCTCCCTCGACATATTAGTTATATGTAAAGTAAGCTATAAATCGTTAGTTTGCTATTCGTAAATTTTATACAAAACTTTTACTCGCACGTCTACACACTTCGACTGACTCGACTCGACTAGTCTTGTCTGTCTAGTCTTGTCTGTCTAGTCTTGTCTGTCTAGTCTTGTCTGTCTAGTCTTGTCTGTCTAGTCTTGTCTGTCTAGTCTTGTCTGTCTAGTCTTGTCTGTCTAGTCTTGTCTGTCTAGTCTTGTCTGTCTAGTCTTGTCTGTCTAGTCTTGTCTGTCTAGTCTTGTCTGTCTAGTCTTGTCTGTCTAGTCTTGTCTGTCTAGTCTTGCCTGTCTAGTCTTGTCTGTCTAGTCTTGTCTGTCTAGTCTTGTCTGTCTAGTCTTGTCTGTCTAGTCTTGTCTGTCTAGTCTTGTCTGTCTAGTCTTGTCTGTCTAGTCTTGTCTGTCTAGTCTTGTCTGTCTAGTCTTGTCTGTCTAGTCTTGTCTGTCTAGTCTTGTCTGTCTAGTTTTGTCTGTCTAGTCTTGTCTGTCTAGTCTTGTCTGTCTAGTCTTGTCTGTCTAGTCTTGTCTGTCTAGTCTTGTCTGTCTAGTCTTGTCTGTCTAGTCTTGTCTGTCTAGTCTTGTCTCTCTAGTCTTGTCTGTCTAGTCTTGTCTGTCTAGTCTTGTCTGTCTAGTCTTGTCTGTCTAGTCTTGTCTGTCTAGTCTTGTCTGTCTAGTCTTGTCTGTCTAGTCTTGTCTGTCTAGTCTTGTCTGTCTAGTCTTGTCTGTCTAGTCTTGTCTGTCTAGTCTTGTCTGTCTAGTCTTGTCTGTCTAGTCTTGTCTGTCTAGTCTTGTCTGTCTAGTCTTGTCTGTCTAGTCTTGTCTGTCTAGTCTTGTCTGTCTAGTCTTGTCTGTCTAGTCTTGTCTGTCTAGTCTTGTCTGTCTAGTCTTGTCTGTCTAGTCTTGTCTGTCTAGTCTTGTCTGTCTAGTCTTGTCTGTCTAGTCTTGTCTGTCTAGTCTTGTCTGTCTAGTCTTGTCTGTCTAGTCTTGTCTGTCTAGTCTTGTCTGTCTAGTCTTGTCTGTCTAGTCTTGTCTGTCTAGTCTTGTCTGTCTAGTCTTGTCTGTCTAGTCTTGTCTGTCTAGTCTTGTCTGTCTAGTCTTGTCTGTCTAGTCTTGTCTGTCTAGTCTTGTCTGTCTAGTCTTGTCTGTCTAGTCTTGTCTGTCTAGTCTTGTCTGTCTAGTCTTGTCTGTCTAGTCTTGTCTGTCTAGTCTTGTCTGTCTAGTCTTGTCTGTCTAGTCTTGTCTGTCTAGTCTTGTCTGTCTAGTCTTGTCTGTCTAGTCTTGTCTGTCTAGTCTTGTCTGTCTAGTCTTGTCTGTCTAGTCTTGTCTGTCTAGTCTTGTCTGTCTAGTCTTGTCTGTCTAGTCTTGTCTGTCTAGTCTTGTCTGTCTAGTCTTGTCTGTCTAGTCTTGTCTGTCTAGTCTTGTCTGTCTAGTCTTGTCTGTCTAGTCTTGTCTGTCTAGTCTTGTCTGTCTAGTCTTGTCTGTCTAGTCTTGTCTGTCTAGTCTTGTCTGTCTAGTCTTGTCTGTCTAGTCTTGTCTGTCTAGTCTTGTCTGTCTAGTCTTGTCTGTCTAGTCTTGTCTGTCTAGTCTTGTCTGTCTAGTCTTGTCTGTCTAGTCTTGTCTGTCTAGTCTTGTCTGTCTAGTCTTGTCTGTCTAGTCTTGTCTGTCTAGTCTTGTCTGTCTAGTCTTGTCTGTCTAGTCTTGTCTGTCTAGTCTTGTCTGTCTAGTCTTGTCTGTCTAGTCTTGTCTGTCTAGTCTTGTCTGTCTAGTCTTGTCTGTCTAGTCTTGTCTGTCTAGTCTTGTCTGTCTAGTCTTGTCTGTCTAGTCTTGTCTGTCTAGTCTTGTCTGTCTAGTCTTGTCTGTCTAGTCTTGTCTGTCTAGTCTTGTCTGTCTAGTCTTGTCTGTCTAGTCTTGTCTGTCTAGTCTTGTCTGTCTAGTCTTGTCTGTCTAGTCTTGTCTGTCTAGTCTTGTCTGTCTAGTCTTGTCTGTCTAGTCTTGTCTGTCTAGTCTTGTCTGTCTAGTCTTGTCTGTCTAGTCTTGTCTGTCTAGTCTTGTCTGTCTAGTCTTGTCTGTCTAGTCTTGTCTGTCTAGTCTTGTCTGTCTAGTCTTGTCTGTCTAGTCTTGTCTGTCTAGTCTTGTCTGTCTAGTCTTGTCTGTCTAGTCTTGTCTGTCTAGTCTTGTCTGTCTAGTCTTGTCTGTCTAGTCTTGTCTGTCTAGTCTTGTCTGTCTAGTCTTGTCTGTCTAGTCTTGTCTGTCTAGTCTTGTCTGTCTAGTCTTGTCTGTCTAGTCTTGTCTGTCTAGTCTTGTCTGTCTAGTCTGTCTAGTCTTGTCTGTCTAGTCTTGTCTGTCTAGTCTTGTCTGTCTAGTCTTGTCTGTCTAGTCTTGTCTGTCTAGTCTGTCTAGTCTTGTCTGTCTAGTCTTGTCTGTCTAGTCTTGTCTGTCTAGTCTTGTCTGTCTAGTCTTGTCTGTCTAGTCTTGTCTGTCTAGTCTTGTCTGTCTAGTCTTGTCTGTCTAGTCTTGTCTGTCTAGTCTTGTCTGTCTAGTCTTGTCTGTCTAGTCTTGTCTGTCTAGTCTTGTCTGTCTAGTCTTGTCTGTCTAGTCTTGTCTGTCTAGTCTTGTCTGTCTAGTCTTGTCTGTCTAGTCTTGTCTGTCTAGTCTTGTCTGTCTAGTCTTGTCTGTCTAGTCTTGTCTGTCTAGTCTTGTCTGTCTAGTCTTGTCTGTCTAGTCTTGTCTGTCTAGTCTTGTCTGTCTAGTCTTGTCTGTCTAGTCTTGTCTGTCTAGTCTTGTCTGTCTAGTCTTGTCTGTCTAGTCTTGTCTGTCTAGTCTTGTCTGTCTAGTCTTGTCTGTCTAGTCTTGTCTGTCTAGTCTTGTCTGTCTAGTCTTGTCTGTCTAGTCTTGTCTGTCTAGTCTTGTCTGTCTAGTCTTGTCTGTCTAGTCTTGTCTGTCTAGTCTTGTCTGTCTAGTCTTGTCTGTCTAGTCTTGTCTGTCTAGTCTTGTCTGTCTAGTCTTGTCTGTCTAGACTTGTCTGTCTAGTCTTGTCTGTCTAGTCTTGTCTGTCTAGTCTTGTCTGTCTAGTCTTGTCTGTCTAGTCTTGTCTCTCTAGTCTTGTCTGTCTAGTCTTGTCTGTCTAGACTTGTCTGTCTATTCTTGTCGGTCTAGTCTTGTCTGTCTAGTCTTGTCTGTCTAGTCTTGTCTGTCTATTCTTGTCTGTCTAGTCTTGTCTGTCTAGTCTTGTCTATCTAGTCTTGTCGGTCTAGTCTTATCTGTCTAGTCTTGTCTGTCTAGTCTCGTCTATCTAGTCTTGTCCGTTCAGTCTTGTCTATCTAGTCTTGTCTGTCTAGTCTTGTCTGTCTAGTCTTGTCTATCGAGTCTTGTCTATCTAGTCTTGTCTGTCTAGTCTTGTCTGTCTAGTCTTGTCTGTCTAGACTTGTCTGTCTAGTCTTGCCTCTCTAGTCTTGTCTATTTAGTCTTGTCTGTCTAGTATGATAAGTTTTCTTACAGACAATAAATTCTTTTCCCCGTCACTCATAATCGTGTATTTCCCAGTCACTCATAATCGTGTGTTGAGTGTTGAAGATCAGAACAGAACAAAGACGAGTAGATAAGCAGTAGAAAAACAGTGTAGACTTGTAATTATCGTCGAGATCGGGCAGTTGTGGATATGATTTATGTGCATGAGCGTTTTGATTGTGTTGAAATTGAGGCGAGAAAAAACCGAAACTGGCTGTTAATAACGTAATATTGTTATTAAAATTAATTAGTCGAGTACGCGATTAATTAATACCGAGATTTATCGCTAAGTGTGTAGACTGTGCGGTGATGTAGACGTAATTTATGTTCGAGACAATGTTGAAATGGTTTATAATTAATTGATTTTTTTTACTTAAGATTACATAGAAACGATTGGATGGACAAAACTAAAATTGATGTTTAACGAAATTGAACTACGTTAGTGAAAATTAAAGTGTCGGTAATGAGTCAACGAAGTGTCATAGCGTCTTTTGAATCACCCAAATTTTAGTGTAACACAATTAAAAATGTAAGACACTTGATGAACACAATGTAAAACAATTTGAGTTTGAGTTGAAAAACAGTGAAGCTTCATTGAACTTTTTTGTGTAGTTTTTGTAGTATCGGGGAAATGTTGACATTTGTACAGCCCGACACTTCGTTTCTCTCGGAAACACTTCGACGATACTTCGTTTGTCTCGGAAACACTTCGATGCACTTTGACGACATTTTCTTACACTTCAACGACACTTCATTCGTCAGGGTAGTATATGGTCTTTCAATAAGAGGTTTCATTTTGATATGTAAAAAAAAACTGATTTTTTTAAACGAAATCATCGGATATTTATTTAATTGTAAAGAAATATGTGTAGAGTAGGGCAGTAGAATACAAACAGGAGATAAGGTATCTGGGTATAACACTAGATAGCAAACTCCTATAGAATAGACACGCTGAGGCAGCGGTAGGTAAAGCCAAACGCGCTCTAATGGTGTGCAGAAATCTGGCAGGAAAAACGTGGGGTTGTAACCCAACAATCCTGCGATGGATGTACACCATGATAGTGAGACCTGCGATCACTTATGGGGCAGTTGCGTGAGGAAGTAGAACCAAGCTGGCCTCTATAAGTGTCTGTGTGTCTGCATCACGGGGGCGATGGGGTCGTGTCCTACAGCAGCAATGGAGTTGCTGCTGCATTTGACTCCGCTGCACCTTGTGGTGGAAAGGGCCGCCAGATCGGCGATTGTAAGGTTAAGCAAGGAAGGAATAGGCAGAGGTAAAATAATCGGGAGCAGAGACCGAAACAACCTCGCTGCCAAGATCCCCTGGCTGGAGCACCAAAAGACGAAATGGTATTCAAATACCACTTCGAGAAAAACTACACAGCAATGCGTAGTAGTAAAGCCGATTGGAGCGACGAATCCTCAGTATACCACATAGAGCAAAATGCTATCAAGTGGTATACAGATGGTTCGAAGACAAAGGAAGGTACTGGTGTAGGAGTGTTTGGACCTCGTACCAGGTACTTCAAATCCATGGGAACATCTCCAAGTATATTCCAAGCAGAGGTACACGCAATCGAGAGATGTGCACAGTTTAACCTGGACAGGAATTATCGCAAAAAAACGAATTTCTATTCTGTCAGACAGCCAAGCAGCCATCAAGGCCATTAGCTCATACACCATCAGATCCAAACTGGTATGGGACTGTGTGGGAAAGATAAGCAAGCGTGGCAAAAACAATAAAGTAAAGGACACAGTGGTATAGACGGAAACGAATAAGCCGAACACCTGGAAAACAAGGGATCCAGTAGTCCCTTTATAGGTGCGGAACCCTTTTGCGGCATGAGTGTGAACACCATCCACAAAAGTTTAGATGAGGAAACAAGAGAACAATGGATGAAAACCTGGAAAGAACTTCTACGGCTAAGGCGGTACAAAGTGATGCTGGGATCTTTTAAACAGAAAAGAACAAAAGCTTGCCTGAAATTAAGCAGGAACTAGCTTAGAATTCTGGCAGGAGTCCTGACGGGACACTGCAGACTTAGGAAACATCTCAAGGCCCTAGGCGTAGAGGAGGATGACGGATGCAGATTCTGTGGCTCAGCAGAGGAGACCCCCATACATCTGCTCAAAGACTAAGGAGCACTACTCCGCAAGAGACAGATGTACCTCGGGGCTCACTGCTTGAACACAGAGGGGCTGCAAGCCTTGAATCCCAACCAGATCCTAAAATTCCTAAGGGAATCAGGATTAGAGGAGGCGCTCTAAATGGTTAAGTACACCAACACTTGGAGGAGGAGGGTGGGGTACAATAGATCAATAAAGGTCGCAGTACAAGTCGTCGCCACCATATCTACATGTGTAGAGTATGTGCGAGTATGTGTAGATGGCCCACGTCTTATCAATAGTTCCGAAAATTGTCGAGCGTGTATGTGCAGATGACGTGGTAATTTGCGAGCGCGGCGGATAGTGGGAAAATTCAAAATGAGTTGCGGGGTAGCAGCGGAGAAGCGGATATGGTTGATTCAAGTGTACAAATTTTGGGTCTGCGCGTGCGTGAGATTTGAACATATTGAAGACCACTGCTTATATTTCCTGTTTGAACTTATCTGATTTTGAACTACTAACGGATTTTTGTGAAATTCCCACTTGCGAGTTAGCATATCTCCTGTTATGAACTAATTCCTGGAACGCTTTACACACCGAAACGACTGTACAATTTAAAATTTTAGAAAGAAATTTTACTTCTCAAGGGAATGATGAGGTTGTAAAATAATGAAAACAACACACAATTTACGGTTTTATTAAATTCTAATAATAATAGTTCGACTTATCAACTACCAGCTCGGCGTGACCGGATGTCTGGCACTGATAATAATTTCCTGTTCAACTTGTTTTGGCTTATCAGCTGTCGGTTAGATCACGCGACCGGATGTCTGGCACTGATAAGAATTTCCTGTTTCAACTTGTCTGGATGAGTCATATTTCTTCTTCTTTACAATTGCCATTAATAATGGAAAACAAAAGCAACCAAATGGACGCCACGGCTACGCTTGCTGGACCATATTCTTTTCATGAAAATTTTCATCAATAATTCGCACATTTGTGGCTATATGTTCTCGATAACTTCACGAATTCCATCTTTGAGGTCTTGAATCGATTGTGGGCCATTGGGCCATCTTATCTTTCATGTAGCCCCAAAGAAAAATGTCTAGAGATGTTAAATCACAAGATCTTGGTGACCAATTGTGATCGCCTTTACGAGAGATCACACACTCGGGAAACTTTTCACACAAAAGAGCGATTGTATCGAGCGATTACTTGAATGGCACGTAGTCTTGATAAACGTTGTCCATATCAATATCTTCCAATTCCGGCCATACAAAATCATGAATCATCGTTCTATAACGCAATCAATTCATTGTGGGAGTTGTTCCATCCTCATTTTCGAAAAAGTAAGGTCCAATGACCTTTTTTCTTCACAGAGGAGAGGAAATGCTTTTACGCACCCCCAAATACGGTTTCAATTTTGGGGAGTGTGGGACTCACCAGCCCTCTAAGGCAATCATACCCACTAAAACCAAATCTTTATTTCTCTCCTGTAGTGTTCCCGCCTTTCAGCCTTACATCCTACAGATTTGGTTTTAATATACTTTTCTCATGTGTCGCCTCTTTCTCTGCACTGTTCATCTAATTCATCTTTTGCCTTTTTCCGCATCACTTCTTCTACAAAATTCTTCACAGTTTCCCAGCTGTCCTTGTGCGCGATCATTTCCTCTATTATGCTTTCCGGGGACATGGCTGCTCAGGTAGGTTTTCTTTTATATTGGCCCTTTCGTTATCCCTATTCCCACAGTGGAATATTGTGTGTTCTGGAGTATCATCTACTTGTTCAGCACAGTATCGACATTGTGCACATCTCCTCTTTCCAATTCTCTCCGTGTAGGAGCAGAAGACTCCGTGTCCTGCAAGGCACTGTGTAATGTGGAAATTTACCGACCCATGCTTTCTCTCTACCCATTTCTTGATGTCCGGTATCATCCTGTGGGTCCACCTTCCGACTTTAGCGAGGTCCTATTCTGTCTGCCACTTCTGGTAAGTCATTTCCCTCTGTTCCTTCCGGTCTGTTATTGTTATTGTCCTGTGTAGGTCATATAGTGGCTTTCACTCTTCGGCAAGGAGGTGTAACGGTGCGAGGTCTGCCACTACGAGCGCGGCATCTGCAGATGTTGTGCGGTATGCACTGCATACTCTCAAGGCCATTAATCTTTGGGTGGACGTGATTTTTTTCCGATAGATTTGACGTCTTGTTGCCCCGACCCATAGCGGAGCCCCGTATATCACAATCGACTCCATTGCCATCGCTAGCAGCTTCCTTTTCTTTTGTCCTGGACCTCTAATATTAGGCAGTATACTGCCTAGGGCCTTCATTGTACGTTTCGCCTTCTCGCACGCATAGTGGATATGTCGTCCGAACGATAGTCCCGTATCTATTATCATGCCCAGATATTTTATCTGTCGCACGGGATAGATATCTTCTCCTGCCATGGTAAACTTTATAGGAGGTAGTTTAGGACTATTGCCACGGTTTTATACACGGCCACTTTCAATTCGTTCCGTTTCATGCACCTGTCTATAGTATTTAACGTTGCATTCACCTTAAGAACCAGTTCTTCGGGATTTTTTGCAGACGCCAATACATCGTCATACAACACGTTCCATAGGGTTGGCCCGAGGACCGAACCTTGCGGTACGTCTCCCAGGATTTTCTTTTTCATCTTGGATGTTATTTGGATGACGCGATTTCTGTAGTATGATTGTGCAGTGTTGATTAGGTACTGGCTAACTCCGCTCTTTTCAAGTTTGGATAGAATTATGTGCCACGGGGCAGAATTGAAGGCGTTTTGTACGTAAGGACCAATAATAATTGTAAGGAACAATAAGGACAAGGGCACTCCATTGGCCTTGTTGCATTTCCTTTTCTGCATTGTGGATGACGTGCTCTACCGCGCAAGAGGTTTCATTTTCAATAGCCCGCCATGTGGTTTTCCCTCTACGAAATCCGTACTGATTTCTATGTAGACCCCCGTTTGCCTCAATTTCCTCCTGAATTCTCTGGTTTACAATATTTTCCTATACCTTAGCTAGCACATTGATCAGGCATATTGGTCTATATTTAACTGCCTCGTCCATTGTTTTCCTAGGTTTTTCAACTAGGATCAATTTTGCGAGTTTCCATGTATCGGGAAACCGGTTCGACTCCAGCAGGGTGTTGAAGAGGGTTACAAAATATTCCGTATTACTGCCTATAATTGCCTTTACTGTTTCAGGCGGTATTCCATCCGGGCCGGGAGACTTGCCCAACTTTATTTTTTCGTCTTCATTAAGGTCGTGACCGTTTGAGAAAGTGGTGAGAGGTTTATCCCATCGATGGTATTCTTCCCCGCTAGTGATGAAAAGTTGGTCGAAAACTTCTTCACTTTCCTGCAGCGGTAGTGTGATCTTCGGGTTTGGAGCATTTAATTGGGATCTGACGATTTTATATCCTTCTCCGAAAATGTCAGTTTCTAGGCTGTCACATAATTTGGACCAGGCTTTTTTCTTTGCCTCTGATATTGACTTTTTGAGCGCTCGTTTTGCTTGTTTGTATTCAGATTGTCTATTCCCTATATCTTCCATTTCTATGCTCCTTTGGAACCGCTTCCTTTTACGCTTTGTTTCTGAAATCTGATTTTGTATGTCTTCTGACCGCCAGTAGGGCAACTTATAGCCTTCTCCGCACCTTAAAAGTGGTGTGCTTTTCCTATATGATTTACCCAGAGACTTCACAGCTCTCCGTGTTAATTGCATTAATTTCTTCCATGAAAGTTCCACCTTGCTCTCGTCCTCGTTGCTTGTGGCAGGTATTCTAGTTAGAATGAAATGGTGGTCACTCATCGACAGTTCGTTTCTCAGGACCGACCACCACGGTTTTTTTTTGCAACTACCTCGTGATTGACCAGGGTAAGATCAATGTATGATACTTCTGTATGATCCTCGTTATGTCGGACTAGGGTTGGTGTTCTTCCGTCGTTTAGAATGGTGAGACCCATGGACTCAGCCCATTCCAGCAGTTCATCTCCTCGTCTGTCGGTTTTTGTATCCCCCCCCCAATAAGTATTATTAGCATTGAAGTCCTCCGTGGGTATCACATGCTTGTTTTGCGTTTTGGCTTTTAGCAGGTCCTGTTGCAGGTCTACCAGACTTTGTTCAAATATTGCATGTGGACAGTTTTTTTACGTTCACACACACAAAACAGGAGCCGGTACGGTACGATGTCACAGACATGTGTTTGGAAACGTTTATGACGGAAACTAGGTGGTTTTGGTTGCTGTAGGTGTGGTTGCCACCGTTTTTGCATTTTGCAATGTTCGGCTCTCTAAGGACAATAAAGTCGCATTTTTGGTGTTTTTGGGCATTCTCTTGGTGCTTCTATTGGCATTTAGTTGGAGGATGTTAAATTTTTATAGCCTTGCGACTTCTTTCTAGCATCTGCTAGCGCGTTTTGGATGGCTTTATAATTCCTGTTTCCCGGCGAGTGTCCATTTTCATTGCATAGCGGGTTGTAGGTCGAGTGACCCTGCCAGACCAAAAACGCATCAGTCACACGTTGAGGATGGAGAGGTTTTTCAACAATAATCCAAATTTCAAAAAAAATAAAAGTTTTCCGAGCCCCAAATAGCCCCCAAGCGATAATTCTGCTTGTTAACGAAACCTCCAAGGTGAAAATGGGCCTCATCACTCAAGATGATTTTTCAAAGAAATTCCGGATCAGTTTAATCCATTTCGGAACCAATCTGCAAATACACGACGATGTCGGCAGGCGTGAGTTTTTGTGTTAACTGAACTTTAAAAGCCCAGGACAAACCTGGGTTTTCCTCAACACTATTGGCTAGAAGCCTACAACAGCAATATTCTCAGTTGTTCTTGAGCGAGGTGCACGAGTTCGGTTCTTCACATCACTAACTTGTCCCAACAGCTCAAAGTTTTCCCCCAGTTTCACTATTGCTGGCCAAGAAGGTGCTTCACGACAGCCCAAAAATGCTTTAGTTTTGCGAACTGTAACCGCGAAATTTTCACCATTTTTGTAGTGAATTTTAATAATTTCAACGCGTTGTTGAAGCGTATATTTGAAGAAGCATTTTTATTAATGGCGTAGTTTTTACGTATCAATCAGTTCAGGTTGACTCATGACAAGTATTAAAATGGCGGGCTATTGAAAATGAAACCTCTTATTGGAACACCCTTTACTAATAAGTGTGCGAAACTATAAACACGTATTTTTTGAAAATTAAATTGAAATTTCCAAATTTGCCATAGTCTTGCTGTTTTCAAGTTTTGAAAATTTTAGTTTTTTAATTTATAAATTATATAGTTTTATATAGTTTTGCTAATATTATATTATATAGTTTTGTTAATAGAAAATTGAATGAATGATGGTCTATTAATCAAATGAAGTAGAAGAAGACGAAGACAAGAAATGATTTCAATTAAGAAACGTGTATAATTGCCGATGGACAATTATCACGGATATCGCAATTAATTCGTAATTAAAAGCTAATTGGAGGAGAGTTTTTTTTTATTTCCATTTCTGTTGCAATGGAAATGAATGGGAGACCGGCGGGCAGTTACATATTTCCCTCCCTAATGCATTGTAATTAGAGAATTGGATGATGGATTTGTGTCTACGTGTGTGCATCCAGTCTAACCTACTGACATCGATCCCGCTTCGACGTGCTGAAAACGAACAAAAATAAACAACCGGTTGCCTTTTTGCTTTCGTTCTTTCTTTCTTTCGGCGGCTCGATTCTTAATGATCTGGAAAATTAAATCCATTTTTCTGTTTTTATCATTTCTAATCTTACACAAGATTTATTGGCAATTACTCTGCAGTTCACCGTTTCGTCTCTTCAACTCTACAATCCATCTATGAAATAAGACTCACAAAACTATGGCCATTCACGTAATTTCAAATTGAATTCTACAGTAGTATATTAAAGAACGAGTTCAATAAGCTCGGTTTTTCTAATGGACAAGTGCGAAAAACTCCTTATGACCGAGTTTCTTATACAATTTTTTTCTATTTTGCGCCTTTTTTATGCAATTTCTAAATAAAAAAGGCGCCGATACATATTGAGAAAATTGTATCGTACTCGGCGATCCATTAACAAACCTAAATGAGCGCTTTAATGACTTTATTATAGACTCAAAATGGAAAAAATATTGTCTGAAACTTTGCACATTTATTAGTTAAAGTTTTAAGACACCAACATTGAGATAAATTTAATAAGACTCTGAATATTGTCTTGCCAATCTAGTCTTGACGCAGAAATATCAATATAAAATTGTAATTATTCTGACTAATTTTGTTTATTCACCCATCCCTCGTTTTACACGTATCCATTTTTACACTTTCTTGCTTTTACACGGTTTTTTAATAACAAAAATATTTTTGTTCAATTTAATTAAAAAAATAACATTTTTTAATTCACATCATTCACATGTTTTAAACCGAATAAAAGCTAGAAAGTGTTAAAAAGGAACCGTGTAAAACAGGGGATAGGTATCCTAATGTAACCCATTCTTCGATTTACACGGTTTACACTCCATTTTAACGGTTATTTTTAAAAGCAAAAATCGTCATAAGTTTTATGTTTTCATTCTAATGTAATCTAGGAAAGAAAGAAAACGTCTAACAATGAATTCTATTGACAGGTGAAATAATAAGTTTTGGTTTTCTTAACGTATTTACCGTGTAAATTGAGTGAAGAGTGTATTGTTAATTGAGAGCACGAGAGAAATATAAACTAACCTCTCGATTTACACGGCTCTCGATTTACAGGGTTATTTTTAAAAGCAAAAACCGTCAAAGTAATAATTTTTATGATTCTAATTGCTTATGATTCTAATTTAACTGTTCTAATGTAATCCAGGAAGGAAAGAAAACGTCTAACAATGAATTCTAATACCGGGTCAACTAAAAAGTTCTAGATTTATTAATATATTTACCGTGTAAATCAAGGGAAGAAATGTAATGAAAAACTTTTTGAGTGTATTCTCAATAGGGAATATGCAAGAGATTTAGATTTACTTGATTTTTTTATCCCCGATACTTTATGATCTTGACATTACACCTATACCATTATTTTCTTATTTAGTTTGTATTTAATTCCAAAAATTAAAATCAAAAAGTCCAAAATATGCGAGCGAAATTAAAATTTGGGAAACGAATCACCATTGGTCGAACCGAAACCAGGACTGTGACGTGCACGTTATGATATTAATCGGCGTCGATATTCACTGTGCTGTTTTGATATGCAATATTTCTGTAGTATTTTCCAATACCTAGTGCGATTTTGGTATATAGTGACATTATAAATGATCAAGAACAATGACTGAAAGTGGTTTTTTAAAGTACAATCGGACAATCTACCAAAAATAGATACCTGAAAGCATATTTTGTAGCGCATGTGCAAAAGATGTGGGTAGGGTGGACTATACACCTCGATTGGGACTTTATCCAACAGTCTATCTGGTTTACTTATAATAGTGTTTTTTCATTCCGGTACTAGACAATATCTATAAAATGCTTTTTTAGCTTTTTCCAAACTGAAAATCCTTAACTGCCTATGCAAATAGTAAACAACACTGTATGACAACGAGAGCTGTGACGTCATCCAAAGCGCGCGATAAGTGGGACCATTCAAACAGGTCAAATTTAATCGGTATTTTATATATATATATATATATATATATATATATATATATATATATATATATATATTTAAAAATTAATTAAACCACTTTCGGCAGTATTTATATTTTTTACTATGTTAAAACGAAGTAAAAAATGAATTAAGCAAATAAAAAAAATTGATGCATATTCCCTATTGGGATCAGAAGAGAAATAATCCAGTTTTTAATTCGAACTGAAATCAAAGTGTAGAGACACGCAACTGCGGGTTAATATAGCCATTACCATGCATAAATATGTATGTGGTAATTGGTAAGATTCGCAGTCGGTGTTTTGTTTTCTGAGCGTTTCAATTAAAGCGTAATTTATTAAAATGTATTCGAAGATCGTTCTGTCGCCTACGCCGATGTTCAATTGACTCGCTCAATGCCAAAACTTGATTACGCGAAAAACTTTCTCGCTTATTATTTTATTCGCGAATATCAGATTATGTTTTACACATTAATGAGATTTAGGTTACTAGATACCTAAAAACCATTAAGCACGGAATTTTAGAAAATAAAAAGACCATATTGCAAAGAAATTTGTATGTCCACGTAGCTATTCCAATATTTCGAGGTGCTTCAAAACTGTCCCACCATTATAGTGTTTGGATTATTGCCGAAACTTTTTCAAAATGTCATCAAATCTACGCATGAAAACGGTGCCGTGCCTTCAGTGGCAGCTCGTGGATGATGTTTGTGTGAGGGCTGTATAAAAGTATTTATACGAGTTGAAAACCCCGCATTTTCATTGACACATACAGAAACATATTTAATTTTTTAATTCAGTGACAACCTGTTAACCAATTATGCTTCATATAAATATTGAAATTAAATTTTTGGTCTTAATTATTTGAACGACTTTGTGACACTGGACAAATATTTAAATCTGGAGTTAACCGTCCTAATGATTTAATTTCAATTTTTTCTTGAAATACCGGTCGTGCAAAGTTGATCTTTTGCAAATGCATAAGTGAATTTGTTGCTTCGTTCATTTCTATAAAAATGTAATTAAAATTAGATTAGATAATTAAATTCAAAAATAACATCTTACTTTTTATTTGCATAGCTAAGAACTACTTATTTATTTATACTTTGTTTTAAATTGTCCACTTTTCAATTGTCCACCAATTAATTGTCCACTTAAGGTTCTTTTCCGTTGCCGAAACTCGAGTTCTTAGAAACAAACTCATAAAATGCCTAAAATAAAGAGTGCGAACTGCAATTTTTGCAGCCCACGATATATATATATATATATATATATATATATTACAAAAACGTATATCGCGGGTGGGGGTAACCAGCTCAAAACACTAACTACGCGGCGAGACTCGGTCTGCACTGACTGCAGCCCGAGATATGAATATACAATCGCACTAAATTACACAATACGCACCTACAGAGCGCCTATCGAGGTATTTATTACCTACAATTCAAAAAATAAATATACTACGAAATGGAATAGTTTATAATAATTAAAAAAATGTTTTCATTTTGGCGGGAGGGCTGCAACACTGCAGCCCTTATGGGCGAGCCGCCACTGCGTGCCTTAAAGGTCTAGGATAATGACAGTTACAATTGTAAGTTTTTGGCAAATTTTCTTGGAATAGCTTGTTTGTTACAATTGCTAAAGTTTGCAAATGAAAGAAAAACTATATTCGACTAATTTATTCTTTTATAAATTTGCCAAATTCCATTGGCATCAAGTTTATTAAGCACTAATTTGTCTATTAAAATTTTTGAACGATTTTCTTTAATCTCTTGGTCTAATCGCGTTTGGAACGCTTGCAAATTTAACATATAAAGTCACTTAATGTTATAAAATGTAGACGCCCCGTCAATAACTTGTTGCCAATTCAGTGCAATTACTGGATCGCTTGCGTCGGCAAATGCTTGAAATTTAAATTCGCTCCTCCTTATATTTATTACCAAGATTGTGGAATAACATTCATTTATCTGGTTTCTGAATTCATTAATTTTTTTTCTCAATATAATACAGACAGGCTAGAGAAGACAGAGAAGACTAGACAAAAAAGACGACCGACTAGACCAGCGGTGGCGAACCTATGGTACGCGTGTCACAGCTGACACGTTGAAATTCTTTATTGGCACGCGGGAGAAGGAGGGTAGCGTTAAAATGTTGTGCTTGATGAACAAAGACGCTCAGGAGGATGTACATTGAACATGGCTCGTAATATATTTTTGTGCATTTTAAATGCCGCATCAATATTTGCTGCGGGCCCCAAAATATCAGACCGTATGACAAGCTAGACTGAACGATGGCGTAGTAAAATAATTGCAGAATATCAACTTTTTACACATTCTCTTAGGTTTCCAAACAGTTAACACACATTACTTAATGTCGAACATGTTAGTACTATATGATAGTCCCATTTTTGCTTTTGATCAAGTGTTTAAGAGGGGAAACCACATTAGGAGGCTGTTTGATAGTGATTTTTAGGATTTTTTTTGGGTGGGAAGAATTAACTAGAATTTAATCAAATTTTGACATCATTTCATTCATATTTCGAACAATTTCTGTGAATTTTTTTGAATAATTTCAGCCCAAAATAAAAAAGTTACGGTGTGATGTCCGCCGAAGGTTGTAAGTATAGTTTTCCAATTGCGTGCAGTGTAGCCATTCCGATTTTCATGCGAAATCAAAAAGGTTTTGATTTTACATTAATAACTTATTTTCTAAGAATATGAACCTCAAAGCAGGCGAAAAAAATGCAAATTAAAAATTTTGCAGGTGTTGGAACAATTTTTCTTCGATTTTCACGATTATTTTCTCTAATTATGCAAGGAAAAATACCCTTAATCATGATATCATCTCTCAAGTTGGTTCATATAATTCGAAATTTTATAAAAAATCATACTATCAATTTTCATAATGATCGGTTCCACACTTTTTCGCTCGAGCCTGTAGCCTGTACCCGATGTGCACTCGGTTCTATGCTCATAAAATCTAAACGAATGCGAATTTCGATTTGATTTTTTGACAGCGTATTCTTGGATAATTAATCTAACGATTTAGCAATAAAAAAAAATCGGATTTTTTTAACATCTTAATGTGGGCCGAGTGGTCATTTCTTGAACTACCTAGGCGGGAAATGCAATTTTAATATTTTTCACTAAACGTCGACGTTCTGATTTTAAAATGAGAAATTTTATTTATTCGGTCTACCTTTTGGGTGTTTTTTTTTGGGTGTTAAAATCTTAGAAGTAAACTATAATGATGAAGTAAGTTTAGCGTATATTCTATTAAAGATGTATATGTCGTAGTCTTTTCGCAAAATCTGTCATTTCATGAAATACCTAGGACCTCCCAGAAACGTCGACGTTTAGTGAAAAATATTAAAATTGCATTTCCCGTCTAGGTAGTTCATGAAATGACCACTCGGCGCCGGCATCTCGTACCCTACTTAAAGCCGAGTTTCACAATCAGACGCACACAGCTTAACCGAACTTCGTACGAAGCAGACGTTAAACTTAGCAATTATTCTGACAAAATAATTCAAAAAAAACCAAACTGCAGACATGAATACAATCATGAAACAAACCAGCGCCAACGGAACCGCCGCCGCCCAGGAATTCCAGGACTTCGCCTTCCTGGAGTCCATCAGCGAGGACGGGTTGGACAGGCTACTCAACCACCTCCTGAACAGGAAGAAGAACACCGACGCCGAACAGCCCCAGGACACCGCCGCGACCAGAAGGACCGCCGCCGAGAGAACCAACGACGCCGAACCCAAGAAAACCACCGAAGCCGCCCCGAGGAGAGCCACCGAAGCCGCCTCGAGGAGGAAACCCACACCGATGGACACGGAGAGTATCACCGAGGCCGCCCCCAAGCGCAAAACCGACCCGGAGGACGAGGGAACCTTCCGGTTTCCCAAGAAAACCGCTAAGCTGACGAGCCCAACCACGTCAAGCCTGCGAGGACCGCAGGTGAGTATGAACAGTTACGCATGCTTAAATACAAGGGACAGTGACGACGACGACGACGAAGACGAAGTCACTGAGACCGAAACCCCCACCGAAAACAACGTCAACAACAAAACTCCCATCGTGCTGCGAAACAAGGACAAATGGGCAGGGCTTTCAAGGAGGCTAAACAGAAACAACATCAACTACACCAGGGCAACGACTACCAGGGACGGGATAAGAATCCAGCCCCAAACCATAACTGACTACCGGAACATGTACAAGTTGATGAAAGAAGAAGACTACGAATTCCACACGCACCAACTGAGCACGGAAAGGAATCTGAAGGTCGTAGTGAAGGGAGTTCCCTGCGGCCTGACGGAGGAGCAAATCAAAGAGAACCTCAACGACAACGGATACCCGGCCATAAAAGTGACCAGGATGAAAGGGAGAGAAGCCACGCCAATCCAAATGGTCCTGGTAGAAATTGGGAAGGAATACAAATCCCTCTACCAAATGGATCGATTCTACGGACTGTGCGTGAAAATGGAACCACTGAAAACAAGAGGAGAAACCGTGCAATGTCACCGATGCCAGATGTTCGGCCACGTGCAGAGGCACTGCAACGCCGAATACAAATGCATGAAATGCGGACAGAACCACAGCACGCACCTGTGCGAGAAACCGCTAACACTGCCGCCGAAATGCGCAAACTGCGGAGGCGAACACACCTCTATATGGAGAAACTGCCCGACGAGACCGGAAATATCTAGACAAACGGAACAAAGACAGCAGGAAACGAGACCCCCACCGAGACAAACAACCCAAATACCGAGACAAACAGCCCAAACACAGAAACAAACAGCCCAAACACCGACAACGAGCCAAATACCGAAACCGATAAGCAGATGCAACAACCCCAACCCGGAGACAAAACCTTCAACCAGCCGAAACAAAAGGAATAGCAACGAAGTAATCAGATCTGAACTGACGGAAATGATGCTCGACTTTGCCAAAATGGGACACAGCAAAGAGGAAACAGAAAAGTTCACTAGAAGAATCACAACCATCATGCTCACACTCAACAATGACCACTAGAAGAACTAGAGACCATCTGAAACTTACATTCTGGAACGCAAACGGAATACAAAATAAGAAACAGGAACTAGTAGCACACCTAAACGAACACAGCGTCGACGTGGCCCTGATCAACGAGACGCACCTCAGACGTTGCAACCAACTGAACATAGCAAACTACCAAGTCTATAGAAAAGACAGAAGCGAGAAAGCCGGAGGTGGAGTCGCCATCGTCATCAAAAGAAACATAAAACACCACGAACTGCCGGAAGTAGAAACAACCACGGACACGGAAACGGTAGGAGTAGAAGTACAGACAACTGACGGACCCATAGCCCTCTACGCACTGTACTCGCCGCCACAGAAACAAATAAATGCCGACGACCTGGACAAAATATTCGACAGAAATATAGGTACCATAGCCGCAGGAGACTACAACGCAAAGAACTCGCAATGGAATTGCAGAGTAACAAACACCAAGGGCCGTCAATTACTAAGGTACAAGGAAAACCGGAAGTTACAAGTAATTCAACCGAACGAACCAACACACTTTCCAGGAGTTCAGCAAATGCCGGATATTTTGGATATAGCCGTCATGAAAAACGTAACAGCAAACGTGGAAATAGTCTGTATCACAGACTTGAGCTCAGATCACAACCCAGTGCACATAAATCTCCAAGCGAAAACGGCCAGGAAAACAATCGAGAAAATTACCATAAATTGGAATAAATTCAGATTAGAGAAGATAATCTGACGAACGTCATTTGTACAGAAATTACAAGCCCCCCGTGCCTAGAAGAAGCAGCACGGACGATAGAAAACGAAATAAAAGCAGCACTCGAGGCCGCCACAAGGAAACGGACAGCCAACACGACAACAACCCTCCCACAGGAAATCAGGAATCTACTAAAAGAAAAGCGCAAAGCTAACAAGGTATTCCAACGGACGCTGGCACCGACGGACAAGAACGTCTTAAACAGACTGACAAACCAACTGAAAGCGGCACTGCGCGAACATCACAACGCCGAATGGGAAGACAAACTAGAACGCATCAACGAAACAATAGAGGAACCGTGGAAATTAGCCAAGAATCTTAGAAACAAGGAGAGGAGAACAATTCCCCCACTGAAAACAACAAACGACACTGTAGCAAGCACGGACGAGGAGAAAACGGAGGAATTCGCAAAGTCGCTTGCACATCAGTTTAAACCGAACGCCGACACACACCCACTCCGCAAAAGGCAAGAAATACGCGAAACCGTACTGAGAGTACTAAATAGTAGCGTAGAAAACACGGAAATAGAGGAAACAACACCGGAAGAAATAAAAGGTATAATTAAAAACCTAAAAACCAAGAAAGCACCAGGCTGCGATAACATCAACAATGCCGCGCTAAAAAACCTAACTCCGAACGCAATAGACAGAATAACCGAAATCATAAACACCGCACTGAAACTTGGAGTGTTCCGACCCAATGAAAACACGCAACAACGATCCTAATCACGAAACCGAACAAACCCCGAAACCACACCTCCAGTTACAGACCAATAAGTCTGCTGACAGGTCTCAGTAAAATCACAGAAAAAGTAATACACAAATGGCTGACAGAAATAACTGAAGACAAACGTATTCTACTTGACGAACAATACGGCTTCAGGACAGAGCACTCTACTACCTATCAGACGACAAGAATAACCGAAGCAATAATCGACGCTTTCAACAAAGGGTTAGCCACGGGAGCCGTCTTTCTGGACGTCTTTAAGGCTTTCGACAAGGTATGGCACCTAGGTTTAATATACAAACTGCACCAATTTAAAATCCCAACAGCAATGATCAGACTAGTGACGTCCTTTATCTGTAACAGAACATTCCAAGTCAAAATAAACGACAGCATCTCCACAACTCAGACAATGACAGCCGGTGTCCCACAAGGATCTGTCCTGGGCCCCCTTCTTTACAGCATCTACACCGCAGACATCCCAAAACTAAACGACACAGAAATTGCACTATACGCAGACGACACAGCAATTTTCACAAGAGGATACTCGACCGAGGCCATAACAAAACGGCTCCAAAATCACCTGGACAGGATTAACGACTGGTGTAACACCTGGAGGATCAAACTAAACGCAGAAAAAACACAGGCAATTATCTTCACGAAGAAAAAATTTAAGCACGAACCCAGTAGCTGCTTGAGAATTAACAACACGGACATAAAATGGGAAAACAGAATCAAATATCTAGGCGTAATCCTAGACAAAGCTCTTACATTTTCAGAACACATCGATCAGACAGCGAAAAAAGCAAAACAAATTAAAGGCTACCTCTACCCGCTCTTAAACAGGAAAAGCAAGCTGAACATAAGGAACAAACTACAAATCTACAAGTCCATAATACGGCCGATAATGACGTACTCATCGACGTGCTGGATACAATCAAAAGAATGGAAAATCTACAAACTCCAAATCATCCTGAACAAAACTCCGAGAGAAATAACAGATTCGCCATGGTACATGACCAATGAGCAGCTGCACAGCGATCTAAACATGGAGACAATCAAGCAACACATAGAAAAACTAGCAACGAAAAGCTTCGAACGCATGAAAATGCATGACAACCCAACAATCAACAACGCAGCAAACTACAACATCAACGTCAAATGGAAACATCGAAAACCTCAACAACATAGGTAATCACTGATCTTTCTTTTTCACAGGAAAGCCCACATTCCCGAACCCAGCGGAGCACCCAGGAACAAAAACAGGCAGGAACAACACGAACAAACCAGAGAGACACAGCACCCACCACGAGGACGAGCAAGGAACCACCACGAGAACGATGGACGAACCAGGAACCGCCAGGAGGGCGAACCAGGAAACAACACCAGGACGAACCAAGGACCAACAGCGAGAAGAAGAAGAAGAAAAAAAAAACAGAGAAAAAAAAGGAAAGAAAACCGTTTATGAGTGGAACACAACAGAAGAACAAACAAACCGACAAACAAACAAGCAAACCGACACAAAAAAAAAAAAAAAAAAAACAGAAACAAACAACAAGGCGACGGAACAGCTGAGCGGAAGGCTCAATGACCGTCAAGAAGCAAAGGACACATGATCAGACGCACAATACAGTTTGATTCTTCCTGTAATGCCTAGCGTGTTGTGGGACGTTCCGTAATATAGAGTAATTGTTTAGTTTACAACAAAATGGAACGAATAACTGCAAACAAAGAAATTTGTTATGAAAAATATCATGACTATTATAAAAAACATCCCCAAATAGTTCTTTAAAGTTATCTTAACCTCAAAACATTTCTTTTAATATTTACCTCTTTTAACTGAACTGAAGTATAAGGTCGTTTGTAGGGCTGCTTTTCATAATATTAATGATTTTTCCTCCCATTGCGTTGTCAATTTAATAAAAACGCGCTAGGCATTATAGGAAGAATTAAACTACATTGTGCGTCTGATTGTGAAACTCAGCTTTAAGCGAGATTCCGAATGGCCTTTTCATGAACTACCTAGGCGGATAACGAAATTTTAATATTTTTCACTAAAGTCGACGTTTCTGGTAGTACCTAGGTATATCATTAAATAACGGATTTTGCGAAAAGAATACGACATATAGGTACAACATCCTCCTAACGTTTCTTATTTTAAACTGCTTTTTTTAATTAAATCGTGTATGTCTGGGTTAGATATTAAAATGTTGGTATCGTCAGCGTAGAAAATATAATTGCATTGAACATCCTTTGTTTGTGCTAGATTATTAACAAATATCAAAAATAGAGTTTACCACCCACTTCTTTAATTTTATTTCCGATTTTTAACCGTTTACGATCACTATTCGTCCTCTTTGATGCAAGGAAGATTTTACCCAGTTTTTGGCGATGCCTCTAACTCTAATATCTTCATTTTTTTGTGGACGGAGCTTGTGATCAAAAGAATCAAATACCTTACTTAGGTCGTAAAATAAAGCACCTCCTGATTACAATTTAGAGAAGTAATTATAAAATTAACCTTATCCAACAGAGCTACTTTTCCAGAAGCCGTTTCGACTGTTTGCCAGCATGTTATTACTTTCCAAGAAATTTGATAATCGAGTATTTAGCAACCCTTTATTTTTGTAAATCGGGATGAATTTTGATACTTTCAAACATCATAGTCTAGATCAGGGCTTCTTAAACTTTTTTCATTCACGACCCCATTTTTGCATGTTGTAAAATTATATTTATTATAGTTATAAAAAGTATATAGCTATTTCTCATCAAAACAGCATTTTTTCCGATAAGATATATACGAAGAGTTTTAGGCCGTCTTAGGCGCAGCCGTTAAGTGTTTAACAGTGAGTGCGTTAATATTTGCATAGTGCACAATACTAATGTTATATCGCCGCGTCAGTATCGCGGCGTTAGTGGCGCCAGAATCGCTCTGCTCGGAAGTCTACCTTTACGGTCATAAAATGTTCAAACGATTTTATATCTTTAATTAAATATTTCTCGTCTTTCAAAATATTCTTTTGGTTTATCGGCATACACAATCTGCTTTGATTCAATATATCTTTTTAATTTTTATGGTTTCATACTCTCCGTAAAAAGTATTAAGAATAAATTTAAAAAAAACTATATTATTCTTGCGATGTCCACACTCGTGTCACAATGGAACAGAGACAATTGACTACACTGGAAAAGCGACTACACTACATTAGTGTACAGTGTGTACACTACAGTTAGTGTTGCTGAATTAGTGTCTCGCTGCACTAGAAGTGACACAAAGCGCAACTCACAAAACCTGTGACACAAAGCGCGCCATTTTCAAACTTTCATTTTTTACATCAAAAATGAAATGTGAACATTTAATAATGTATTTAAATTTTTTACATCAAAATCTCGCGACCCCAAGATTTCTATAAGCGACCCCATTTGGGGTCGCGACCCATAGTTTAAGAAGCCCTGTTCTAGATGATACGGTATTATAATATATTCAGGCTAATACGGTAACTGATATTCAGGCAAAGTCAGCATTTCATAATGAAGAAACATAAGTAAAATGGCACGCGGTCATAAAAAGCCACCCCTGGATTAGACAGACAAGACTAGACTAGACAGATTAGGTGTCTAGTCTTTCTAGTTTTTTTCTTACAGACTAGACTAGACAAACAATACTAGAAAGACTAGAGAGATGAGACTAGACAGACAAGATTTTTTATGGGGCGTAGCCATAGAACTTATACTAATGGAATAGGAATACCGTATAACACGTGTACCGAAACTGTGTCCAGTGTTACCAACTCCCAAAAATATTTACCCCTAAAGCCAAGTCAAAAACCCCTAAAATTGCCACAATTACTTGAAAATCCCCCTAAAAAATAATATTCTTTAAAAAATAATAAATAAATAATAATTAATATTCTATAATATTTTTTAATATTCTTTATTTATAAATTACTTAATATTTCAAATATAATTTCGTTTTCGTCTGGTTCAGACTTTTTGAAATCATACATGTTGACATTAAATAAGCTTAACATGTTAGGGGATGGATAAAATGTAGTGCAAGATCCACCATTTCGTTGCAATGTGAATCGGATCATCATCAAACTTTGTAGCATTTCAATAGATAGTCTATTGCGTAGCTTATTTTTCACAATATTATAGATGGAGAATGCGCGTTCAACACTTGCGTTTGAAATTGGCACCGTGACAAATGCTAGTCTGAATTTTGATACATTTTCAAAACGTACTGCCAGATGCGTCACAATCATTATAAACTTCAAAATAAAAATTAGCTGAAGTAGAAGTATTCGACCATATTTTGTTACTCAATTGGTGCCACTTAGACTCTATGTCATTTTTGTTGCCATAGATATGAGTTCGCTGAATGTGGTTCAATATAGGTTTTATGTCGGGTTTGACTTGTGATGTCGCAACCTTTGGGTGCAAATCAGCAATTGCATTTAGCATAGATAAATTATCTGGAAGCCTTTTGAATCTGCTCTGCCAGACAACATGAAAAGTTCTTGCATCTTTCTCTGACATCCAGCAAGTCAATTGGCCTAAGTTCCTGTGATATGTTTAGAAAAACAAAACCGAAATACATTGATGCTGTATGAATTAGATGCTTCTGGAAATTAAATTGTACCAATTCGGAGTCCACCAATTTCTCCAATGGTAAAGGTACAAGTCGACTAAATTTTTATATAATAAGAATAAATCTTCAAATAATTTAGTAGGCTCAACATCGTCACTTTGAAAAAGCAGATTTAATTGAGTCACATTTTTTAATTCATTTTTAAGGAAAATCAAAAAAGCTTTAAAAGGTAATTTCGTCATAATGTCGTGAAGTTGTTCTGCCATATAACACGTCATCAGATTTAGCAATTGAAAATAGCAACTTTAATTCCTCCCACTGCTCCAATATTGTGTTAATAGCTTGATAGCGAGCGAGCCAGCGGTTCCGCTAAGTCCTTGAATTTTTTTTGGATCCTTGTTATCATTCATGGTTTCATATAGTGCTTTGTAATAGTCCAAACGTTTGGGGCTGTATGAAAACCGATTATGGGTTTCTCTCACAAGAAATTCTAATTGCCGTGGTAATAGTTCAGCCGCTTTTTCCGCAGATAAATGCAAGGAGTGGCTAACACATTTGATAACAATTAAATCAGGCAGTTCCCTTTTGAATATAGCAGCCACCGAATTATATTTTCCAACCATAACATTTGAAAAAACACAATGTAAAAATTGTGCATAAAATCTGGTATATGTCCAACATTCTGGAAACAGGTGTACATTGTCCATGTCTCTAAATCTGGTAGTAAATCTCGTCTACAACTATCGTCCGATCTCCATATTCAACTCCTTCCAAAATTATCGAATTCATAATATCTAGTCATATCTTTTCCCATTTAAAAAACATAAGCTCACTTAAGCAGCATGGCTTTTTTCGGAAACATTCCATTGTGACGAACTTACTATCAAATACCAATAATATGATTAGTACCATGAGTGCGGGCCTGGAGGTACATGCTATTTATACTGATTTCAGCAAAGCCTTCGACAAAATTGATCACCAAATGTTATTAAACAAATTATCAGCTTACGGAATATCCGGTTGCCTGCTAAAGTGGTTCACGTCTTATCTTTCGGGCGGGACCCAGGTTGTGAAATTACATAATTGTCTATCAAATAAAGAACTTGTACCTTCTGGTATTCCCCAAGGTTCAATATTGGGCCGCTTACTTTTTTTTTATTTTCATGAATCACATTGACAATGGTCTTGCATCTGAGTTATTTGCAGATGACTTATAAATTTTCAAAGTGATTGCAAATCCAGGTGATGAAGGGCTACTTCAAAATGATTTGCTCTTTCTGGTTCAGTGGTGTAGTAAAAATCTAATGGTATTAAATAGGGATAAATGCTTAACAATCAATTTTAATCGGAAATTAAATCCTTCTGTGCCGTGGTATAGCTGTGGATAATGTCGCTCTCAAAGTAACAGTAAGGAATCAGTAGTCAAGGATCTAGAAATAGTTCTTGATAGCAAATTGTCTTTCACTCATCACTATGAATACATAATCACTAAAGCAAACAAAGCCTTAGGATGTGTAAAAAGATATGGCTATGAATTTCACAATGCTCGCACACTAACTGTCCTATATGAGATATTTGCTAGATCAATTCTAGAATATGGTTCTATGGTCTGGTCGCCCTTTTAAGAAACTCATATTGAGAGAATGGAAGTTATTCAAAATAAATTTGCAAGATCAGTAAAATAAAAGCTACCAATTAGTGTTAGAAACTCCACTAGTTTATGCAATAGTTATCTAGGCTTGTCTGAGCTAAAGATGGGTAGAAAATTTTTAAGTGTATGTTTCGTTTATAAACTTCTAAACAATATGTGTGATGCTCCCAGCCTTGTCATTGAGTTAAATTTATTCGTGCCTTATTTTTGTACAGGAGATGCTCCCTTATTTTATATCCATCGCTACACCTCTTATTTTGCTTTGTTATCACCATTTAATTCAGCTTTGGCAGCTTGTAACAGTGTTTGTAATGATTTGGACTTCTTTGGCATGTGGTTCTTAACTTTTAGATCTAGAGCCCTTAGACTTCCATGTTCATGATCTCTGTGTTTATTTGTAGGATAAGTTTTGTCATGTATATTTATAAGTATGTCTTGTAATTTTTATTTTATTGTTTCTTAAAGGTACCCACTACCTTTATTAAATTATTATTATTTAATAACAACAGGTGATTATTCGTCATTACTTATACAGATATAAATATTCTATGGTAGATGATCATAAATATTGATTTTAATATTGTCTACCTTGATTATTTATAAATTACAAAAATGCCACCAAATTACTTTACCTTTTAAAGCTGGATCTGTTTCCCAAATCTGTGCATACTTCTGACTGTATTTCTTTTTTTCTATTTCTTTAGGCACCATTAACAAATTTGGCGACACAGCAGTACAATAGCAAAATTAAATTCAACAAGTAAACAACAATCAACGTACGTATTTCGAGTAAACATAGACGAATGAATCACCAGTCATTTGTTTTTCATTTAATTCCGAAATCTTAGTACCGAGAAACTGTACTACATGTCGCTAAGTCGCCAAGTAATACAATTATATTATTATGATTGGCTAGCTTGAGTTATCTCAGGGCATATATTTTTACACCTTCATTTTTCAATAAAAAATTAATAAATATGAAAACTCAAAAAATCCCTAAAAATACCCCTAAAAATATAAAACCCCTAAAAAAATCCCATCCCACTTATTTACCCCCTAAATTTGGGGGGAAAACCCCTAAGTTGGGAACCCTGCTGGAAACAACATTTCGACCCAAAGAAATAGAATGAGACTTTGCATCTCACTTCTTGGACACAATTTTATGATTTGTATTCCTGTTCCATAAGTATATGTTCTAAGGGCGTAGCTGGCAGAATATAATTGCACATAAAAGTGGTCCCCAGTGTTGTGCTGGAGCGGGCTAGCGTGGGCTCGCGCCAGCCCATTGTTAAATTTTGTATAAATTGGCGAGCCCATTGTTAACTTTTTTAAAAAATCTCGAGCCCTTTGTTATTTTTTTTTTAATTAGCTTTTCTCAGTTTTCTACTTTGCCAATCTATGTATGTACAGTGCGTTTTAAAAAGAACTCCCTAGTTTTATTGTGTCATAGAAACTGTTCAAAGTGATACACACTATTCTAGTTTGTGGTGTTTGATTCATCAACTGTCCAAGTTTTGTTCCCCTGCAGCTGGTACGCCTGCTTGACCTTGAAACAGCGCCAGGGTTCAGTTAGCTTAATTTAGTTAAAAAATTAAATATTAAATATTTTGTTGTAGTTTCGCAGTTAATAAACGAAGAACCAGCGAAAGGTATATGATATTTTTTATTTTCTTTCTATTGTATATTTACTAACGTATAAATTAACCCGTAACTCACGCCAAAATATCTAACAAAAAAACTTCAAGACAGAGTTAAGTTGAAAAAGTATGCAGAGGGAGCAATGGGCAGTTATTTTGAGAGAGGTTTGGGCATGCCCAATGCTCCCATCTTTAATTACAGAGTTAAGTTGAAAAAGTATGCAGAGGGAGCAATGGGCAGTTATTTTGAGAGCGGTTTGGGCATGCCCAATGCTCCCATCTTTAATTACCTGATTTAATTAAAATGTTCAAATGAATTAAAATTGCAGAAAAATGCCGTTCGTCTATAAAAATAAGGGTAAGCGACGCGAAATTCCAAAAGACATAATATTATATATATATATATATATATATATATATATATATATATATATATATATATATATATATATGTAATAAGCGCCATGGGAGTGGCAAAAGGTGATAAGATAAAAGCAACTGCTGATAAATATGATATCCCTGACGTTTGTGATTTATACACTGTTTAAGATACACTATTTAACTTTTTATTTTTGGTTTATATCATGGATATTGGGTGTTTTAAACACCATGCCCAAACCTGCCACAGGGGGTGCCTGAACCTCCCTACCATTGGGAGCATGGGCACAATTGACATGTTTCAGAAATTCTTTTGTAATTTTGAGACTGATTATAATTTGTAGACTGTTATTTGCAAACAATCTTGCCAAATGTATGGTGCACTTGACCAAGCCAATACATATTTGATATTTAAAAAAGTGCTTTTTAATTACCTATTATGTGAATAAGTGCCCATCTCTCCCCTACCTCCCCTACTGGTTGATGTAGGTTTTAATTATATTTCAACATTAAATTTATGCTTAAAACTAGGGAGTTCTTCTTCAAACACACTGTACATACATTGTACAATAAAAACATAGACCAAGCTTTGCTATCGTTTTTATTTATGGATTTATATTTTCTGTTTATACTTTCACATAAACTAATAATAATTTACCATCCTTTCTCATAAAAACGTAATAGAACTTGTTTCTTCTTGTTCAGCTTGATCTGTCTCTTGGACGCAGGTGGAAAAGGTACAATCAATAAGAGCAGAAAGGCCCTTATTGGCCGTATCTAGGCGTCTAGCCAATGTGTGTCAGAAATCAGGAAGTATCAGACCTAGAAATTTAAACAAAATTCGCTCCACTCCCCCAGGTCGTGGTCATCGAGCAGCGAGCCCATCGTTAACAGTTTCCCAGTACACCACTGGTGGTCCCCATGAACTAGCTGTAGGTGGTAAAAATAAACAGGAACATTACTTTTGGCATTACTATTGGCATTACTTCGGGGTGTCTGTTAGGTTTTCTACCTGTTTTGTATTAATTCTCGTATCTGTAACTTCTTCAATCTGTCATAGGAAAGAACTGAGGTAAAGATTATTGTACGTTTCTAAACGTTTCTAAACGACATCCGTTTCCAAATTCGGTTCTCTCTTTGGTGCCTTTCTTCTCCTTTCATTATGTCCCTCATTATCGCCGTTATAGGGTTCCAATCTGCTTCTGTTCTAAGGAGTAAGTCTGCCATGTTTGTTGTTGAAAGTACTGTGCCGCATAACTGAGTTGCTGTTAGTCTGTCTATTTTACACAATGAAAGATGGTATGATCAGCGAAGTCGATCTCCAGATAGAACCAGCAGATGGGATCCTTCTTTTTGATTTTGTAAACGATTCAAAGACCCCATGTCCAGTCTCATCCGTGTTTCCACACTTTATTACTCTACACCGTCTGATGCCCTAAATAAAAGTTTTCGTCCATCCGTCGTATTCTTCTCATCTCTGCTGCTATTCATCCATGCATTTGTTTTTTGCATCAGACCTACTATTCTTCCCGTGACGATATATGTTTACCATCTTACGGACCCTCAGGTCGATAGGCTGAAGTAAGGCTAAAGCTGTTGCTGCAGCAGTGGATACGGTTCTGTATGCCGATATCACTCTAAGAGACATTTTTTTGTTAAGCGTTTCTAGCTTGTTTCTGTACAACGCATATTTAAGCGCCTGTAACCAGATTGGTGTGTCAGATTGTTCAACCATGAGCTGTACTACCATTACGAACACACGGATGTAATTCGTACCATAAAAATTACTGGATTTAGATGAATAGGACATATCGAGCCAATGAAGGATTCAGAGCCAGCAAAACTTATTACACGACAAAGACCAGTAGGGAAAGGGACACGGGACAGGCCAAAAACAAGATATCTGGACCAAGGGCAGAGAATCTATTAGCAATGAAGGTGACCGGATGGAAAGCTAAGGCCCGGAATAGATTGGAATGGACAAAAAAATCTACAGGAGGACAAGACTCATAATGGGTTGTGGAGCCAAAGCTGATGATGATGAACCAGATTGGTGCCCCGAGCATGATAGAGGATGCAGCGATCATAAGCAATCGGCGTTTCCTGATAGAGGATGCAGCGATCATAAGCAATCGGCGTTTCCTTTCGCGCGGTCCCCATAGATTTGGGGTGATTCTAGTGAGAGCCATTAAAGATTTATGGACTTTCTCGCACTTTCTTGATCTTGATGTGAGTAGTCATACGAGTATTTTTATCCAAGTATACGCCCAAATACTTGATAGCCGGCTTACTTGTCATCATAGTAACCCCAATTTTTACCGACAAAATTTTAAGTTTACTTCTAGCAGGTGCCATTTTAACACCTAACTACCTGACATACGTCTCTCAGACCCAAAGTAGCAGTAATTTTCTCACCTGAGACGTATGGCAGGTGGTTAAGGGTTATTATTCCTACAGCATTTTGAGCGGATTCTGCAAGTTTTGATGTATTACTGCCACCGACAATGACTGCCAGGTCGTCGGCATAGGCCACCGAGGTCACGTTTTTTCCTAGGTCCAGCTGTAGGATTTTGTTGTAAAATATGCCTCTTAAAGTTGGTCCTAATATGGTGCCCTGCGGTACATTGCATGTTGTTTCAATTTTTGATCCTTGGTTGGTAATAATGTAACGGTTGGTGAGGTATGACTGGATCATTTTCACCAGGTATGTGCGCTGTAATTAACACATCGATTATTTGATCCCATGGAGCCTAGTTAAATGCATTTCTACGTCTAGGGTAATTAATACAGAAAACTCTTGGTACTTGTATGCTTTTTCTCTGATTGATTTCGGGGTCTGCATGACTTTAGAGTTTCGGAGACTCCATGATCTTTAGTCGACCTGCCCGCGCGAAACCCGTACTGCCGTGGTGCAGTATTTCTTTTCTTACTCCTTCGTTCTCTAGGCGTGCCTTGATAAGCATTTCTAAAAATTTAGCTGGACTGTCAAGTATACATATTGACCGATATGTTGTTTCGTGTGCCGGGTCTTTTTAGGCTTTTCAATAAGAACGAGTCGTGCCACCTTCCAAATATCCGGGAATTCTCCCTTGTATAGGCAGTTATTCATCACTTAAGACAAATTCGGGTTTCTTATTTACTATCACTGCAGGCACGTCTGAGGATGTACAATCAGGACAGACAAGACTGGACTAGACAGGCACAACTAACAAGCCACAACCTAACAATGACTACAAAGCTGAGAATGATGAGATGCTATGTGTTTTCGGTTCTTTTTTACGGAATGGAATCGTGGACACTGACAGAAGCCACCAGCAAAAAGTTAGAGGCATTTGAAATGTGGATATATCGCAGAATGCTGAGAGTCTCCTGGAGGGATCGAATAACCAATGATGAGATCCTCCATAGAATGAACAAGGAGAGAGAGGTTCTAAACACAGTCAAGTGCAGAAAGCTAGAATATCTTGGCCACATCATGAGAAACGAAGATAGATTTCATTTGCTGCAGAAGATTATCCAGGGAAAGGTGGCAGGAAAGAGGTCAATCGGCGCCAGACGAATATCTTGGTTGAAAAACCTAAGAACCTGGTTCGGCATGACGACAACAGAACTTTTCCGTGCCGCAGTGAATAAAGTCATCATAGCCCAGATGGTTACCAACGTTCGGAACGGACATGGAACTTAAAGAAGAAGAAGACAGGCAAGACTAGACGGACAAGACTAGACAGACAAGAGTATAAAGAGAGGACTAGACAGAAAAGACTAGATAGACAAGACTAGATAGACATGACTAAGCAGACTAGACTTGACAAACAAGACTAGACAGACTAGACAAACACGAATCTGCAGACAAGACTATACGGACAAGACTAAACGGAAAAGACTAAGAATACAAGACTAGACAGGCAAGACTAGACAGACAAGACTAGGCAGACAAGACTAGACGAACAAGACTAGACAGACAAGACTAAGCAGATGAGACTAGACGAACAAGACTAGACGGGCAAGACTAGACAGACAAGACTTGAGTCTTTGACTTGAGTCTTGAGACTTGAGACAGTTGAGCGCTGACACTGAACGAGTGCACCTCGCGAGAGGAATACAATTTATTAGTGAATTTTAAAATCTATGGTTTAACCGCTTTAGTTTATATTAATTATATCTGTTATTTATAAAGAACTTTAATCATGGGTGGGAGGGAGTTAAGATCTAATATCCCTTCCGATAAACATTTTGAAATCTTAGGCACTTTTTAAAGAGTAGTAAGTTCGAAAATTTCATGTCAGAAATTATAAAAAAGGAGGTTCAACCATTATTATCAGTTATCTCTGACCTAACTAAGAAAGTGGAAGCCCTAACCGAAAAAAACGAGAAGTTATTGCACCTTCAAGTTGCTCCTGAGCGGGAAAATCCACAAATTATTAAAAATGTGTCACAAAAACAATGTTCTACGCCGACTGTGCATGATATCGGGGAGTCTTATCAGCCAGATAACACCGAAATACTAAACGCTACCAGGGAAGGTCGTGACAGCTCAAAAAACTTAATAAAACACAAGTGAGAAATAAAACACAGATCAAGGATGCAGCCCAGACAGAGATAAATAAAGCCACCGACACATGGTAAATCCAACGTCGCCGTTCAAGAGGATCCAGGAAAACAAATACAATTTATGGTACGAACGATGACGCAACTGAAATTAGAGCGGCGTTATCAACACCTGCACGTTTACCGTCTTTATCCGCAGCTTACAGAAAAAGAGGTGATCGCATACTTAGAAAAGAAAAACTTTAAACAAATAATTTGAAAAAAAACTGTTATCGAGGCACCCAGAGGAGTACTCCTCATTTAAGGTCTCGGTACCTTTTGAATATTTTGATAATGTCAAAAATTCAGAAATCTGGCCTCGACACACTTGTGTTAACAATTTTTTATTAAGACTAGAAAAAATTCCACAGTGTTTTAGACACACAAAATAGTAACACGAAAACTGTCAGATGAAGTAAAAAATTCATCTGAATTTAGACATAATATTAAAGAATTTAATATTAAGGCAATAATAACGATATATAGACCACCTGCGGGTTGTCCTACCCTATTCCTATTAAAACTTGAAGAAATCCTAGATCTATTATATCAGAAATATGAAGATATCCTTATTGTAGGTGACTTCAATATACATTTTGAATACGAATCTGTAGTAAAAGAAAACCTAATAAACCTACTTCAAGCGTATGGGCTGGAATACAAAATTAAAGTGCCAACCAGGGTTACTAAATCTTCTTCGAGTACTATTGACAATTTACTGACGAAGCTAAACTTTACAGCTCCGATTACTGTAGAGGACTGCACATTTTCGGACCACAAATATATATTGATAGGTGATTCTTTAAACGGTGGCAAACAAAAACAATTGTACCGCTACGCAAGAAACTTCTGCGCAGAAAATAAAGCCAATCTACAAAAAGTCCTACAAAAAGAATCATGGACAAATATATACAATGTAGCTGACTGTGATGATAAAGCAACTGCCTTTATACAAATGATGCAGAGTTATATAAACAAATTTTGTCCATTTAGGAAAATCAAAATGAAAACCAAATATTGGATAACAACAAAAGGTAAACGGTCTAGTAAACAGCTAAAAGACCTCTATGTTCTCCAAAAGCAACATCCTGCATTAAAAGATATATACATCGCACAGAAAAAAATGCATCAGCGTCTACTGCTGACAACTAGAAGAAATTTCTATAAGAATAAAATAGAGAAGTCATCAAATAAACAAAAAACTCTATGACAAACTATTAACGAATTTGATAATAAGGTAAGATCCATGCAACATATTTTCATAAAAGATCAAGATAATCTAATAAAAGATCCTGGCTCGGTTGCATCGCTGCTGAATGAACATTTTATTACCGCGCCTGAATTGATAATCAAAGACATTCCCTCAGTTGATCCAATTGATGAACACATAATGTTTAACGACAATTCTATATATATATATATATATATATATATATATATATATATATATATGTATATATATATATATATATATATATATATATATATATATATATATATATATATGGGAGAAGGAGAAAATTGAAGAAGTAAAAGAATTTAAATACCTAGGGTACGTGTTTAATGAGAGAAATACTGAAACAGCACACGTGAGAGAGTTAGTAAAGAAAGCTAATAAAATACTAGGAGTGGTATGGGGAATAGGAGAGAGAAAACTTGGACACGACTATAGAAGGAGGGTGATGATGTTTGATAGCCTGGTGAAAAGTGTGATGATGTATGGAGCGGAAATATGGGGGTGGAGAGAGCAAGAAGGACTGGAAAGGGTGCAAGAAAAATATTTGAAATGGGTGCTAGGACTAGGTAGAGAGACCCCGGGGTATATAGTGATGGAGGAAACAAAGAGAGATGGAATAAGAATAGAAGCAGGAAAGAGAGCAATAAGTTTTGAGGAGAGGGTGATAGAGAGAGGAGAGTGCAGAATTCTGCAAGAGTGCCTCAAAGAAAAAAGAAAAGAAATAGGAAAGGGGGTGTGGAAAGAGAGGGAAGCATATCTAGAAAGAAACGGGTATGCAGGAGCGGAGATAGAAAGAATGCGAGAGAGAGGTAGAGTAATGACAGAGGAATTGGTCCAGAGAGATAGAGATGTGCAAAGGCAAGAAAGGAGAGCAAGAATTAGGGAGTCTAGGTACAACGGGAAATATGAAAAAATAATAACGGAAGAACTGCCAAAGTACCTAGGAAGAGAAAGTAGAAAAGAGAGAGTGACAATAGCAAGATTCAGATGTGGAAATGAAGAGAGAGATAATAAATTTTGGATGGAGGATAGGAATAGAGTATGCAGGATGTGTGGAGAAAACAAGGAGACAATAGAACACTGGCTGAACGAATGTTCAGAAATGAGAGAAAGGGACGAGGGTAGAGAAGAGGTTTTAAACGAGGATGGAAGAGGGATAGATTGGATGAAGAAAGTTGAGGAGAGAAGAAGAGCAATATGTGGAGAGGGAAGCCGACAATCCACCCAACAACGGAATTCATCACTATAAGAAACAATATCGGTCCCAGAACAGATCCATGGGGGAACTACAGAAAAGGATCTCAAGAGCTGAATTGGAATAGCAAGTTTAGGTTTTTAGTGATTTACTTAGTTTTATTAGCATACATTTCTTTTTGATTTATATACTATATTAGTTTTATTTATATATGTATTGTTTTATGTATAAAATTTTGGAATCCATTTATAAACCTGTAGAGGTAATAAATATACATAAGTAGTATATATATATATATATATATATATATGTATATATATATATATATATATATATATATATATATATATATATATAGAGGAATTTAGCACTTCAGAAATGTCTGTTATTTTTAAAAAACTAAAAAATAAATCTAGTTGCGGTCCGGATTCTATTTCAAGTAGTTTACTCAAGGAATTGCACAATGAAGTTATTGAGCCGATTACTGATATTATTAACTGCTCATTTTCTACAGAAAAAGTGCCAGACATTTTAAAAATTTCAACAGTTATTCCCATTTTTAAAAAAGAAGATCGTGCTGATAGAAATAATTATAGACCAATTTCGTTAGTGTCATGTCTGTCCAAAATTTTAGAATATTGCATGGAATACAGAATGCCATTTTTTTTCAAATGCCATTTAATTCCACAGCAACAACATGGATTTTGTAAAGATAAATCAACGACTACTGCTTTAACCGAGTTCTACGAAAATATTATCAATGAGGTTGATGATGGAAAGTGTCCTGTCGGTATTTTCTGTGACCTTAGCAAGGCATTTGATTGTGTTGATCACGACAAATTACTAGAAAAGTTATATTCATATGGTATTAGAGGAAAGGCAGGTCGCTGGTTCCAGTCTTATCTCAGCAATAGACAACAATATGTCAAAGTTGATAACGCAGGAATAACAGGTTTATCGAAACCTATAAAAATTGGTGTTCCGGAAGGAAGCATTCTAGCACCCATATTATTTTCTTTATATACGGGTGATCTGGTTCAACACATCGGTGGTAACCATTGCACTTTGTATGCTGACGACACTACCATCGTAATCTCGAAGGTTTCTCAACTAGAAACTATACTTGAAGTAAATAAAACACTAAAACAGCTACATAACTGGTTTTGCGCAAATAACCTACATCTAAATTTGGCAAAGACCAGCTATATGGTTTTCCAATGTCACCGAAGGAAACCTACCGATGATCTCCCATTACAAATTGGTAACGTTCGATTAAAGAGAACCAAGGTAGTAAAGTTTCTAGGCGTCCACTTAGAGTAACACCTGACGTGGAAAATAATGACGGATAGTATCATCAGAAAATTAAACAGCAAGGCTTACCTAATTAGAAAAGTGCGTCAAACGGTGGGCGAAGAGGCCCTTCTGTCTGTATACCATGCCGAAATCCAGTCGGTTTTAACCTATGGCATATTACTATGGGGAGCTTCTTCACTTATACAAAAGGTTTTCCTGTCGCAAAAGCGAGTCATTAGAGCTTTAGCTAATGTCAATGTATTCACATCATGTAGACCATTTTTAAAAAAACTAAATATTTTAACAGTAACCTCCAAATACATATGGGAACTGGCGTGCCACATATTTATAAACAAAAAATAAACTTTTCACCGCAGAGGAACGACATAAACACAATACGAGATATTGTCATAATCTCAGACCAATAAGAAGCAACTTAACTATATGCAAAAGTGCACCAAACAGATTGGGTATACAAATTTTCAATTGTATACCAACTACAATCCGAGAAGAAAAGACTTATAAAGTCTTCAGAAGGAAACTAAAAATATATTTAATTGGAAAGTGTTTCTATACTTTAAATGACTTTTATTCAGATTCATAGTTTCTGTATATTTGCAAATATCTATGTAGATATGTTTGTGTATTTGTTTGTCTATAGGACAACGGAGGATCCAACCAAGGAGGATCTACATATGTACTAAGTTTCATTTATTATTATTATTTTTTTTAATTCAGTATTCACTTTATTTGCTATATTTCTGTGACGTGTCCTATATGTAAATTACTTATATCTGGGGATAAATAAATGTATTTGATATTTGACTAGATAGACAAGACTAGACAGACAGGACTGAGTGTTTTCTTAAATGAAACTTAAAACTTCAGCAACGATTTGAAAAATGGAAATACAGATTTAGTTAGTCCACGCAAGTTAATGAAAATATAGTTAAATAAAATAAGTTAAAGTTAATAAGTTAAATAAAATATCAAACATTTTCCCCTCTTTTACTAGTTAATTCTCCATCACTTATGGGATATAGAGATTTTTTGCGTAGAACTGATTAGGTTTTTATTTAATAAAAACTTTGCAATTAGTGCCACTTTTTTGACGATTTCCTCTCCAATATTTCGCAGTTGAACAGTTCCCAGTAGACAGAATTGATTGCTTTGCTAAAATATTTTTATATCTTACTTAAGATCTCTCCTAATATTTGTCTTCATATTATTCACAAGATAATCAATATTTGTTAATAATAGCTGAACTGAAATAATTTAAAAATGTAAGCGAGCGAAGCCTAGCCCGCGGCTAGCTAGTATAAAATTTATTAGATCAGATTGGTTAGTCTTTAGGAAGGGATATATCAGCCTTAAAGGCGTTAAAAAAATCCTAGGATGTATTAAAGTTCAAAGTTTCAAAGTCCAAGAAAAGGACTGATTTTGCTCAAAATTGGGCAGAAGTAAAATATTCCGTTCGCAACATTTTAATTGTCTTATAATTTTGTAGAAAAGTTTATAGTTTTAGCAGAAATGTTTTGTTAATATTTTAAAACTTATGTTCCAATCAGAGATCTCGGAACTGCTAGTCGCTGTTCATTAACATTTGATTCTGGATGTTGTTTCTTCCCTCGTTTTTTCAAGCTGTAAGCTATTGGGAGCGTGCAGAGTATTTGATGGGGACAACCGAATCGACTGCAGCGTGCGCAGCAGACAAAGTAAGCGTTAAAAGAGTACCAGTTGTAATGAAATTAATGAAAATTTGATTAAAAATCGGGCATAGTATTAGGTTTTTCCCAAAGTCCTTGCGTATATTTGACCTGCAATCTTACGCAAGTATTACTAAGTTGCCCATAACCTAACACAAATAAATTTTGTATTAATTGAAAGGTATGTTTTCTGACTATAATTTAATATAAACAAATTGAAGTATTTTGCATTTTTCCTTGCTTAGCGCCTAAGCGACATGGAGCATGAAAAAAACATTTTAGTCATATTTTGTACTTCTTGTTTCGTGAGGCCACAAACGCGACCGAAGCACATAAAAGCATATGTACCGTGTGTATGGTGACACTTCGTTATCAAAACGCACTTGTCAGCACTGGTTTACAAAATTCCGTACTGGAGATTTCTCGGCACAAGATAAACCATGTTCGGGACGACCACAAGTCAACATTGACGAGGAAATTAAAGCCATAATCCAGACCAACCGCCAGATAACAGCAAGGAAACTCACGGAGAGCTTAAACGTACCTAAAACTACCATAAAGTAAAAAAGCTTTTGAATTGGTAAATCGAAAAGGTGTACTGTTCCATTATGATAACGCTAGACCAAACACATCTTGAGTGACTCGGCAGAAATTTCTGGAGCTAGGATGGGAAGTCATGCCACATCCACCATATAGCAATGACCTTGCACCATCAGATTTCCATTTATTCCGGAGTCTTCAGAACTCACTCAGTGGCAAAACTTTAAAAAAAGAAGACAAAAAAATCATTTGGACCAGTTTCTTGGAGATAAAGACAAAGCCTTCTACGAAAGAGGAATTATAAAATTACCTGAAAGATGGCAAAAGGTCATTGATCAAAACGGAAACTACTTTCTTGAATAAAAGTTATTCTGTGTATAAACATTTTTAATTTATTTTAATACCAAAAAAACTCAAAGACTTTCGGGACAACCTAATAGCTGCTGTGTCGTAAGATGGAAAAATATAGGCAGAAATAGTAGCTGCAAATTTTACAGGTTTGCAACTGCCAGTTGGAAATTAGAAAAAAATGTATTAAATTTTTGTTGTTAAGCACAACATGTTCGCATAAATGTACTGTTGCTAAAAGGACAAACCATTGATTTTCTTAATGAAAGTGAAAACTGGAGTAACGTTTTTAGCATTAAGAGTTTTACCATATTTAGTGTTCAAAGAACAACCATTTCAAGAATTTTTCACTAAAATCTGTAGATTTGAGCTGCATCAACTCAGGGCCAAGGATAGATGTGCCAAGGGTATTTGGCCAAGGATAGATGTTCTTCAAGCAATAATACCAAAATATTTTTCTAAAAAATACACTAATACTCAAGTTATACCGTGTGTACGTAGCTTAACACTTATGTCAATACCCGGGTACCCGGGTACCCTTTTGCATGTTCTTACATACATATCTTTTTTATCTAACGAAAAATCGTCAAATCCTTTCCGATCCTTGTTATTTGAGTCTATTGACGATTTATATACATAAATAATAAAATGTGCCCAAAAATATATAAAATTTGGTCGTAAAGTCAAATACCCCGTTGTTCAATACCCGGGTACCTTTATATAAATAAATAATTAAACTTATTTCTAGCGATAAAAAATATTACTTAATATATAAATAAACGGATTTATTTAACTTTTAATTAATTTTATTATAAAATTTATTATAAATTATACATAAAATATTTTTTTTATATTCAATTTATTATTGGCAACATTCGTCACATTTTACAATTGCTTTTGAATGTTCATCGCAAACTGGTTTGTTACATTCTTTACACGATTTTCGCGTTTTTTTCTCCGTTTTTTATAGACATCCTGGTAACAAAAATGACTTGATCCTACAACATTATATCCACACCAATTTTTGGTTTATTATAATACTGAACAATTTCTGGTTTCTTTTTTTGTCTTCACTGCAAATCTGAGTGCATCGTAGAGAGAAGTATAACAACTTTTTTTTAGGAACATAAGACCATAGAGTAACTTTTTCTTGAAACCCAAATAGAGAAGAGAATTCTTTACGATCATTAGCATGTCTACTAGAATGTATTTTTTATTTATTTTTTTCAATATTCCTACAATTGTTAGGTTTCATACAATAAATGCTTTGCTAAAGGTAAAGTAGTAAAAAAAATATCCATTGTAATATTATTTCTTCCGGATCCTTTATATTTTGCAGCTAAATCTTTTTCTCTCTTCCACTCTTTCGCCTTGATTTATTTTTCGGCCAGTTGTTATTTTTCCAGTGTAAATTTGACCTTTCAATGGATATGATTTTTTTGCGTATTTTGATCCCATACTTTGCCCACCCAGCGGTTTTATTTATATAAATAGGGTTTTTCGGTTGGTGGAATACTCTATGAGTAGGGAAAGATGTCACGTTCTAGACCCACCACCTCCTTATGGGTTTTACATGCAATCTAGCCCCTTATGGGGGAATTACATGTAAAATCTAGCACGATGCCCCTTATGGAGATTTACATGTAAATCTAGCACGAAGCCCCTTATGGGGAATCCTATGCAAAATAGTTCTGAACGCGTCCGAGCGAGAATGTCTAGATGACGCTGCAAGATACGGGTACGTTGGATAGTGGGAAAATTCAAAATGAGGGGTGAGGGGTGAAAATTCAGATATGGGTTGATTCAATTGAGATTACATAGACCTCACACCCGGTTTGGCGTGGGGTCACATAGACCTCACACCCTGTTTAGCGTGATGAAAAGTGGATGCAAGTAGATGAAAAGTGGATGCAAGTAAATGAAAAGTGGATGCAAGTAGATGAAAGTGGATGCCAGAAAAATGAACTCTTTGGTATTTATATAAATGAAAAACATTAATACGATCTGGTTCACAGACAAGTTTAAGAAATTTCGCTTACTCATAGGAAATTATTCGGATAAATATAAGGTCTGTATAGTCTTGTCCGTTCTTGTTCGACCTTGTTCGGTATTGTCCGATCTTGTCCGGTCTAAAACCAATATGTATGCATACACGATTGTCCGCTACCCATCCGCAACTCATTTTGAATTTTCTCCGCTTGTCTGTCTGTCTAATCTAGTCTGTCTAGTCTAGTCCCGCTATTCTTGCCTGGTGTTATGACTGACAAACATCCGGTTGCGTCTAATCAACAAGCCGCAAATCAAAATAAAACGTAGATAACACAATGAAAGTAAAAATATAAACATTATTAACAATTATAAGAAAAACAATCGAAAATATATTTTAGTTGAATTAAACAATCCCTTAGATATTTTAGTTTTAGTCTAATCTAATTTTATGTATTTAGCTTGGTCTGTCTAATCTCATGTATTTAGCCCCATCTGTCTAGCTTCATCTAACTAGTCTCGTCTGTCTAGTCTTGTCTGTCTAGTCTTGTCTGTTCAGTCTTGTCCATTACATATAAATTGAGGGAAAAGGTCAACTGTAATTATTTATTCGTTAATCAGCCAATCAGCATCGAGATAATTAGTTTAGCAGTATCTGCCGCGGCTGATGACGTCATCTACTGAGGGGTAGGCGGTCGGGCGGTATCTCCCTTAAGGCACATGTTAGAGCCGTTCTGACACCAGATTTGATTTTTCTCATCAAATGGTTTAAAATGGTTTAGTCTAGTCCGTCTAGTCTTGTCCATCTAGTCTTGTCTGTCTAGTCTTGTCTGTCTAGTCTTGTCTGTCCAGTCTTGTCCGCCTAGTCTTGTCTGTCTAGTCTTATCAATCTAAATCCTCCCTAATCTCAATTGAATCAACCCCTATCTGAATTTTCACCCCTCACCCCTCATTTTGAATTTTCCCACTATCCAACGTACACGTATCTTGCAGCGTCATCTAGACATTCTCGCTCGGACGCGTTCAGAACTATTTTGCATAGGATTCCCCATAAGGGGCTTCGTGCTAGATTTACATGTAAATCTCCATAAGGGGCATCGTGCTAGATTTTACATGTAATTCCCCCATAAGGGGCTAGATTGCATGTAAAACCCATAAGGAGGTGGTGGGTCTAGAACGTGACATCTTTCCCTACTTCTATGGATAATCCAGAGTTGTAATGTGAAAGTCTCCGGGTATTAAAATTATTTTATTGAATGAAAAACCCATGCGGGTACACGGGTACTCGGGTATTGAACAACGTAGAAGCGACTGGGTATTGACATAAGTGTTAAACCAATTTTTCTCTGCACTATATTTGTGCTTTGTACGGTTAATCTTCGCTTGTAAAATAAGCCGGTATGAATGATTTATTTTTATTCCTTTGAACACTTCTAATGCCCCTTTTTGGGACAAATCCAAATTTAATTTGTGACTTGTAAAAATTTCACAGACAGAAAACAAGGTAATCGCGTCTAATGGCAGATTTGGCAGATGCAATTGTTTGGAACGAAACCGATTAAAAGCTGATATTCAGTCCAATCCAAAACTAATTTTACTTTCCTCTCCTCTAGAGCCCGATATTAATCGCATAAACAAACAATCAAGAGAGTAAACGAAATAATCGCTTGAGAAAGATTGAGCGAAAGAAAAAACTAATTTGAAATATTTTCGTAGATAATTACTTCTTGAAAGGCGACACGAAACAGCTTTTGTTTAAATTTTTTGGGTCAGTTTGTCACTAAACCGTTTCGACATGCAATTAAGATATAAATAAACGTTTTTTGTTTCGCATTTTAATTTCTTTTTATTTTCTTCTAACAAATAAAAGTTTTAATGAACGATTTTGCTACTTTTTTAAGTCTTTGTCTACATTTTAATATCAAACTAAATAATCTTATAAACCGTTCTCTAAAAACATAAAGTCTCAATAGGGAATATGCAGAATTTTTTGTTTGTTTTACGGTTTACTTCGTTATAATATAAAGTAAAAAAACATAAAGAAGAAGTAAAAGATAAGAGAGTAAAAGATAAGATAAAAAAAAAACATAAAGAAGAATCTAACTAATTTTGACCTGTTTGAACGCCCCCATTTTCGCGCGCTTTAGATCACGTCACAGGGCACTTTCAGTATTGTTTACTAAATCTCAATCAACATGCCATGTGACGTCATGCTTCGATTAGATACGGAAATTTCGCAAATTTGAGTTTCGCTTCCCTATTTTGTACTTTTTGATTAAAGTTTTATGGAATTAAATACAAACTCAATGAGAAATAATAGTTTGGGTTTTATCGGTAGCAAAAAATCAAGTAAATTTAAATCACTTGCATGCTTTTTATTAGAAGGGAAGACAACATTTAAATGTTAATAGCTATATGATTTCAAATTGAGTACTACATTATCAACATTATAGATGTTCTATCTAAACAATTAGTCTGTCTAGTCTTGTTTGTCCAGTTTTATCTGTCAAGTTTTGTCTATAGAGTCTTGTCTATTTAGTTTCCAGTCTAGTAATAAGTTTGCACATTAAAGATTTATTGTAATACTGTAAATTTATAATTGTTTGGCTGTGTTTGTTCTCTTTTTGTGTTTGTTGTTTGTTTGTAGTCACGAATGATAATATAACATACACTAATAATACACTTTATCTATCCAATAGAGAGAAGCCGAATAACAGCAAAATAATAATATATGTTCTATGGGAAACCCAAATAATTAGGACAATTAATAACTAATAATTTGCTGATACGAACAATTTTTGGAATTTTGCGTAGATTTTGGGTGGTATAAAAATGTCGACACGCAAATTTGACATTGAATGAGACTTGGTAGACCTCGAAATAGGTAAGAGAAAAGTTTGTTGAAAATTTAGGCAGAATTTTCTTAAATTTGCACTTATCAAATAATTTTGTAAATACTTTGCTAAGATAAGAACATAATAAATGTGTTTGTGGTTTGCTTCTAATCAACTGATTATTCGCGATTAGAAGCACACATATTTATGATGTTCGTATCTATGCAAAATATTACATATACATATATATTTGGAAATATTCAAATTTAAGAAAATTCTGGCTTAAATTAAATTTACAAATAAAAGCAGTTGACATGAGAATTTGAAAGAGAGAATTGTATGGTAAGTAAATAGACTGCCTTTCAAAAAAAAACAGAACACCGAGTATTTATTGGACGATTTTAATGAAATTTACAGAATTTCATCATGTAAATGAACGGCATCGATGATCAAAAGATCAATTGTTTTCGTTCCTATTTAATGGTATTTTTTCTTGATTTCAACATTATTAACATCTGCTGATTTTTTAATGTAATTGCTTCTAATGTCCAAGTAGCCACCGAGTAGCTTTACGTTTCAGTTTGCAAAACTTAAAAAGATGCCCCGTGTTCGTCGCCGTGCTCAATATCATCATCTAAGTGATTTTGAAAGGAGTCGCATTATTGGTATGCGAGAAAGGGGTTTTTCGGTTCGTGCTATTGCTGAAAGGGTAGGCCGTAGTGTATCGGTGATAGTACGCTGCTGGCTTAGATGGTCCGAGGCTGTGGAGAATCGACGTAGACTTGGATCAGGACATCCAAGAAGCACCACTGAGCGTGAAGCTCTTCGTCTTACAAATTTAAGGGACAGATTTATAACGTGGCGGGCGTTGGGAAATGACTGGATGGCTAGGAGGTTAGCACTGGAGAAGAATCCGCAGTTTTGGTATTAGATCCTACCGTCCACAATTGTGTCCTCCACAATTTATGTACCTCTTACTCCGCAGCATCGCAGAGCAAGACTTGATTGGTGCAGGGAAAGACAATGATTGCTGCAGAGTCTCGGTTCTGTTTATGGGCTCATGATGGTCGCATAAATGTGTGACGTCGACGTGGTGAATGCAGAATTTTAGAATTTGCTGTTGAAAGACTTACGGCCCTTACACAGGGAGTTTTGGTTTGGGAGGCGATAGCGTATGTGTCGTTCTCCTCTAGTTTTTTTAGAAGCAAGTGTTAACGCGATTCGGTATATTGACAACATTTTACAACCAGTGTTAGTGCCCTATGTAAATGCCTTGCAGAATCCCATTTTTTAGCAAGATAACGGTCGGCCTCACACAACGGCCATTACAAGACAGTTTTTTGATAGTGCCGAAATCAATTTGTTACCTTGGCCATCTCGTTCTCCAGATCTTACATAAGTATACATAAGTAATGAGTAACTTACAGTCCCCACTAACACTGTACTGGAACTTGAAGGTCAAATTACGAAGTTTGGAATGAAATACCCAACTCCATATTGATATCCTGATTTCTAGCATGCCTCGACGGGTTAATGAGTGCTTGGGAAATCGTAAAAGCCCAACACATTATCAATTGTTATTCATTTGTTTTTCAAGTTAATTTTTTTATCATCGATGCAGTTCATTTAGATGATCAAATTCTGTAAATTTCATTAATATCGTCCAATAAATAGTTGGTGTTCTATTTTTGTTAAAAGCCAGTATATTTGGTTGGTGGAAATTTGCAATAAAATTCGAAATAGGTAAGGCAAAATTGAATAGTTGGAAAATATTTCGCGGTTGAAAATTGGCATTGAATTTTCGTAATTTTGGCATTACAGAAAATTCCACGTTCCATCCGAAACAACAAGAATTATTCAACGTTCCGGACTAATTCTCAAATTACAGACGATGCAATTTGCGACTTGTTTTCCCAATTTTAACAAACTTTAGCCATGAAATATTTCGCGTTGTTCCTTGCCATCTTGCTGGCCCCCGTATCGGTCGAGGGGCGAATTGTGTCCAGAGATGAAGTGGCCAACGCTTTGCGAGCCAGAGGATTCGACAACGCGAAAATCGAGACATTCTTGTGTATCGTCGACCACGAATCTCATTTCGAATCGACCGCCTACAACCCCACCACAGGTGATCACGGCATCTACCAGATCAGTCAGATCTATTGGTGTTCCCCACAAGGTAAACAAATATTCAAATAATATTTATCTTGACAGTCAAGATTAGACAAACAAAACTAGACGGACAAGATTAGACAAACAAAACTAGTCGGACAAGACTAAGCAAACTAAACAGACAAGACTCTTCTTTTTTTGAATGGGGTGTAGATGGCACCTTTCGTTTAACCATACAAGTGAGCCCCCTGAAATTAACCCGAACACTCCGGAACCGCTTATCGCATTTCTTCAGGGCGTTGGTAGATGTTGCTACAGTTGTACTATCTACTTCCCCTTTTCACACTGCGTGCGATTAGGGGTTTGATTTTTGGGATTTATTTTTCTCCCGTCGCTTTCTTTTTCCGTAATTATTGTCTTGACGAATTTGTGGATAGTGTTCCATTGAACCGTCTTTTTTGGTAGGTGCGCCATCATATTTTGTGGATCGAGTCTATCATTTTCAAACATCTCCCTCTCGTCCCATCTAGAATACTCGAATATGGTATGGGTGACACTATCGGTCAAACCACAGAATACGCAATCTGCGTCAGATGCTCTCCCAATGTTGTGAAGGTAATCTCGAAAACATCCGTTGCCTGTTAGGACCTGGGTGAGATAATATGACACTTCCCCGTGTCGTCGAGTAATCCATGTTTCAATGTCCGGGTTGAGGATCCTCGTCCACTGACCTTTTGTGGAGTTATTCCATTTTTCCAGCCACTCCTGAGCGAGTTTGGTACCGACCTCTTTTTTAGAACTTCCTTTTATTTTTGCCTGCCTCCTATCGATCATTCCTATATTTTGCCTGTAGTTCGATGGGTGGGATACCTGCAATTACCAAAGCTGTATTGCGAGATACAGTTCGGTAGGCACTGAAGACTCGTAAGGCCATTTTCCTCTGGAATACTTATAATTGGTTGATTTTTATTCCCCCATTAAGGGTCTCTAACCACTCAGGGTCCACACCCTCGACTGGGCCAGTTTTTGGGGAGCCCTGGAGACCGAACACGTACCGCTGAATCATCCAACTTCTTCAGGCATCGTACGACGGCTCAACCAGCAGTATTCGTATCCCAAATGACTTATCCGAGGAGTTTTAGATTCAAACTGGAGTACGACAAGGAGACGTCGCCTCGCCACTACTTTTTACATTGTGGTGGACGGGATTATGCGGAAAGCATTCGATGATCGACGCGGAGTTTAAGTAAAGTTTAGGTTTTTTAGGTTTAAGTCCGATACCGCTATCACTTCAGAACCGATCTAACGTTCGCCGACGACAGCGCCGTCTGCACCGACATGAATGCCGAAGCAACAGACATTTTGTAAGACATTTCCCGCATCGCCCTGTCATACGGATTAAAGATCAATGCGGCTAAAATCAAAGTGCGTTTGATAAAATCAAACGGACGGATCATTTTAAAGGACATAGGGGCTAACTTTCTGTATCACGTTATCAAGACCGCTTCGGACTTTTCCGGCGCTAGGTGGACAAAACTTTAATGACATCCATTTGGTGATTTGTTCAATCGTCGCCGCAAATCCTATGATGTCAACTTCGGCCTGAAAACACCGTCGTAGAGTACGTTCCACAGAGTCGGTCTCATTACGGAGCCCTGTGGAAAACAACTACTGACGTCACTGGTTTGAACCTTGTTTTCAGCACAGAGGACGATACTCGCGTAGACAGCTACGAACCATTCTTAATAAATATGGCGGCATATCTCTTTCTGTTAATTCATCCATAATGTGCTGCCACGCTGCCGAATTAAAGACATTCCTTCTAACGTAACATAATTTTCTAGTTCAATTTGTAAGTTCCTTTGTCTTTTCCGATATAATTATTACGTACTTCACCGCATCTATTGTTGAGCTACCTTCTCTAAATCCGAATTGTCTTTCAGATAGGTTTATGCCGTTTTCTAGTTATTTCTTTAATCGTGCTAAAATTATATGTACCAGCATTTTGCCAGAGACATCATGAATACAAAAGAGCCGGCATGAAGAACCTAGGGGTAGGGACACCTTGTTTGGTTTTCTTTATTAATACTAATTTAGCTTGCTTCCATCTGGCTGGGAACTTGCCAGTCAGTACACATTAATATTAACAGTACGAGAGAAAGGCAAAACGATGTTGTTGCGCATTTTTTACGGCCTCCATGGGTATACCATCTGGTCCTGGGGCTTTGTTGTTGCGTAATTTTTGACGGCCTCCATGGGGATACCATCTGGTCCTCGGGCTTTGTTGTTGCGCAATTTTTACGGCCTCCATGGGGATACCATCTGGTCCTGCGGCTTTGCGCAGACGGCTACTTGCCATGATTAGTTCTTCTTCTGTGGACGGAGGAGTGTTGTCAACTTTAGGTTGGTCCCAGATTGGTTTTGGATGAATTGGAAATGTGGCTTTGCTCACCTCTATCATTTTATCCATCGGTAGTTGTGCTTTCGGCTGCTAAATACGTAGGCTCCTAAACGCTATTGGATATGCGACAAGACTTCTCTGAACAGATAAGACTAGCCAGACAGGAGTAGACAGACATGACTTGACAGCCAAGGCTATACAGACCATACAAGAGAGACAAGACTAGACAAACCATACAGATAAAACAAGTTTATTTCTATTGAGTATGTAGGTAATGGTTGTGGAATGGCCTGCAATTCTATGAGAGACGATGATATAAACAACGATACGGATTGTGCAGTTAAGGTCTACTATGATACTGAGAGGTTTAGTGGAAACGGATTCACTGCTTGGACCACCTACCAATTCTGTCATTGAATCCGTGACCAACAATTCAATTAAATTGTCAGATTTGCGCTTTGTTTAATAACTGATTCATACAATTTCTTCAAACTAACTAGATATACACCCCGCCCTCTATTTACAAATTTTCCTAGGTCAATCCAAAAATGTTCTACTTGCGTAGATTTCTTTCCTTTACTAGATTATATTAGAACTGAAATTTATGACTTTGACGTTTGAATTTGTTGAAAGAATCACTTAGATAATTTGTAATCGAGCTTAAAAAAAACGTGGACTTTGGTAAAGAATACGGGATTGTTTTGAAACTTAGTGTTGCGGACTTTTTACTTGGTGTAACGGTTGTTAATCGTCTTTGGCACTCTTTAACTAAGATCTGGAAGCAAAAATTAAGCTTCTACGTTGTCTTCGTTGGTTCAATAAATATTCGTGTTTTTGTTGAAAATAATTGTTTTTTGATTGTAATTTTCAATATGACAGATATTAGATGCGAACGCAACTAACTCGACGTTGCCACGTTTAATTTTGTTTATATGAAAAACTATAATTTTGGCAACATATATACAATCTTAAGCGTCGTATTTAAATTGCATTCATTTTGCAACGAACAGTAACGCCAGAAACAGCCACAATGTCTGGAGTTAATTATTTAAGCGTCCTGGATATCCACCGGATTCTGCAGGATCCAGACGAAACCGTCAAGAATTTGCATGCACATTGTAGTGAAAAGACATAGGCTTTGTAAAAAAATATTTTTTCTTATTTCGGAGTAATATTTGGATTTTTGTAATAAAAAAGTGCATTTTCAACCAAATATCTGATGTGTATGACTGGTCACATAAGTGAGAATGTAGATACAATTGGGTCAGCGTTGCCAAATTTAATTTTGATAACATATAAATTATTTAAATTGTTCTGCGTCACATGTTTCTGTAAAGTATATACAAAATTGGCTTCCAGAAATTATTTGTCTATTATGAATATTCAGAATATTTTAAGAGATCCTGACTAAACAATTCAAAAATTACTTGAATGAAAATTGATACCGGCCGAGTTGGTTAAACCAACGGTCCTTGCTACATTGTCCTATATTAGATCGAGAGTTCGCGCGGCAGCGGGAACTATCGATCCAATATAGGACAATGTAGCAAGGACCGTTGGTTTAACCCTTGTTAGATTAGGTTGCCCGCCGCGAAGCGTGCAAATAAATCAAGACAACATACGCGCGGCAGCGCGAACTCTCGATCCAATATAGGACAATGGGGCAAGGACCGTTGGTTTAACTCCGGCTAGATTAGGTTGCCCGACGCGAGGCGGGAAGATAAATCAAAACATACGCGCGGTAGCGCAAACTCTCGATCCAATATAGGACAATGTGGCAAGGAACGTTGGTTTAACCTCGGTTAGATTAGGTATCTTAAAAAAAGTATTGATATTTTGATATGCATATGGGATAATATTTTTCTTAAAAAAAAAAAATAAACGTGTCTATGTCGAGTTAGTTGCAGCTACTATCTGTCATCTTGAAAATGTTAACAATTTTTCTCAACAAAAACACAAATATATTTATTGGACCAACGTAGACAACGTAGAAGCTTCTAGATCTTAGTTAAAGAGTGCCAAAGACAATTAACAACAGTTACACAAGGTAAAAAGTCCGCAACACTAAGTTAAAAAAAATCCCGTATTCTTTACAAAGTCCAAAAACGTGTTAAAAGAAACCGTGTTAATCCTAGAGGTGTATATCCTAGAGGTAATGTCCTATTTACCGTGTAAATCCCATCACGTTGGCGTCAAACCATCGCGTAGGCGTATGATTCTGAGGTCCCGAGTTCAATCCGAGCGATGTTCGACCGAATTTGTTCGAATAAAACAAATGTGACTAGTAACGTACCACCTTTACAGAAAGAATATGACAAATTTAGGTAGACGACATTTCAAACCTAACAATTACGGAGTAATGAAATAGGGGAGTATGTAATCTTTGGGACCATTTCATAGATAATGAAAAGGGAAGCAGCAACTTTCAATAACCTAAGTAGGGAAAGATAGTATGTTCCTTAGGGCCTTCCCTCCGGCCCTTCACCTCCTCTTTCCGAGGATTAAAGCTGATTAAAAGCTGATTATCTGTTAAAAGCTGTTTAAAGCTGAATAAAAGCTGATACATCCAAGTTCTCTTAATGGGTTAACGGTGAAACGGAGATAAACTTTATTGTGGTGCCGTGTGAATATATGGGGCTGTTAGATCCATCGAGAATTATAAGTGGGGTCATTTGTCTAGAAAGCGGATTCTCGTACAAAGGCTGTTCAATTTACTAATAAAGCTATATTTTATTCCTTGAGAGGCGGTGATGCCCTATTAGTCAAGGTGTCAGACTTCGGAGCCGTAAGTCCCGGGTTCAAATCCGGGATCTGGCAAAGTCATCCTCATCCAAAGTCAGAATAGTGGCTCGCCAACCACGTTAAAAACTGTAAGGGCTCCCTACACTTTTGTCTAAGATCAAGACACCAAGCACAAGTGTAGGCTGTGGGAGGAGGCTAAGGCTCAATCTTGGGCTGAAGAGCCATGGAGATTAGATCAATCCCTGAACCATCAATGCTATGGCTTTTTCTCTTTAAATTCGTTAAATTGACCACTCTGTTCTTAAACTGACACAAGCTTGGATGATGTTCTACTGAACTGGCTTCAGTGTTGCTTGGAGGTGTTTATGTGATTCTAGATTCTCAATCCACCCACTTTCCTCCACAGGCAGAGTTAAAAAGCTGTGACTAGGGAAAGTAATCGTCCAAACCTATCATTAGAAATGAATAACGGGGTTAAGATACTTTCTGAGCCACCATTGCAAAGGGAGAAAGCTACTGTGGTACTTCTCATACACTCTCTATGTATGAGAACATGAATTTCGAATGAATTATCGAAAATGTGGAAAAATACAATAGGCCACATGGCTGAAAATTTACCCGATTTCCGCATTGGGGGAGAAAGAATAAAAACGTGTCGATTACCGTGTAAATCGAGGGATAGATGTATTAAACTTTTTTTGTGTGGGCAGACAAATTGGTACAGTTTGATACAATTTTGTCTGGTCTTCTTCTTCTTCAGCCTTTCAAGTCCACTGCTGGATATAGGCCTCCCCAAATTTATTTCATTTTTTTCTGTCCTGGGCTTCTTGGTGCCATCTTTTGCTGAATACTCTTTTTACATCATCCAGCCATCTATTCTGAGGTCGCCCTGCGCTTCTCTTAGTTCTGCGTGGTCTCCAGTGGTCTGGATTTCAAAAAAGTTTTCCAAAAATAGAAAGAATTTTCAGTTTTAAACATAAATTGGCATATAGGGGTTTTCCAGACCGCTGATTACGAATTTCATAGTGTAATTTTAAAATTCAAAATGGCGGATCCAATATGGCCGACTACTTCAGTAAAATTTGATCGGAATTTCATATAAATTGGTATATGAGGGCTTTCGAGGTCACTGATAACGAATTTTATGGTATAATTTCAAAATTCAAAAGGGGGGGGGGGTCCAATATAGCCGACTACTTCATTAAAAATTGATCAAAATTTCATATAAATTGGTATATAAGTGTTTTCGAGTTAACTGATTATGAATTTCATTGTTTAATAGAAAAATTCAAAATGGAGGGTCCAAGATGGCCTAGCATATTTTAAAAAATTGCTTGAAATATCATGTTAATATGTATAGAAGTGTATTTTTAAGGGTAAATATGTATTAAGGGTACAAACAAATTTTGCAATAGCAATAATGTCTGCGTAGATCCTAAACTAAGAAACAGTTTGCCCGGCGCGTCGCCATGCCGGTCGGCGCTTAGTATTTCTAATGTCACATCTACAAAGGCAGACATAGGCATGATTTTCTTCTAGATTCTATTACAAAACATCGTAATCTATATGTTTCATATCTCAACTTCTTATGCCCCGCTGCGCTGATAAATTTGTTGTTAATTTACGGAAATTTTTTTAATAGAAAAACCGTTATGTAGACACATATTTGACATGATTTCTAACACACGCTAGTATATATTAATGAAAACGTTATATATGTAAAAATTCTACATAGCTTCCTTAACACCCTCCATCAAACAAAAGCGAAAAAGGACACTCCAGTAAAAAGTTACAGGCACTTGAATAAACAAAGATATTTCTGACCCGATACATTTGTGCGCGCTGAGCCGACAATGGTAACTTTGAACTCACGTAGCGTCTCAACCATAAAAGATATTCCACTTTTATTTTAGAATAACATACACTGAAGCATCCTCTGCAAGATTCTTTTGAAATAAACTCATTCGGCTTCAGATTCAGACCACTGTGTAACTGTCTTGCCTTGAGTCTTGCCTTGAGTCAACTGATGCCTTGCGACATACCCTACTTAGCTCCACTTGAGGTTTGCCACTCGGTGCATTACATCTGTTACACCTGTTCTAGTGCGTACCACTTCATTTTTGACTTTGTCCCTGGAGCATATTCGATATTGGGTTGTTCTTAATTTCTCGGCGCTCTTTTCGGTCAAGGTGGTAATTTCTAGCCCGTAGGTCATTACAGGCAGTATACATGCATTGAACAGCTAGGTTTTTAAGCACTTTGCGACATTCTTGTTTTTAAAAATGTATCCTCGTTTTCCGAAACTTAATCTTACTCACCTGAAAATCTCGATGATTTGATTTTCTTTGCCTAGTTTAATTTGATGGCCTAAGTATATATATTCGTCAACAGTTTCTACGATATTACCATCAATAGATATCTGTTGGTTAGTGTTGCTCATTACTTTTGTTTTGTTCAGGTTCATATTTAATCCGACTTTTTGGAAGCTTGATTTAGTTCTTGTAGCATGTTATGTATTTCTTCGTTGCTATTGCCCATAAGGACAATATCATCTGCGAAACGTAGGTGTGTCAAGTTTCTGCCTTCTATGTTTATACCCCTTTCGTTCCAATTTAGTTCCCTGAAGATATTTTCAAGTGCCAGAGTGAATCGTATAGGGCGGACATCGTGTGACCCTGCCGTTGATCTATGTCTTACTATTTAGTTATGTTTGCTATTCCTTGTCCAGTTTTAAAATTTATAAATCCACCTAGAGTCTTGCCCTATCCAGTTCTAAAATTTTTAATTTTTCATCCAAATGAAGAGAAAAATGTCTATTTTTATTTATATTATATATATTTATACTTGTGAGTAATTGCGTTAGCAATTATATATTCAGTTTGTGTAAATGTGACAAATTCTTGTGGCCGAATCGTGAGAAACCTGGTATGTAGTCCAAACGGCGAGAGAAAAGAAGAAGAAAAAAACTAACGTAATATTTTTCTCGGTAATTTATCTCATTGTTACCAGCAATTTCTTAAATAAACAAAAAAAAAACGAAACAAGGAGACACGTAAGATTTTAATTGTGACCCACAAGCGTTTTAAAAGACTGTTTGCGTTCTACGAGAACAGAATTTAAAAAAAACGCTTTTTGCAAAATCAACATACACACAACGCGCTCGTGTTTCGCGAATTTTATGAACATTAGCAGACTGAAATTAAACGAGGTATTGATAACAGACATTCTTTCCTATAGTTTGCCAGACAATCGCAAATCCATAACGCAATTATCACTTGTTCAATACATTATTCACATTCCTTCGAATTTGTAGCATTTAGTAATTACGATTTAAAGTTGTAGAAGCAATGTCGAGCTAGATTAAACCAACACGATTTTGGAAGAGCGCCGATTAAGGAAGAACAGAAAAGACCTTCCATTAATTAAATTTTTGTTAAGATATTTAGAAAACTGGATTAGAGGCTATAAAAGACCAGGCAAAACTAAATAATTCTCAACAAGAGTAGTCTAAACAAGACAAGTGTAGATAGGCTATAAGAGTTCGAGCTCAAAATTCCATAAGGATTTACGAGCGCATGCGCAAACCGCCTATACCTGTTCAAGCAGTATTTTCTATGACAGGTTTAAACAGGTAGTAATCATCAGCTAATAAACAGGTTTAAACAGGTAGTAATCAGGTATAATCAGATAATAAACCGGTATTGGCGGTTCGCGCATGCGCTAGAACCAGACACGTGACCGCAAGAAATGTGAATTTAGACCCATATGTAAATCCTTATGGGATTTTGAGCTCGAACTCTTATAGCCAATCTACTGACAAGTTTACTAACAAGACGAGAAAAACTGAAAAAGGCTAAATTTAACTAGACTGCATAATACTAGATGAACTAGAATGTAGGGAACTAACCAATATAACCAACGCTCAAGTACATCAAAATTCAACACCAATAATATCATGCATCTGTATTAATACCTGTACCAATATTGCAAGCAATTTAAACTATCGTAAGTTAAGTTGGTTTAGGATAGGTTAGGTATCCACCTGTATATTAAGTTTCTAATTTAAATAAATTATTATAGATTAGGTTAGGCTTTACAACGTCCCTCCATATCCTTCTGTCCTGTACTGTGTAGGGCCATTGCCGTACCTCGAGTACCTTCAAGTCCTTAATAACTTTCGTCGTCTCTCCATCGTATTCGTGGCCTGTCTCTCGATCTCTTCGACAGGCAACCATAGCGTCAGAGCATTTGGGGTTCGGTCGTCCTTCATTCGCATGATGTGCCCGAACCACCAGCCTTCAAGACCTCGAGCGCCTTGACATGCCTCACAATGTCTGTTCCCTCGAGTATTCCATCTATTTCTGCGTTGGTTCATATTAGCTCTTATTCATTCCAAACATAAGTATATGGATAAATACACGGAGAAGTGAGTTATCACAACACAATTCCTATCCGGCCATAACAAGAGACTAAGTTGAAGCGCATTTTTACAATATATCCATCCGTCACTCCGAGGTCATGCGAAAAGCAGTTCCAGTGTGATCGGATGCGTATCCTAGGGGAGCACTTGTCTGGTAAGGAATATTCCGCCAGCTACGCACCCTATAATCGCGCAATCAACATCGTTGTGTATATCATCGTCCCTCATGGAATCGCACGTCATTCCACAACCAGTACCTATAAAGTTAACAGAAATAAAATAGTTTTATTTCTGTTATTTAGTTATGTATTTACCTGGTGGTGAGCACCAATAGTACTGACTGATCTGGAAGATTCCGTGGCCGCCCTTGTCGTCGTTGAGAGCAGCCGAGTCGAAATTCGATTCATATTTGACCAGGCAGAGGAAAGTGTTGATTTGCCAGTCTTCCAAGTTTTTGGCACGAAGAGCACCCTCCAATTCTTCTCTGGGTACTATTCTCGCCTCGACCGACACGACGGCCAGCACGCTCACCAGCAATATTAAATATTTCATGGCAAAAAATTAGCGAAAGCTTTTCTAGAAATATGACTGTTTATAACAAGAGGCTTAGTTTATACAGCGGAATAGTTTTTGCAGATTTATATTCTGCGAAAATGAAAAAAATTCTTGCAGTATATATAAACAATTCTCACTCACCTATTTTCAGTTTCAGTGCGGATTCTCGTCGCCTTTCTTTTGGACGTTCGCATGTCGTGCGTCTTTTTATATTGCTCGAAGGCTCGCAATTAGCAATGCAAATATTTTTTTCACTGAAAACACTGAACTATTTATAGACATAAATAGATAAACATATTTCCAATGTTCTTATCTTAAGAATAAATTTAACTAATTGTTTGTTAACTATTGTTTGTAAAATTGCTAACAATTTTTCCAATATCGCAACTTAAGTACTAAATGGCAAATAACGTCTTATTTTGTCTTGTCTGTGTCTGACCAGTTTTGTCTGTTTGGTATTGACTGTCTAATCTTGTCTGTCTATCTAGTCTTGACTGTCTACTCTTGTTTGCCTAGTCATATCTGCCCAGTTTTGTCTATCTAGTCTAATCCTGTCTGTCTAGTCTCGTCTGTCTAGTCTCGCCTGTCTAGTCTCGTCTGTCTAGTCTCGTCTGTCTAGTCTCGCCTGTCTAGTCTTCTCTGTCTAGTCTTGTTTATCTAGTCTTGTCTCTGTAGTCTTATATCTCTAGTCTTGTCTGTCTAGTTTGTCTTATCTTGTCTGGCCTGTCATGTCTTATCTTGTCTGTCCAGTCACACCTATCTAGTCTCTTCTGACATAATTGGACATTATAGTTAATGAAAATATTAATAGAGAAATGTATGTTTGTCTACAACTATAAACTTTTATCGTTTGTAATTATTGTAAATCTCGGTTCTTGAAACGTAATAATATCTCGTTAGTTTTCATATTAGTTTTTATGGCTTTTGTTAATCTATAATAATATGTTAATTAACGGTTTGGCAGTTCGAAGTTGCAAACCTTTGTTGATGAAAAACGTAGGAAACGAATTTTCGTTAGTTATTAAGTCGGTTGTAATGTTTGCCTTGCCAATATGATAATTAGAGAAGATTTAACAAGACGAGAAAAACTGAAAAAGGCTAAATTTAACTAGACTGCATAATACTAGATGAACTAGAATGTACGGAACTAACCAATATAACCAATGCTCAAGTACATCAAAATTCAACACCAATAATATCATGCATCTGTATATTAATACCTGTACCAATATTGCAAGCAATTTAATCTATCGTAGGTTAAGTTGGTTTAGGATAGGTTATGTATCCACCTGTATATTAAGTTTCTAATTTAAATAAATTATTATAGATTAGGTTAGTTTAGGTTATTAAGGTCTGTCTGTCTTGTTTTGTCTGTCTAGTCTTATCTGTCTCAGTGAAAGGCCAGTGGACTTGGCTTCTCATTCCAAACATTCTTCTTCTTCTTCTTCCTTGGCGCTACAGTCCTCTATGGGCCTTGGCCTGCTTTACAACGTCCTTCCATATCCTTCTGTCTTGTACTGTGTGGGGCCATTGCCGTACCTCGAGTACTTTCAAGTCTTTAATAACTTTCGTCGTCTCTCCATCGTATTCGTGGCCTGCCTCTCGATTGCTTCGACAGGCAACCATAGCGTCAGAGCTTTTGGGGTTCGGTCGTCCTTCATTCGCATGATGTGCCCGAACCACCTTAGCCTCTGCGCCTTGACATGCCTCACAATGTCTCTTCCCTCGAGTATTCCATCAATTTTTGCGTTGGTTCTTATTGGCTCTTATTCATTCCAAACATAAGTATATGGATAAATAGAAAACACGGAGAAGTGAGATATCACTTAACACAATTCCTATCCGGCCATAACAAGAGACTAAGTTGAAGCGCATTTTACAATATATCCATCCGTCACTCCGAGGTCATGCGCAAAACCAGTTCCAGATTGATCGGATGTGTTTCCTAGGGCAGCACTTGTTTGGTAAGGAATATTCCGCCAGTTTGTCTAAAGTGGTTCGGGAGAAGCTCTCAAACCCCCAATCCACCTTGGGTTTTAGTATGCGCCACCCTGGTATCGCATATTTTGCATTCATTCAGGGTGGGCAGCCCGGACGGTTTACTGAAAAACCGCCCTAGTTGTTGTCTCTCCGACCAGGATTCGAACCCGGGTCTCCCGCATTGAAAGGCGGGTATTTTGTCAACTACACCACCGAGGAGGACGGTCTTGTCTGTCTAGTCTTGTCTGACTAGTCTTGTATCTCTAGTTTTGTCTGTCTAGTCTCTAGTTTACGTTGTGTTAGAAATGATTCGACTTAAATGAGTATTCAGGAAAAGAGGATGAGTATTCCAGCAGTAATAGAAAATATGAGACTAAAGTAAACAAAATGAGACGAACAGGTAAATATTTAATTAGACAAAACAAATGAAACTTTTAATTATAATAGATTTATCTTATTTGGGCAAATTGGCGAACTATCGTGAATTATTGGTCAGTTATTCAATGACAATATTGATAAGTGGTCCAAGCAGTGAAACCGTTTCCACTAAGTTTCTGAGTCTCATCATAGACTATAATCGCGCAATCAACATCGTTGTGTATATCATCGTCCCTCATGGAATCGCACGTCATTCCACAACCAGTACCTATAAAGTTAACAGAAATGAAATAGTTTTATTTCTGTTATTTAGTTATGTATTTACCTGGTGGTGAGCACCAATAGATCTGACTGATCTGGAAGATTCCGTGGTCGCCCGTGTCCGTGTTGTGAGCGGTGGTGTCGAAATTCGATTCATGTTCTACCAGGCAGAGGAAAGTGTTGATTTGCCAGTCTTCCAAGTTTTTGGCACGAAGATCAGCCTCCAATTCTTCTCTGGGTACTATTCTCGCCTCGACCGACACGACGGCCAGCACGCTCACCAGCAATATTAAATATTTCATCGCAAAAATTAGCGAAAGCTTTTCTAGAAATTGGACTGTTTATAACAAGATGCTTAGTTTACACATCTGAATAGTTCTTGCAGATTTATATTCTGCGAAAATTTCTTGCAGTATATATAAAAAAATTCTTACTCACCTATTTTCAGTTTCAGTGCGGATTCTCGTCGCCTTTCTTTTGAACGTTCGCATGTCGTGCGTCTTTTTATATCGCTCGAAGGCTCGCAATTATCATTGCAAAGATTTTTTTCACACTGAAAACACTGAACTATTTGTGGACATAAACAGATAAACACATTTCCAATGTTCTTATCTTCGCAATAAATTTAACTATTTGTTTGTTAACTATTTGTTTGTTAAATTGCTAACAATTTTTCCAATATCGCAACGACTAAATGGGAAATAACGTCCTATTTTGTCTTGTCTGTGTAGTCGTGTCTGGCCAGTTTTGTCTGTTTGGTATTGACTGTCTAATCTTGTCTGTCTAGTCTTGACTGTCTACTCTTGTATGTCTAGTCATATCTGCCCAGTTTTGTCTATCTAGTCTAGTCTAGCCTTCCTAGTCCTTCTAGTCTGTCAAGTCTATCTAGTCTTGTCTGCCTAGTCTTGTCTGTCTAGTCTCGTATGTCAAGTCTCGTCTGTCTAGTCTCGTCTGTCTAGTCTCGTCTGTCTAGTCTTGTCTGTCTAGTCTCGTCTGTCTAGTCTCGCCTGTCTAGTCTTCTCTGTCTAGTCTTGTCTATCTAGTCTTGTCTCTGTAGTCTTATCTCTCTAGTCTTGTCTGTCTAGTCTTGTTTCTCTAGTCTTGTCTGTCTAGTTTGTCTTATCTTGTCTTGCCTGTCATGTTTTATCTTGTCTGTCCAGTCACACCTATCTAGTCTCTTCTGTCATATTTGGACATTATAGCTAATGAAAATATTAATAGAGAAATTTATGTTTGTCTACAACTATAAAGTTTTATCGTTTGTAATTAATGTAAATCTCGATTCTTGACACGTAACAATATCTCGTTAGTTTTCATATTAGTTTTTATGGCTTTTGTTAATCTATAATAATATGTTAATTAACGGTCTGGCAGTTCGAAGTTGCAAACCTCTGTTGATGAAAAACGTAGGAAATGAATTTTCGTTTTAATTAATTAAGTCGGTTGTAATGTTTGTATTGCCAATATGATAATTAGAGGATATTGATATTCGCATATCTTTCGAATATTTAGTTTTACAGAAAAGTGTTAATAAGGATTTTCGATAGAAATCGAAAGGTTCGCGTGCACTAGACCTAATCCGTCATCGGCCGAAGTTTGCTCGGGCGAAGACGGCCGAACTCTGACGATTGAATCAAACACTTGTAAAAGAAAGAGAGCGCGTACACAAACACGACCGTCATCGTTCGATGACGCTCGAAAACGGCCGATCAACCGTCGATTTCTCGCCAGTCTTTAGGCGTCTACATTGCAAATTGAGTGTATTTATAGTTAAATTTTGTTGTTATCTACCTAAACGACTATGGATATTGAAAAATTTATAAGTTGTGTTTATAATAGACCAATCCTGTGGGATAAACATTCAACAAATTACAAAATTAAAATGTCGGCACAAGTGGTAACATTGTTGCAGTGTAAGCACATACACGTCCGAGTTACTCGTCAGGGTAGTTCTGTCCGCCATCGGGAGACAAAATCGGTTTTGATGTACGCGAGCCGTAAGAGTTCTACCGGCAAGTGCAAACAGAACTGTTGCGCGATTTTTTTTCATTTTCATTCAAAACACTGCGTTCCTTATTATTGCAAATATCTTTTGAACTAAGATTTTATTAAAAAAATGTCAAAGGGGTCTTCGATAAAATTCTTTGGATACCACTCAGATCCGCGAATAGAATTGTTTTTGCAATTTTCAAAATTCAATTTTTTTTGTTGCAAAATCCCAATTTTTGCAGATTTTTTTTGCAAAATTGGTCAAGAAGTTAAAAATGCACGGTTTTTCTCAAAAGTGTGTCGAGAGTCTTGGTCAATGACCGGCTTTTTGCACGGTTTTGTGCGTCATTTGGTTTTAGGCCCACGATCTTTAGGTCACTATTTATCGTGTCCTTCCATCGCTGCTTCTGTCTTCCTCTGGGACGTTGGCCTTCAATCTCAAAATAGAAGGCCGAGTTGACAACAGTAACAGGAGCTGCTCGCAGTGCATGGCTATACCATCGGAGTCGTTTCTCTCTCAATGTGTCAACAATTGGAGCGACACCCATTTGCTCTCGATTTGTGTCGTTTCTGACACGGTCAATAAGGGAGATGCCCACTCCCCAACGAAGCATTCTCATTTCCATGGCATGTAGATCACCTGTAGAAAACTTGACAGATGGTCGACACCTCATTCCATATAGCGCAACAGGCCGTATCACTGACCGATATATCTTGGATTTGAGGTGGAGAAGTGGCATTTTCTTGTCGCAATGTACACCCGTGGCCTCCTTCCACCGCATCCACGAGATCCACGAGAACACTGAAGCTGCCATCATTCTGTAGGCGAGACCCAAGGTACCTAGAGGAGTTGGTCTTGACTAGATTTTCTCGACCGAGTTGAATCGTACCGTCCCTTCAAGTTAACTCCAGATATTCCGTCTTTTTCACGTTTTTACGTAGACTATAAGAAGAGGTGGTTATTCCAGTCTTCAACTTGAAGTTGGAGTTTCTCGCGGGAGACATCTGCAACCATTACATCATCCGCATAAAGAAGGGTCCAAGTCGACATTCCGTTGTCGAGTGATGGTGTCCATGACAAGAACAAAGAGGGATGGTGATAGTGCTGAACCTTGGCGGACCCCGACATTTACTGGAAAGTTATCTGAGGTGCCAGCAGCACAACGTACTCTGCTACTAGTGTTTGTGTATAGCATCTTGACCACGTTAATAAATGATTCTGGCACTCGATGGTCTCGGAGCGCATACCAAATTAATTTATGAGAAACACGATCAAAGACCTTTTCGAGGTCCAGGAAGGCAACATGCAGTGGTTTCTTTTTCTCGCTATGCTTCTCCATGAGTAATCGTGCTGCTAATATGGTGCCAGTAGTTTCAGACAAATCCACACTGGTTTCAGACAAATCCACAATGGCACGTAGTCGATGATCAAGAGTTCTCTCAAAGATCTTCATTGTATGTGAGAGAAGACGTATTGGGCGATAGTTAGAGTACTCTATTGGGTCCACTTTGTTCTTGGTACCGTGATGCTTGTAGCTTAGTCAGTAGGGATGTGTCCAGAGTCGATTATGGAGTTGAAGAAGGTAACAAGCCAATCAATTGCAGAGGTTTGCAGTTCTTGCAACTTCCAAAAGTCGGGAAGATTGTCTGGTCCAGGAGATCTCTGATTTTGAGGGCAATGGCAACTTTCTCTGTAGGGATTTTGTGGATAGACCCTTCAATTGGGAAACCTTCTGGGATTGGTGGATGCGGAAACCCTATATTTGAGATCTCAAAATGCTGATACCAGCGTTTGAGAACCTCATGTTTGCTCTGTAATCTTTTGCCTTCCTTGCTCTTTATGCACACATAGTGTTCAATATCTCTTGTTGATTTTGCTCGGGCTTTGGTCAGGCGGTATATATCCTTTTCTTCTTCTTTGGTGTGCAATTTATTTATTTATTTACCGTATGGCGAGCTACATATTCCCTTATAAATATAGAAAAAGTATGTATAGTAAAGTATAGTTTAGGTAAAGTATAGTAAAGTATGATATGTGTATAAAACTATCACTTCTACAGATTGACTAACAGTCAAGATAAATATATTTTACGAATACATTTAAATATAGGCTATGGGTTATAAATCGATATCAAGCGAGGTCAACCAATTCATGGCAGCAGGAGTAGCATTCAGTATCTCGCTCCATTCTCCTTCAAATCTTCTTATTGGACACTCGTGGGCTATATGAGCTACAGTTCGATCTGGCGCTCCACAGTTGCATTCCTGGGTGTCCGAGAGTCCCCACTTGTACAAGATGGACTTGCATCTGGCGTGGCAAGTTCTGATGCGGTTTATGCTGCACCATGCTTTCTTAGACATTTGCAATCCTGGGAGAGGAACGGTAGGATCCTCATGGTCAATATGTTTAAAATCATGATTGGATGTCCATTTGATTTCCAAGCTTCTCTGTTATGAAATGGTTCGTGATGGGTTATCATCCGTCCTCATCTTGCCAGATGGGTTTTCGGGAAGACGCCGCCTGGAACATTATCCAATATCATGTGGATTGGCAGATTTGTAGGGTGTTTAGGGTCGAGCAGTTTGACCCATTCGCGTACAGTAGCTTGTTGTCTCCTCAGGTCTGGTGGTGCAAAATTTGTTAGTGCGTGGGAGCCAAGGTACTGGAGTGGACTTTAGGGTTCCTGATATGATTTTCATGGTATCATTGAGGTGCACATCGGCTTTATTAGTATGAGAACTCTTGTACCACTCTGGCGCACAGTATTGGTGCAAGTACAAAAAGAACAAGTGATTGGGCTGCCGTTCGTAGTGTTTCTGCCCCAAGTAGTCCCAGCCAATTTTCTAATTATGTTGTTCCTGGTTTTTAGTTTTTGTCCAGTTATCGCCAAATGTCTTTTATATGTTAGGGACCGGTCTAGTGTTACGCCAAGATATTTGTGGTGGCTGTTGTGTTTTCCTCTTTTACCACAGAATGTGACATTCAGGTCTTTATTTGCAAGGCGGTTATTAAGATGGAATGCACATACCACGGTTTTGCTTGGATTTGGGCATAGTCGCGACTGTTATCTCTCGTATTGTATTATCTCTCGAGGTTTTCTAAGTCCGCTGTTAGAGCTTCCTCACCATCCTGACGGATGTGCCAACCGTAATCTAGAGATCAATTTGTGCTGTACCACTGATTACAGGTTCGCACTGCAAATTTGCATGAAATGTGTCCAATTTGAGGTAGAGATTGTTGTAGTGGTTGGTTCTTGCTTTAGCTACAGCTTTCTTCGCCCCTCGTTTAGCAGTAATGTATCTTTCTCTGTGCTCGTCTATCTTTTGAAAAAGTCAGGTTTTGAATGCTGTCTTCTTATAATGGATAAATGGATAACTGTCTTCTATATAATCTTTTCTTGTTCTTGAGCTGTCCACAACCATGTCTGCTTGTCAATATGGCGACTTTCTGCTTTTGTTGTACCCAATGTTTCTGCTGCAGAAACAAAAGTGGTTGCTGGTTCAATAATGGTATTTTCCTTTTTTCGCGAAATTCTGAAGAACTATTGAAATTTCGTATGTAATGTACTCTAGAACTAATCCATATCTACCAGGAATCCTAATGAAATATATATTTGCAAATTCTTGACCACATTAACAAATGATTCTGGCACTCCATGGTCTCGGAGCGCATACCAAATTAACTGATGAGGAACACGATCAAAGGCCTTTTCGAGGTCGAGGAAGGCAATATGCAGTGGTTTCCTTTTCTCGCTATGCTTCTCATGAGTAATCGTGTTGCAAATATGACGCCAGTAATTCCCGACAAATCCACACTGGTAGATGTTAATCTTGACAATGTAGAACTCTTGATTATCGACTACGTGATTCAATAATCAAGAGTTCTCTCAAAGATTTTCATTGTATGTGAGAGAAGGAGTATTGGGCGATAGTTAGAGCACTCTGCTGGGTCTCCTTTATTCCTGAAAATCGATACCGTGATGCTTGTAGTCCAGTCAGTAGAGATGTGACCAGAGTCGATTATAGCGTTGGAAAAGGTAACAAGCCAATCATTTGCAGATGCTTGCAGTTCTTGCAACTTCCATAAGCCAGCGGGAAGATTGTCTGGTCCAGAAGATCTCTTATTTCTCATGCTTTTGATTGCAATGGCAATTTCCTCTGCAGTGATTTTGGGGATAGGCCTTTCAATTGTGATTGGTGGATGCGGAAACTCTATATTTGAGATCTCCTTCAAATTCTGATGCCAGCGTTTGAGAATTTGAGAATGCCAGCTCATGTTCGCTCTGTAATCTTTTGTCTTCGTTGGTCTTTATGCACACATAGTGTTCAATATCCCTTGTTGATTTTGCTCGAGCTTTAGTCAGGCGGTATATATCCTTTTCTCCTTCTTTGGTGTCCAATTTGAGGTAGAGATTGTTGTAGTGATTGGTTCATCCTTCAGCGACGGCTTTCTTTGCCTCTCGTTTAGCAGTAATGTATCTTTCTCTGTGCTCGTCTGTCTTCTGAAAAAGCCAGGTTATGAATGCTATCTTCTTATCCTGGACCTTTTCTTGTACTTGAACTGTCCACAACCATGTCTGCTTGTCAATATGGCTACTTCCTGGTTTGTTGTACCCAATGTTTCTGCTACAGATACAAAAGTGGTTGCTAGCTCGATAATGGTATTTTCCTTTTATTCGCGAAATTTTGAGGAACTATTGAAATTTCCATCAATGTACTCTAGAATAGAGTAGTAACGGAGGTCTTTTTAGCGGAAGCAGAGGCGGATGCGGAGGTCAAAAATCATTAATTTGACAAACTACTGTATACTAGTAATCTAACCATTTTACTAATTAAATAAAAACTATCTAATCATATTCAAAAATAGGTTCGTGTTTATTCAAAATAGGTAACATCATAATACATTACCAGCTCCACTAAATAATTGTTGAACTTGACGGTGCCGACAAGTAAGTGCGAACAGTGGGCCACTAAAACGAAATATAGAAGAATTCTAGAAAAGACCCAACGAAAGGCAGCCCTCTAGATTGCATGTGCCTATAGGACGGTATTCACAAAGGCCATACAGGTGATTGCAGGCACGACAACAATCCATCTGCTGGTACTAGAGCGTACCTACGATAAAGCAGAAAACAAAAAAGAAGAAAGACTAAGGGCCAAGGAGGCTACTCTGAATAAGTGGGAAGAAGAATGGTCGCAGGATAGTACGAATGCTAAGTGGACAAAGGAACTAATTCCCGAACTAAAGCCATGGATTCAAAGGGAACAAGGAGAAGTGGGATACCACCTTACCCAGTTCCTTAGGGGACATGGCTGTTTTAATATCTACCTATTTAGATTTAAATTAGTCACAAGCGAAGAGTGCAGATATTGCGGTCATCAAGATACGCCGGAGTACACGGTCCTGTGGTGTTATAGGTGGCACACTGTAAGATAAGAAGCCGTAGACAAAGTACAACTCCCAAAAAACAACATAATAAAGTCAATGTTAGAAAGTGAGGATAAATGGGATGCAATAGAAGGATCAATCAAGGAAATAATCCGAAAAAAGGAGGAGGAAGAAAGGCAAATGATGAATGAAAGATGAAGAAAGAATTTGTGGATCTCAGCGTAGTCATGCTATTTCACTGATTTCCATGTAACCGAGGAGGGGTTTTTAGTGGGTAAACCTATCCTGACCATCTAGATGGGGAGTCCCACACTCTCCAGGGAAACCTCGAGGTTGTACGTAAAGTATTTCTCCCTCCTCCCGAACAAAAAAGTAAGTGCGAACAATGGGAACAAAAACTTTATATTTAATGTTATATATCCACCACGATACAAATCTTTGTTTAATTGGAGTCTTTTATCTTTATTATATTGATTTATTAGTGATTTTCATATCATAAGGTCGCTATTGTTAACCGTGCTGTCATTTGTTGTTTCTTCTTCATCTCCACTGCTATTTTGACAGCAAGATCTGAATGTACACTTCGTGTTGGTAGTAAAATTTGGAAGCTTGTGCACGGTTCATCGTCCATTAGATTCGATTCTACTCTGGCTCTTTTGGTAGTAGAAGCTTGGTCATCACCAATTCTATTTGCAGATCTTGCAATATCAATGTCATGAAAGCCATGATGTCAAAAAGTCATGCAGCGTTGGCAAGCGTAATAGTTCGTACTGAACTTGTTCTTTAATTATTTCATTAAAAAACTTTATACCTTGTGTTCAAGTATGTAACAAGCGAATACAGTGTATTGCTGGATGGTCACAGAATCTGGAATTGATGTCTTCGATAATGATGATAAATAATAATCTATCTAATAAAATAATAATCTGATGTTTTTGAATATTGTTATTGAACCCAGATTGTAGATTGTAGATATGGTGGTGACGACTTGTACTGCGACCTGATTCGGTTGAACCCAACACACAGTTATAGTTGTTGGACTGTACAACTCACATTACGCATTTGCCCACATTTGATTTTTTTTTAATATTCTTCTATGAACAGTTGCCGTTTTGTTTGTTGTAATGGTGTAACTGATTCAATTTCAAAGTTTCTCGTTGTTCTTCAATTTTACAAAATTCTTCATATTTCTCTTTATGCATGGATTTCACATCATAGATGCGCATCACAGAAATGGTGTTGCGTTAATGTTCAATAGTGAAATTCAAAAGTTAGTCCTCAGTTATACGCCAGTGTCCGATCGGGTAATTGTTCTTCAACTAGCAGCTCAGCCCGTCAACTTGACGATTGTTTAGGCGTACGCGCCAACTTGTGACGGTAGCGAAGATGATGTTGAATCATTCTACAACCAACTCTCTCTTGCACTCAAAGCATGTAAAAACTCAGATTTGACTAGATTATTAGGATATTTTATCGCCAAAGTCGGAAGGACTGAGTGCGGGCGGGCGGTCAGAAGGTATGGGCTGGTACGCGAAATAAGCGCAGCGACCGCTTGATAGACTCTCGCGTGGAAAATACTTTCATCATCACCATCACCTTCTTATAACTGCCAGGAAGAAGATTATATACTTGGAAATCAAATGCTGATGCCGTCGACAGGGTAGTTAGAAATCAGATCGACTATATCATGATCAAGAATCGATTCAAAAACAGCTTACGTGCTGTCAAAACGTACCTAGGAGCTGACGTTAACTCCGACCACAACCCCCTAGTAGTAACACCTAAGTAACACCCAAATCAGAAGTGTCGCAGTTAGACATGAGGCTGCTTATCCGAGACAACGTCGGTTTAAAGATCAACGCAGCTATGAAGTCACTGAACCTCGAGAACATGCCAGACACGGAGGAAGCATGGATCGGAATGAAAACACATATCGTGAGTATCAGCAGAACAATACTTAAGCAGTCAACAAATGACAAACAAAACCTTGGATGACAAACAAGATCTTAGATCTGATGGAAATACGTCGGAATCTAAAGAATGATAAACCCAAATACTTAGACCTTAATAGGCGAATTAATCGGTCCGCGGCACTTAACGAAACTTAACGAAAAGCTGAAAGAGTGGAAGAAGTATGTCGAAGAACTTTTCGCTAGCGACCGTCAGCAGGTGAACATTTGCGACAACCCCTGTGAGTGTCCAAAAATTACACACGCGAAGGTGCTTCACGCAATCTGGAAAGTCCGCTAGACCAGACGATGTCTATTCAGAAGTACTCAAGTTTTTCACCGACCGATTCACAGATAAATTAGTCAGCATCTTTCACTCCATTTATGTTTCTGGGAAGATACCAAAGGACTGGTTGCAGTGTGTCTTCGTCACACTACCCAAGAAGACGTGGCCAAAAACATGTGGAGACTATTCCTTAAAATAATACATGGTCGATTATACCGCAAATGCGAGGAACACCTCTCTAATACTCAATTTGGATTTCGTACCGCGCTGGGAACCAGAGAGGCCCTATTTGGCATAGAGGTCTTAATACAGAGATGCCGTGACATGTTCATCGATGTATACGCGTGTTTTCTCGATTGTCAGAAAGCGTTTGACTGTGTTGACCAAGGGAAACTTATCACCATCCTTCAGAATATGAACTTAGATGACAGAGACGTCCGCATTATAAAAAATCTGTATTACAACCAAGTCGCTGAGGTCAAAGTTGAGGACATGACCACTGAGTACCTTCTCATTCAGCGAGGTGTGAGGCAAGGGTGTGTCCTTTCTACACTGTTCTTTAACATGTACTCTGAGCAAATCTTCGCCGAAGCATTGTACGAAGCACGGAAAGGAATTGTTTTCAACGGAGAAGTAATAAATAACTTGCGTTATGCGGACGATTCAGTTCTGCTGGCAGGAAGTTCTGATGATTTGCAGGCGCTACTGGATAGGGTTGCGACTAAAAGCGAAGAAAGAGGGCTCAAGTTAAATATTAGCCAGACCAAAGCTATGGTTATTAGCAAAAATGGAGAACTTCTAGCCAGCCTGAGTACAGGCAACCAACAGGTTCAGCAAGTCTCGAGCTTCAGATATCTGGGATGCTTGTTGAGCAGTGAGTGCGATAACAAGCAGGAAAGGTCCCGCATCGAGCAGGCTAGAGCAGCATTTAGTAATATGAAGAAGGTTCTTACATTCCGAGACTTGTCAATACCTCTGCGTATTCGATTACAACGGTGCTATGTATTTCCAATTTTGTGATATGGAATGGAAGAATGGACTTTGACAAAGGCAATTTGTGACCGATTGGAGGGATTCGAGATGTGGTGCTACCGCGGCCTGCTGCGAATATCATGGGTAGACAGAGTCCGAAACACCGAGGTGCTTGCCCGTCTCCAGAAGCAACTAGAAATCATGTTTACCATCAAAAAACGCAAGCTGGAATATTTTGGACACGTTATGAGAGGGGAAAAGTACCGTATCTTACAGAATATCATGCAAGGCAAAATCCAAGGTAGGAGAGGTCCAGGAAGAAGACGTCCTGCCTGAAAAACCTGAGAGAGTGGTATGGTGTCAGTTCTACTAGCCTGTTTCGTGCCGCTGCTGATAAAATAAATATCATTATGATGATCGCCGACGTCTTCGGAGGACATGGCACGTAAAGAAGAAGAATGGATATCAAATGCCCTTTCAATGATGTTGTAGTCCGGCCTTTTCTTGAATAATTTTTGCCACACGTTTTGCATTTTGCAGAATTATTATTCATTTATAAAAAATACTGCCAAATCTCACTTTTTCGGCTTGAACGCACGATTTGAATAAGAATATCTACTACAAAGCTCAATAACAAATACAATCTAGCGAGCCCACAAGTTGATACATGTATCACGTGACATAACCTACTCACTTTTGCCGCTACACAAGCACAATTTTGACCATTTCATGCGCAAGCCCCAATCACGTTCTTTGCGCGTTGACGTAACGTAAACATACCTCCGTTATAAGACGGAAGCGGAGGCGGATGTACGCTTTCTTGCGGAAGTTCCGCACTTGCGGTGGCGGTGTGGGAGTTGCGTTGCAACACTACTCTAGAAGTAATCCATATCTACCAGGAATCCTGATGAAATATATTTTTGCAAATTCGGTTGCTAACTTCACAGGACTGTGTACCGTTTCAGATTCCGACTTGGTAAGTCAAGATTGAGACTAGATATCTTAAGTATTACAAATTATATTTATTTATTTATATTGTTTAGACCCACAGGGGATCACATAAAGCAAATTATGACCTGTTGCTTTTATTTTTCTTGTTCTTCCAGAATTGTTTCATCATCTCGCTATGTTTAGCTCGACGTTTCCATTTTGCTCTTGTTATTTTGGTTTATTCCACTGATATAATTTCTTAGCGGTAGACCTTATGTCTAAAGATTTTTCGGCTTTCGATGTCTGTCGGTGAGATGATGGCGTTTTTTAGATCAATTTGGACCTGTTTTACCCAGTCTGTTGTCGTTTTCATTTTTTGTATGTACTTCAAAACTCTCCCTGTTAGTCGGTTGTCATCTAGTCTCAAAACGTGCCCGAAGAATTTCAGTCGTCGTTTGCGGAAATCGGTTTCGATGTTGGAGTATTTTTCTGTGACAATGTGTGATTGTAGACGACATCCTTCGTCTGTTAGTTTTGGGCCAAGGATTTTTTGGATAATTTTTTTTTCAGCCTTCATGATGTTCTTTATGTCTCCTTTGTAATTAAGGTTTTATGTCTCGCTGGCTTAGAGTATTTCGGGTTTGATAATAGTCGTGTAATGTCGGATTTTGGTGCTAATATTTATGCATTTTTTATTATAGATGCTTGCAACTTTTCCATATGCTTTCCGCATTTTGAGTTCCCGTGCTTTTTGTGCTATCTTCCTGTTCCTGTAGGTTCAATAATTTCGCCCAAGCATTTGAAGTGACTAACCTTGTTTATCGTACCGTATTTTGTAATTAAATTTTCTGCTTTGATGTGTTTTGTGGCCATGATTTCGGTTTTCGAAAAGGAAATTTGTAGTCCAGCTTTCTTAGCACATTCTTTTTGGACTTCGATCTGATGGATTGCTGTTTGTTCATTTTCGGAAAGTATCGCGAGATCATCAGCGAAGGCTAGGCATGTAACGTTGATGTTATCCTGTTGTTGTACTAGTCTTATGGGTCTACAAATTTTTCGATTTTCCAGTTCTTGTTCCCATGTTTTGATAACTTTATCTAAAACGATGTTGAAGAGTAACGGGGAGAGGCTATCGCCCTGCCGGACACCAGTCTTGTTGGGGAAAAGTTTTGAGATTTCTCCGTTGAATTTGATTTTGGAAGTTGTGTTTGTTGGATGAGCCGTTGTGTTTTCGGATCCAGATTGGTTTCTTTAAGTATATTAAACAGGGATTGTCGGTCGATGGAGTCATAAGCTTTCCTGAAGTCAATAAATGTGCAGATGGTTGTGAGGTTTCGTCTAGCTCGAATTTTTAGTATAGATTTCAGGTTGAAATTTTGCTCGGCGCATGATCTGTGTAGTCTGAAACCTGCTTGATATTCCCCAATTCGGGGTTCGAGTTGTTCTTGTGTGCGTTGTAAGAGGCAAGCGGATAAGATTTTGTATTGAACGGAAAGGAGGGAGAATCATCTGTAGTTATTCACATTCAGATTTGTCTCCTTTTTTGTGGAGTGGGTGGTTGGAAATGCGCACTCATCGCGCATTTCCAATCAAGTGGGAGACGACTTCACCAAATTTCCTGAATTATGTTTGTGATTTCCTGTAATGATCGTGGTCCAAGATTTTTCAGTAATTCTGCGGTTATTTCATCTTTTCCTGATGTCTTTCCATTCTTTAGTTTTGTGATACGGTGTCGGATTTCTTCTAGTGTCGGTGGATCAGCGTCGGGTTTCGTGTTTATTGAAGATGTGTGTGCGAATCGTTCGGAAGGTTCGGGGCAATTAAGGAGCCCTTAAAAGTAGTTCGACAGTTCTTCGAAGTTTTCTTGGTTGGTGAGTGCAAGTTTTTCCATCTTTTTTCTTGAAGGTCAAATTCTGTGGTGAGTAACCTTTAATTTTATTTGCAAAAGCTCTATAGAAATTTCTGCTGTTGTAGTTTCAAAAGCTATCCTTAATTGATGTGAGCTGTTCTGTTATGTATTGACGTTTGGTTTTCCTGATGGTTCTGTTTGTCTCTTTGCGGATGTCGAGAAAGTTTTGTAGGGTTACCGGCAATTTGTTGCTGTTGTATTTTTGAAAGGCGAGTCGGCGATTGATGATGGTTTAATCGCAGTTGGAATAACACCATGGGTGTTTTGCCTTTTTCTTAAGTGGGATTAATTCCTTGGCCTTTATGATTATTTTGTTGCAGAAGTCGGTCCAGTTATTTGTCGGATCTTTTTGCCATCTTCTGTGATCTTTATTTCTTGAATTTTTGATGTGTCAAACTTTTGGATGTACGGTTTATTTTGGTGCACTCTCTTCGGAGAGAATTTTACCTTAACTCGGGTGAGGTAGTGGTCTGAATCGATGTTCGCACCTCTTCGGACTTGAATGTCGTGAATGATTCTGTAGTGGGCGTAGGAGATGGCAACGTGTTCGATCTGGTATTCACCAAGGTGTTGGTTCGGGGATCGCCATATTTTCTGTTTTTGTGTGGGTTTTCTGAAGTGGGTAGATATAACTTTGAGATCGAATTGTTAGCATATGTCAATCAGACGTATTCCGGTAGTGTTAGTGTTTCGGTGTGCAGAATATTTGCCGATGATTTTACTAGTTTTTAAGTTTTTTCTTTTCCAAGCTGGGCATTGAAGTCTCCCATTAGGATTTTCACGTCGTCTTGCTGAATTTTCCTCATGTTTTTTTCAACTTTGTTCCAAAATTTTTCGAATTTTTTGGCCATGTCGAAGATTTTTTTTTTAATTTAGAGTTTGGTTCGATGTGAGTACCGGCTTTGCCGACCCTTTGAACACTGCGGACTATTGGTAGCCTATTGTATTATGTCACATTCACTTAGGCCCAGAAACCTGTTGTTATTGTAAATTGCGCTAATTGCCATTTTTCACATCTGTCTTCTGGAACAAATGCGGCCGGCGCTGGGGATGGAACTCGGACCTCTATACTTGTCAGTTAGCGCTCTAACATGAGGCCACGAGCGTCACCACTACACCACTCGCGCCGGCAAAGATTGCCGAAGATTGGTGCCCCCTTCGCAACCATCTGTTTTGTTTTGCACTTGAAGATGCGGTAGTTTCCATAGCTCATGGTGTCATTGTCAGTCAGTCGTGTTTCTTGAAGAGCAACGATGGGATTTTTTTGTCGATCGATTTCTTGATTGAGATCATGTAATTTTCCTGTCTGGATTAGAGTATTGATGTTAAATGTTCCGATGAATGTTTTCTTCTTGTAGGGACGTTTACCAGATATTCTCCGCTGTGCTTGTCTGGACTCCCCAGAATCCGATAGTCCAGCTGCCGACGGGTGGATTGTGTACCACCTGGGGTAAAGTTGAATTTGCTTGCACAGTTCATTTTTGCTTGTATTTCACTGGTTTGGCCTGGTTGATACCAGGACTGGATAGGACCAGAGGTTGTAGAGGCCTTTGGAAGATATTATTTTCAGCCGAGCTTACTGAGCTAACAGACGCTGACCAGATGACCGGTGATTTTCACTCAGACATGTCTGGATTTTGAGTTTGTCTTCGTGTCTGCTGTTTTAAACGATGGTGTTTTGGTCCATCAGCAGGGCTTCACCCCCTTTTCCGATATTATAATTATTATGTAATACAAAATTGAGACAAAAAAAATTTAAATCAAAATCTATATTGATCGAGATTCAAATTGGATATACCTATCAAGATTCAGACTAGTCATCTCAAATTTCGAACTGGATAATAAATACAAAATTGAGACAATATATTTGAAATTTAAATTATTTTTGAGATATCTTCCGACTGAATGTTTAACAAGAAAAAAAGTCAATCAATCTTAATTACCACTTTAATTACTTTAACACTTCTGGTAGCGCCATAAATCCGCGTTTTAATTATCGCCGAAAACTCCGTAAAATTCGAATCGCCAAATATGGATATCGCGTTTCACGATCGATAAACCGACGTGAAACAACTTCGTTTTTTTTCTCGTCTCGTTTTCACAACACGAAATTCTTCAAAGCGACATAAACATTTTTTTACGAGACTTCATTTGCATTAGATTTATTATTACGATCCTCACTTTCATAATTACACATCCAACAACAACAAAAAAAAAAATCCAGATGGAAATATTTACGAAAAAATGAACAGTTAGTTATTTATGTGGAATGCCAGGCATTGATGAATTAAATATGGAAACAACGAAAGAAAAAAAATCGTTTAAATATCGCTGCAAGACTGTTTAAATAAGAGTGATTTACAAAGTGACATTCAGAGAAAGTTTTTGTCTTTTTGTCGCTGCGAGCTAAATCTACCTTGTTATTGTGTATTATTTAAATCTCCTTTCAAGACTTAAACTAGCTACTTCTTTTTTCTACCTCCTGCAACAGCTAGTTTAACGTTTTGTCTCTTTGTAAATGCACTTTTTTTTCTCCACGGTTTTTAGTTCTTCTAAAAGATTATTTGCGGTTGTGGATTTACCAACTAAAGGTACATTTCCGAGGGTAATTTTCAGATCCATTTGTGCTGTGCCACTGATTACAGGTTCGCACTGCAAATTTGGATGAAATGCAATTATATTTTTGTTAGGGTCTATTTTTTGTGAATTCAGTGATTCACCGTTCACTGACACACAATTCGTCGAAACAATTGCCCTGTGACTGACCTGAATAATTATTTGTTTCATGAGCAGTAATTGCGTGTGATCGGAGCGATTTTCACTTAACCACACAGAAAAGATTAGCAAAAGTGAGAAAGTAAACTTACATTATGAGGAATAATCACAAGAAAACATTACCAAAAGTGGAAAAGTAAACTTACTTTATGAAATATAGCTTGAATATATTAGTATATTCAAACTGTTCGTAGCTGTATATCTAATATTAATCTTATTAAGACTATGAAACAAAACCCATGTTAAAATAACTACTTCCTGGCTAATATCATAAAAGATATTGAATTCTTCTTCTACGTCTTGTCTTCATGTCTGAAGAGTTCTGACACCAAGGCTATGTACACTGATTGCTTAGTTATTTCCATTGCTTGCGAACTTCTGCCGCTCTTAAGTTGGTTTGCTGGGGTTGTCCCGTAATGTTCTTAATTTGGTCCAACCACCTCGACGGGAACCTGCCTTGCGGTATTTTCCCCTCAATTTTGCCCTGTACGATCAACTTCTCCCAGTTGTCTTGTGCTCTTCTGGTTACGTGTCCAAACTATTTTAGGATGCGTCTTCGACATATTGTGGACAATCGGTCTTGAATTCCTATTTCATTTATTATCGATGCACTAGTTCTCAGTGCCGTCCAAGTTCGCATCTATGCCAAACGCATCTATGCGTTTTCTGTCGGAGGACTTGATTGTCCATGTCTCAGAGCCGTATGCGAATATAGAGAACACTAATGTTTTAACCAGGGACACTTTTATATTTTTTGTTATTTGTCTGTCTTTCCATATCTTGACTAAGTTGGACATTGCGGTTCTAGCAATCGATATTCGTCTTCTAATTTCAGCCTCGCATCCTCCCTTGTTAGTTATTGATGCTCCCAGGTAAATAAATTCCTCGACAACGTCGATGTCATTATGTAGGTTCTCCATCTGTAATGTTTTATACCTATCGATGAGCATTAGTTTAGTCTTGGTCCAATTAATCTCCAGACCCAAGGTTTGCTTTCATTCGCCACGAGATTAATTAATCTAGTCATTTCTTCTTCGCTTGTTGCTACTAAAGTGGTGTATGCGATCGTGAAATCTTCGGAAAATGCGGGAAAATGTATTTCCTTAAAATCACTATTTATCAAGTGAATGGAAAATTTCAAAGCGTGTCTGAAAGTGTTTCCCTGCTGGTTGTAAATATACAAATTGCATTTTGCTAGCCGCTTCCGTTCGCGGGATATGAATTGAACAAATTGGCAAAATCCAGGGAAATTTCGCGAAATTTGATCGGCCTAGCAGAGAACTGGGAAACTAATTCATATTTTTAAGGAAGGCTAAGTGCATCCTTAGGGAAATGAGCTCATGAAAACGGTGTTGTTCAATCCGTTTTTAAATATCTGCAACCGTTCTCGAGATATAGACTTTGAAGTCGAAATTCTGGAAAATTTGAATTCAGAATGTCGCAATAAAAAGTTGAATCTTTCAAAATAATTTACCCATCGATTTGCTGGGCTTGGTGTCTAATTTCAGTGTGCCGAAAATTATTTCGCTGCGATTTGTAGTTTCGGAGAGATTTGTAAAAAACCGAAACCGCACCTTTTTGTTTGATCAAAACGATTAATTTTTTGACGAACTTTTCACAACATTTTAGGGCTTTTCTTTCAGTTTATCCGAAGGAAAAGAAAGTGTTAAACACGATTTTCCACTTTATTTTGTTCAAATGCTCAAGATGCCCGATATATAGACCATTTTACAATTTTTACTCATTACCTCTGACTTATTGCAAGTTCATAACGAATCTTCTTACCCACAAATTGGTCTTTAGGCTAACCAGCCCATCGAACAGGTTGGCTTTAGGAGGAGATTCAGCACGATTGAGCATATACAAACGGTGCGCACATTAATCGAGATATTCACGGAATATAACATTTCTCTCCATATGGCATTTGTGGACTATCAGAAAGCCTTTGACTCGATTGAAACTTGAGCAGTGCTTCGGACGCTGTATAATTCTCGTATAGACTCTAAATACTCAAGCTTGATTCAATATATCTACATGCTACCTTGCATGTCAAGCTGGAAGAAGATTGGGTCACGGGAGAAATACGCGTCAGAAGGGGCATCCGAAAAGGCTATACCAAACTTTTTACCCTAACGTTGGAGAATGTATTTAAAAATCTTTCTTGAGAGCGAAAGGGAGTCGACATCGACGTAAGCCGCTTCGCCGACTATTTTATACTTACCAGCAGCGATCCAGATGAACTGGCGATAATGCTACGTGAACTCGAACTTTTCTTTTAAGGTTTATGGGGGTGTTCCTAGATCTAAGAATGAATCCGAGTTTGCCAAAAGCTAGGTCTCAGCTGGGCAACGTTTGGCAAACGCGGATTCATTCTTAGATCTAGGGACATCCCCATAAACCTTAAAAGAAAAGTTTTCGAGTCGTGTGTTCTACTTTCATCCAGTTTTCTCCCGCACGGCGTCGGATGTCGTCTCGCCATCTTGCCTGAGGCCTGCCAACACTCCTCTTCGATCTTCGCGGCCTTCATTGTAATGGGATTTTAAACCAGTTGATGCTGTCTCTATTCACGCTTATTCGCTTATTCGCTTATTCTCAGGTAGTCGCCGTTGTTTCTTTGTTGTTCTTTCATGTCCTTTCTTTGGCTCCTGCTTTTTCGTCCGTTTCTTTTTGTTTCATGACTTTTTCTATGAAAGTTTTCGTTGCTTTCCAATTTTCTTTTCTATCTAACATTTTTTGGACAAGGTTTTCGCTATTTATTTCTCCTATTATTATTCTGAGCTCCGTCCTTTCTCTTTCGAAGCGTGGGCATTTAAACATTGCTTCTCTGTCGTACATGCAGGTGTCTGTTTGTCTTTTATTCATTCTCTTCAGCTATGCCATGAAGCAGCCGTGTCCTGTGAAGAGTTGCGTCATGTAATATGTTATATTTGTGTTTTCTTGTGCTCCATGCTTTTAAGTTCCGTATAAGTGTTTTGGTCCATTGAGCTTTGTCTTGGAGACTATTCCAGCTAATTTGCCATGCTTCGAGGGTGTTTTCGCGCTCCTCTTGCATTATCACTGTTTTGTGCGCTTTTATTTCTTGTGGAACTTGTGTTTGTATCGCTGTGATTCGTTTTTCGATCTGCGATCTTTCCTTGATCAGGAGTTCTATTGATATAACTCCCGCACATGCCGTTGCTGCTTCTGCCGATATTGTTCTGTATGCGCATATTACTCTTAAGAGGGTTCTTCTTTGGCACATTCTTAACTTTTCACTATATTTTATTTTTTGTAGGCCTTTTTCCCATATAGTTGCCGTGTATAGTAGGATGGACTGCGTTGGCAGTGCCAGTACTCTTCTTTTGAAGTAGTTTGGATCACCAAGGTATGGTAGTACTGCTGAAAGTGCTTTTGTAGCTGTGTCCGCTTGCCGAAAGTCATTCCGTAGTCTAGGACTACAACTAGATACTTGCATTCGTTTGTTGGTTTGATTTCATGGTCTTCAACTATTATTTCTCTACATTTTTGAAGCTGTTTGAGAAAACGACTGCTGTGTTTTTTTCAGGTGCGACTTCAAGTTTGTTTCTATCCATTTGCTTATGCATTTCAGAATACGTTCGGATTTTCTTATAATATCTGCGGTTGTTTCACCTTTTATGCATGCGCATAAGTAGTCTGCAAACGCATACAGTTTAAACTGGTCCGTCTGGGGCAGGTCGAGTACGTCGTCATATAAAATATTCCACAGGGTGGGGCCTAGCACCGATCCCTGTGAGACCACGGCGCATACCGTGTTTGTAACTCCCTTTTCTATTTATATTTGTCTTTCTTTGAAGTAGGATCTAATTATATCTATTAATTAGGAGTCGATTCCTCGGTTTATTAGTTTGTTTATTGTTATTTTCCACGGTGCGTTGTTGAATGCATTTCTGATATCGACAAAGATAGCAAGTGTTGTTTTTTTTATCTTCCTCTTTCGATGAACTGTTTTGCACGTTTTATGGCGTTGATTGTGGAGCGTCCTTTTCGGAATCCTCCTTTTTCCTCCAGGTTCTTTTTGAGTCTCTCGTTTATTATAGTTTCGAACAGCTTCCCGATTACATATAGTAGACATATTGGCCTGTATTTTAGTTTGTCATCCTCACCTTTCTTTGGTTTTGGTATGAGCACAAGTTTTGCACTCTTCCAATGTATTGGGAAAACTCTGTCTTGTAGACACTTGATTAGTATCTGCATGATTTCGTTTTTGAGTTGCTGAGCTATAGTTTTAACCACTTCCGGAGAAATTCCGTCGTGTCCAGGTGCTTTCTTTGTCTTTATGCGGTGTATTGCATAGTTCATCTCGTCTTCTGTTATATCTATGTTGTCTTCGGTGTTTTCAGTTTTTTGTCTTTGTTCTATTTTTTCTGGCGTTGTGACAAAGAGTTCTTCAAAGATCTTCTCTTTTTGGTCCGTTTTTAGAGTTATCTTTGGATAGGTAACGTGCATTTGTTGTCTTACTATCTTGTACGCGTCTCCAAATGTGTCATTGTTTAGGTTCTTGCACAATTCCAGCCATTTGTTTCGTTTAGCGCTTGTAATATTTTCCCTTAGTGTTTTTTTTAATTTTGTGTAGTGAGCTCTGTATGTCTCTTTTTTTGTTTTTTTTTTGTCTTTGCAATGTTCTATTTCCTTGGCTATTACATGTGTCCACCAGTATGGCATTTTTCCATGTTCATCTGCCTTATAGAATTTGGCTGTAGTGCGGTGTGCCCTTTTCAAGCATTGTGTTAGAAATAGTGGGTCTTTTTGTTGGCCTGTTTGACCCCACTGACTTGCAAAACTTTCCACCAGCTTCTCATTATTCATTACGTGTCGTATCCATAGTTTTTTTCTGTTTGTTCCCACTTTGCCCGAAATTTGTCTGGTACAGAATGAAGTCATGTTCAGTTGTCAAGTTTTCTTCCTTGTCGAGGACCTCCCAGGTGAATTCAATTTTTATTATTTCTTCAGAGACTATAGTGAGGTCTATGTATGAGGTACCATTTTTTCGGCGTAGCGTGGGTTTTTTCCCATCGTTTAAGATCAACAGGTTTAGTGTTTGGGTCATCTCCAGCGTTCGGATGCCTTTGTCGTTTGTGACGTTTCCGCCCCAACTTCTGTGTTTGGCGTTGAAATCTCCGCCCACAGGGCGGATTCGATATTACAGGTTCGGTTCGACCTGCTATATCAGCGCTCAGTTCACCAATGTGTGTCTCAAAAGTATTTGCTGTGCAGTTTGGGCTTATGTATACAGAATATAGGAAGGCGCTTTGTAGTTCCACACAGGTAAAGCCTTTCCCTTTCGAGAAGCGGTATATTGGTACTTGGCTTGCATTTATGATAGCTGTATCTATATCTGCATCGTGGTACTTGTGTTTGCCTTTTGTTTTTTTTTTTCTTGTTTGGCTCGCTAATTATTATAAGGTCGCAGTTGTTCTTTTTTGCATAGGCTACCGCAATGTCCATTTCGGGGGTACCCCTGTTTGCATTTAAATATCATTCTTTTATTAATATTGTAGTAGTATTGTTTTAGTATTATTGATTTTCGTCTTGGAATGTTTTTCTATTGGTGTCCTCCTCCCCCTTTTGCCTTGGACGAGAGTTGCCCGGACATTTGTCGCTCAAGTTTCTTTTCCTCGCGTAGGGCTTTTTGAAAGTATTTGCACTTGCCTGCTCCTGCTCTATGTTCTTCCTCGCAGAGTACGCAGAATTCTTTTTCTGCCGTGCACTCATTGCTGATATGCTCTTCTTTGCCGCATTTAAAGCAGAGTTCCCTTCTGTCCGGTCCATTACAGTCTTCTGTCTTATGATCGTATGTCCAGCATTAACTACAGCGGTTTAGTTGCACTCTACGTTCTATACTACAATTGACTAGTCCGATCCTTATGTTTCCTTTTGTCATTAGATTATCCGCTATTTCTCTGGGTACCATATACCGTTGCTGCTTGCGTGTTTCTTGCATTTAGTCTCATCTCGCTTATTTTGTATTTGGCCTCCAGTGTTATATTTGTTTCTTGTTCTATTGCTTCAATATCTTCTGATTTTGACGTTGTGGCATCCATCCCACGTATGTGAAGAGTGTGCAGTCTCTTAAACCCGTCAAAAACCCTCTTAGTGTCAGTATCTTAACTGTTGTGTCTTTATTTCGGATTTTTTCTTTCAGTTCTTTTGCTGCTTCTTCGTCATCTTCCATTGTTATCATCAGTTTCTGTTTGGTCTCTTTAATGTCTTTTATTTTTTTGCTCACCCCAAGGTTTATTACTTGCGACTTGATTTCGGTCAGGATTTGCTTGTAGTCATTGTTTCCTTTTTCTTCTATAATTGCTTAGGAGTTTTCCTTTTTCCTTGGATTTAGGAGTCCTTTGGTTTGTTTTCCGTGTGGAGCGTTGTTCATTTTGTCCTGTTGGGCTTTCGTAGTGTATATTATGGCGTTTGTTTGTGAGTTTCTAAATATTATCTCCGTCATTGTTCTTAACTTTTGGGTGCTCAGCCTGTTTAGGTAGTGGAGTGCCACCCATCCTATGTCTTCTAGGCTGTCTTTGAGGTTTTCCAACATGTTCCATTGTTTTTCGTCTGTATGCTGTCTCTACTTAATGTTGTCTCTCGCACTTTGTGGCAACCACGACCCCTGTCCTACTGATTCCTTCATTTCTAATTTTGTCCCTGAAGCTGATTTCCAGCATTGGTCGCTCCTGGCAGATGTTCCTCACTTATGGTCGCGAAACAATCCGCTAACATGCAAAGCAGTTAATAAAGTCACGATTAGTTTACGAAATAAAGTTTCAAATGAGGAAAACAGAAGAATAACGCAATTAACAGATGTTAGCGAAAGAGTAACGCGGCTAAAATGGAGATGGGCTGGCCATACGTTACGTGATAACAGACAAAGGACAGAGAGAGACACATGCGAATTAACAGATTGGCGGTCAAGAGAGTGCAAAAGAAGTGTCGACAGACCTCAAAAAAGATGACGTGATTACATCCAGAAGATTGCTGGTAAAAACTGTATGAGGGCTGCTGTGGACAAGCAGGAATGGAAAAATATGGAAGAAGCCTACATTCAGGAGTGGATGAAAAATGGCTGATATGAAGAAGAACTCGAAGAAATCTCCCAAGCGGTGCGGCTGAAAATAAATCAGAAAGCTAAAATCACGTGTCCGAGCAATATAATGGTCACCATCGGTAATCTTACTCTTTAGAAAGTCGATGAGTATGTATATCTGGGACAGAACATCAAGTTGGGAAAGGATAATCAGACAGCCGAAATCACCAGACGTATCGGCTTGACCTGCGCGGCGTTTGGCAGGCTCAGATACATTCTTCGGGAACCACGCATCCCTATAAACCTCCAGAGGAAGGTTTATGACTCATGCATCTTGCGGGTCGCAACGTGCGAGATTGTAGCTCTAACGATGTACAGAGCAAATCGACTTCGAGTCTGCCAGCGAGCGATGGAGCGACCGATGCTGGAAATCAGCTTTAGGGACAAAATTCGAAATGAAGGAATCAGGAGGACAGGGGTCGTGGATGCGGTGCAGCGAGTGGTGCGTCTTAAGTGGCAATGGACGGGTCACAAAGTACGAGAGACAACATCAAGTAGAGACAACATCAAGTTAGAGTAACTAGTAGCCGGTAGAGTAAAGTAAACGATAGCGATGTACTCTACTCTCTTCCGCATTCTATCCATGTAAACATACATTTTTGAGTAGAATAAAGTCACTTCTCTCATCATCTGTTCTCTTCTTGGGTATGTTCGTTGAATTTTGTCAATCACCATGATCAACAGGTCTTCAAATTTGTCTGGTGTCAGTCTAAGACATCTTTTACATTCCAACTCATCCTCTATCATTCTATCAGCAAGTGATGTTCCATCAAGAAAATGCCTGCTTTTAAGCCATCTGTCATGCACTCTGTATTTCTATCTCAGCTTATCCCCTCTTCGATAGCCCTTGTTGACCCCCAATTCAATGAGAGCATTGTATCCTCAACCAAAGCGATTTTATAAAAACTTTTTTTGTTTTAATAATCATTTTCGCAAAGCTCATCACACAGCGTACTCTACTCTACCCGTGTAAAGGAGCCTTGAGCGTATCCCTCGCTGGGTTGCACGTGACACCATCTTGTTGCAACCGCATGTCGTATTTGCTCATATCGTCCACTGCGGGCCACAAAAAGTTTCTTATCATGGTTCTATGCCGTTCGCGGTTAACAGTCGCCTCCTGATGTCTATTGTTTTGGAAGATGTACGGACCAAAGATGCCGCGCACCCAAAATCCGCTCCAAACAGTCAGTTTCTCAGGATACAAGTAAGCCCCTAGGATTTCCCCTGGATGGGTATCGCTCCAAATGGGGCAGTTGTGTTTATTTCCGTGTAGCCAAAATTGCGCTTCGTCGCTGAAGATGATTTTTTCACCAAAACGAGGATGCGTCTCCAGCTGCTACAAAGCCAAGTCTTCAAATGTGCGACGGAAGCCTTGGTCTTGTGGCTTCAATTATGGTACAAATTGAATCTTATACGGGTACAGATGCAAAATTTTCCAAGTTGTGATCTCAGAAAGTTGTTGTGAACGACGAAAAATGGACAGATTTCGCTCTTTTAGGCTTTACTCGATCACAAACCGACCCAGTTTCCTCAAATCTCTTCATCAATCGTTCAATCGTGGTCTTGTTTGGACGATCATTATGACCGTAAACATCACGAAGTGCACTTACAGACTTACTGCGTCTGCGTCGTGTACTTACGTTTGCAGGATTGAATGGGTGCTATAGCAAAATACAAACGTAGCTGAATAACAACACAGCGTTTCAAAACCGAACCACAATTAAATGTCACAGTTGACACATTGAAGTTGAAAGACTATATTTTATTAAAATTTTATTCAACTGCCAACTGTCAGAAGTGCTAATCATCATTATTTTTTTAAATAATTATTTTCCATCTGTGTGTCTGGAAGTGTGTCTGAAAGTGTTTTTCAACTCTTTTTGCTGGTCTTTTGGAAAACGGTAACACACCTATTTCTTCATTTTTAAAGAATAATTTAAATACCAATTTTCATATCTCTAACATCTCCAGTTTTTCAAATATGGTTATGGTATAAGTTTCCTGCATTTCCAGTCCTCTTAGCTATTTTCAGTTAATGGTAAAACTCGTTTTTCTTAAGAGGAATCTAACTGCCAGTTTTTACTATTGTAGCAATGTGTAATCCAAATATGTCTTAGACTGACACCAGACAAATTTGAAGACCTGCTGATCATGGTGATTGACAAAATTCAACGAACATACCCAAGAAGAGATAATCTGAGAGTACAGTATATAGCTATGGTTTACTTTACTCTACCGGCTACTAGTTACTCTAACTTGATATTGTCTCCAGTGCCGGCACGTGCGCCTGGTCGGGCAGGCGATCGCCTTACGGCGCCATATTTTTAGGGCGGCATATTTTTGTAGCAGCTATTTTTTCGAGCGGTATTCTTCTTAAAAATGATTATATTTGTTAGAGTTTCCACCGGTTCTTAGTTCTACCTTTTACTTCTAGATAAAAGATGTCATCAAAAGAAATTCCAAAATCATAAAAGATGAAGAGATTTTTTGAAAATTATTGAATTTTTGGCAAAATTTAATCCATTTATTAGTGAGCATTTACAGAGTTTACAAAAATCCCAATTGTTCTCATTATTTGAGCAAAGTAATTCAAAATAACATAATAAATTTAATGGGAGAAAAAGTACGTGCTACTATTATTTCCAAAATTATAGAGGCTAAATATTACAGCATTATTTTGGATTGCATTCCAGATATTAGTAGAATTGAACACATGTCTCTTGTTAATCGCGTTCTAAATATAGTGAAGAATTTGTTCCTAAAGAATATTTTAGTTTAACTGATTTAATTTTGCAAGAATTAGATAAATTAGGTCTCAAAATTGAAAATATACGAGGCCATCAGGTATACGACAATGGTGCAAACATGAAAGGTGTATAAAATGTACATTCTGGTGTGCAAAAACAAATCTTAGATAAAAAACCTAAGGCCTTTTTCGTACCCTATTCGTGTCATTCTTTAAACTTAGTTGTAAATGACGCAGCCAAAAAATCTGGTGCACTAAGTAATTTTTTTTCAATTATTCAAGAATTGTTTGTATTATTTTCTAGTTCTAGCGTAAATTTGATTCTGATGGAATTTCGCATAAATAGTTTTGAGAAAATAATTTGTAAAGTTAATGAAATGGAAATAAATGCAGATTTTGAAAGCAGTCTTTCAATTAGAATTAGACGTAAAAGCAAAATATTTATTTACCAAGAAACATATAAACAAATAGAAAATCGAAGTTGAAGTTTTTAATTATCTCTTAAATATTTGTACTAATTCGGTTACAGAAAGATCAATTTACTAAATTGGAAAATTATAATCAATTTTTTTAATTTTTATATGATATTCCATCATTAGCGCAAAAAAAAATTCTTAAAAATTGTCAGGATTTGCACATGTACGTAACAGACGATATAGAACCTTTAAATTTGTCTAACGAATTACAAATTAGGGCGGCGAAAGTTGTATTCGCCTTAGGTGGCATATTTTGATGCGCCGGCCCTGGTTGTCTCTACTTGATGTTGTCTCTCGTACAATAGTTGTGTGTTCTACCAGTCCTCACTTATGGCCTCGAAACAATCCGCTAACATGCAAAGCAGTTAATAAACTTCAAGTCACTTCAAATTTTTTCTGCAGAATAATTTAGTCGAATTCCTTACGCATCCTTGGAGCTAAATTTGTGGAAATCGGTTAAAAATTGCCCGTGCAATGATTTAAAATGTAAGAGTCCTTCAGCGGATCGATGGCTAGTTCGGTGGGGTTTTTTAATTGAAAGCTTCCTAGGAACACGATATATGTTTTCTGACTAATTTTGAGAGGCTGAATCGATTGGTGCAAATTAAAATCCTCTGTGATGAGCCGTCCAAAAGTTATGCGGTCGTGAAATCTTCAGAAAATGCGAAAAAATGTATTTCCTTAAAATCATTATTTAACAAGTGAATAGAAAATTTCAAAGTTTGTCTAAAAGTGTTTTCCCTGCTGGTTGTAAATATACAAATTGTATTTTGCTAGCCGCTTCCGTTCGCGAGATATGAGTTGCAATAATTGGCCAAATCGAGCGAAATTTCGCGACATTTGATCGGCGAGCAGGGAAATAGGAAACTAATTCATATTTTTAAGGAAGGCTAATTGCGATTTCAGAAGGGTTTGTAAAAAACCGAAAACGCACCTTTTTGTTTGATCAAAACGATGGATTTTTTTAACGAAAATTTTTGGGCCATTCTCTCAGCTTACCCGAAGGAAATGGAAGTGATAAACACGATTAATCCTCAAGATGCTCGATAGCTCGATATATATATATAGACCATTTTCAAATTTATAGTCATTTCCTCTGACTTATTGCAAGTTCATAACGAATTGTCTCACCCAGAAATTCGTCTTTTACCAGCTGATCGAACAGGTTGGCTTCAGGAGGAGATTCAGCACGATTGAATATATCCAAACGGTGCGCACATTAATCGAGAGATGCACGCAATATAACATTCCTCTCCATATGGCATTTGTGGACTAGCTGAAAATGAATCTTCAGAAAACTAATATCACGAGTCCGAGCAGTATAATGGTCGCCAGTGCCTCAGGCAAGATGGCGAGACGACATCCGACGCCACGCGGGAGCAAACTGGATGAAAGTAGCCCAGGAAAGGTCGATATGGAAAAGTTTGGAACAGGCCTATGTTCAGGTGTGGCCGAAAACAGGATAAATGGATGATTGCAAGTTTTTCCTGCAAAATAATTTATCCTAATTCCTTACGCATCTTTCGAGACAAAGTTCATACCCAATCGTCTTACCTAGAAATTCGTCTTTTACCAGCCCATCGAATAGGCAGGCTTAACATTAATCGAAAGATGCTCGGAATATAACATTCCTCTCCATATGGCATTTGTGGACTATCAGAAAGCCTTTGACTCGATTGAAACTTGAGCAGTGCTTCGGACGCTGTATACTTCTCGTATAGACTCTAGATACTCAAGCTTGATTCAATATATCTACATGCTACCTTGCATCTCAAGCTGGAAGAGGACTGGGTCACGGGAGAAATACGCGTCAGGAGGGGCATCTGACTAGGCTATACCATCTGACCCAAACTTTTTACCTTAACGTTGGAGAATGTATTTAAAAATCTTTCTTGGGAGCGAAAGGGAGTCGACATCGACGTAAGCCACTTCGCCGACTATTTTATACTTGCCAGCAGCGATCCAGATAAACTGGCGATAATGATACGTGAACTCGAAGACTTTTCTTTTGAAGGTTTATGGGGTGTCCCTAGATCTAAGAATGGATCCGAGTTGGCCAAAATCTGCCCACATGAGACATAGGGCAGCTTTTGGCAAACTCGGATTCGTTCTTAGATCTAGGCACACCCCCATAAACGTTAAAAGAAAAGTTTTCGAGTTGTGTGTTCTACCAGTCCTCACTTATGGCCTCGAAACAATCCGCTAACATCCAAAGCAGTTAATAAACTTCAGATCACACAACGAGCGATGGAAAGGGCTATGTGGGGGATTAATTTACGAAATGAAGTTCAAAATGAGGAAATCAGAAGAATAACGCAAATAATAGATGTAAGCGAAAGAATAGTGCAGCTAAAATGGAGATGGGCTGGCCATATTGATCAAGACAGAGCACAGAAAGATAGACAAACAAGTTGACAGCTTGACGGACAAGAGAGTGCAAAAGAGGTGCTGACAGACCTCAAAAAGATGACGTGATGACATCCAGAAAATTGCTGGGAAAACTGAATGAGGGCTGCTATGTGTAGTGTACTGTAACCTTTCCTCTCTCTCTCTCTTTTAGTTCCTGTTTCCCCCAGTGGGGCATGGGGCTTCTACCAATTGTCGCCATCTGACTCTATTTCGAACCACGACCTTCAACTCATTCCACGATTTGCCGGTGGAGGTGATTTCGACTTCAATTGTGCGTCGCCATGTTGTTTTGCCATGTTGTTTTTGGCCTTCCTCTCTTTCGCTTACTGCCTTGGGGATGCCAGTCCATAGCTTGTTTTGCAATGTTTTGTGGATTGCGGCATAGGGTGTGTCCAATCCAGTTTCACTTTCTTCTCTTTATTTCAACGACTACTGGAAGTGGGTTTGTAGAACGAAGCAGATCGTGGTTCGATATCACTTCAGGCCATCGGATTCTAAGGATCCGTCTCAAACCCCAGTTTGCGAAAACGTGCAGTTTGTTTGTGCTGCTTTTAGTTACTTTCCACGTCTCACTGCCGTAGAACAGGATGGATTTGACGTTTCTATTATATAGTTTGAGTTTCGTTTTACGGGAAAGTATTGAAGAGCTCCAAACGTTGTTCAGTTGGGCAAACGCTCCCTTCGCTTTGTTGATTCTTCTGGCGATGTCTACGTCGGCCCCTCCATCCACTGCTATGATGCTGCCCAAGTAGCAGAACTGTTCGCATCTTTTTACTGTTACGCCGTTTACTTGTATGTTCCTGTTAGTGGTAGCGCCAATCCGCATATCCTCCGTTTTTTTGTGTTTTGTGTAGGCCTATCTCTTCAGCTTCTTGTTGTAGCTTAGCTGTTTTGTCCATCATGTCTGTGAGTCTATGGGACATTCATTGTAACGCTCGCCATGACCTCGTCTAGTACTATTGGGAATAAAAGCGGGGACAACAAGCAACCCTGTCGGACACCAGCAGACACTTTGATCGCTTCTGAGAGATTCCCTTCGTGTACCACGTTGCAAGAGTAGTCCGCATACGATGCTTTTATGATGTTTACTATTTTGGGTGGGACGCCTCTCCGGTCTAAAGCCGCCCAAATGCTTTCCCATTTAATAGTATCAAAAGCTTTTTGAAAGTGTAAGAATAATAGAAATACCGTGGTTTGCCATTCTACTGCTTGCTCTGTTATAATCCGCAACGTATTGATTTGGTCTAGGCAGGATCTTCCCGGCCTGAAACCAGCCTGTTCTTCTCTCAACGTAGGTTCAATTGCTTTGCTCATTCGGGAGAGTATTATTTTGCAGAGTATTTTCGATGCAGTTGTTAATAGTGTTATGCCTCTCCAGTTGTTGCAATCACTCAGGTCTTCTTTTTTGGGGAGCTTTATCAGAAGGCCATTATTCCATTCTTTCGGTAGTGTTTCGGATTCCCAGATTTTATTAGAGGTGCCAGCATTTCGGTCGTGGTCATGCAGTTAGCTTTCATCATTTCAGATGTGTACTGTAACCTTTATTATTGTTCATTTGTCCTCCTCCAGAGTGTATTGTATTTTAAGAGATAAGAGTCGAGTCAGGTGGTCGTAGACGAGACTTCGCTCTCTCCGTCCCCACCCTTCGAAGTGTCAAGACGTACTTTCACAAAGTCTTAGTTCTGTTAATATATATGTTGTTAAGCCTATATAGTTGTTTTATTTACTCTCCACTGGACACGCACTTGACCACCTCAATACATATTACTATGGACAGGCAGGAATGGAAAAATATGGAAGAGGACTACATTCAGAAGTGGATGAAAACAGGCTGATAAGAAGAAGAAGAAGAAGAAGAAGAAGAAGTCTCCCAAGCGGTGCGACTGAAACTGAATCTTTGGAACACTAAAATCACGAGTCCGAGCAATATAATGGTCACCATCGGTAATCATGCTCTTGAGAAAGTCGATGGGTATATATATATCTGCGACGCAACATCAAGTTGGGAAAGGAGAATCAGACAGCCAAAATCACCAGACGTATCGGCTTGACCTGCGCGGCGTTTGGCAGGCTCAGCTCCTTTCTGCGGGAACCACGCATCCCAATAAACCTCAAGAGGAAGGTTTGTGACTCATGCATCTTGCAGCGTACGAGACTGTAACTCTAACGATGTATAGAGCAAATCGACTTGAAATCGACTGAAATCGATGAAGCGACCGATGCTGGAAATCAGCTTCAGGGACAAATTCAGGAGAAGAACAGGGGTCGTGGATGCGGTGAAGCGAGTGGTGCGTCTTAAGTGGCAATGGATGGGTCACAAAGTGCGAGAGACATCATCAAGTAGAGACAACATCAAGTGGTCTAAAATCCTATTACAATGAAGGCCGCGAAGATCGAAGAGGTGTTGGCAGGCCTCAGGCAAGATGGTGACGACATCCGACGCCACGCTGGAGAAAACGGGATAAAAGTAGCTCAAGAAAGGTCGATATGGAAAAGTTTGGAAGAGGCGTAAACAGGCTAAAAGACAGGAGAAGAGAAAATATTGCAAGTTTTTCCTGCAAAATAATCAATCCTAATTACACATCCTTATGCATCCTTTTCCTTACGCATCTTTCGAGAGAAAATTTGTGGAAATCAGTTGAAAATTCAGAGAATTAAAAAGAGTCCTCCAGCGGATCATCGGCTGGTTTCGTGGAATTTTTTAATTGAAGGCTTCCTAGGAATATGATATACGTTTTCCGACTACTTTTGGGACTCTGAATCGATTGGTGCAAATGATTATAAAAATATTCATCCGACAATAAAAGATTGAGACACTCTCTTCGAATTTTCAAAAAAATGTTGTCACTTGTCTCTTTATTTCAAAAAACCAAGAAAGAATAATGAAGAAATGTGTTAATAAAATTCAAGTAACAATGTTTGCTTTTTTCACACACTAACAATTTCTTGTACCAAATTGTAATTCCTTTTCTACAATGTAGACGTTATTTTCATATTTTAAGTAGATTTAGGTCGGCCGAAGTAATTGAAAGAGTCAATTGTTCAATATTTGCGTTCGCTCTTTTCAGAATTCGTTTAATAAGAAAGTGTTTTTGTATATAGAAGAATTTCGACAGACGTCGAGGTAATTAAATGCGCAAGTTTATTGTTGCATATTTCGTCGATTTTAATTCTCCTTAATGTTCCAACAAATTGCATTTTTCCGCGTCGTTAAAGCGCAACAATTTGTTCCCGAGCCACCGAAATTCACTTTCTGAAATCTGATTACGACCGACCAAATGCCCACCGAATATCACGATAACCACCAAAGCAATATGTTTCAAGAATTCTTTTAAAAATACCTTCGGGTAAATTACAAAATTAAATTAGCGGAGGACCAACAGATTTCAAATTAAGATTAAACTAATCAGATCCAAACAAGACTAGACAATCCTGTTTTGATATATACAAACTTTGAGAATAAAACGTTCATTATGTTTTGATTGATTTCCATTTAAACCATTAAAATCTTTGACAGAGTATAAAATTAATAATCTAAACAGACACGAAGAATACACAAAAAATAAATTGTAACAATAAGAATCCTTTTGAGAAATTTCTCGGTTTGTCTCGTATGTAGGCCGGCGAGTATTAAACAATGGACACACTCCTCCGTTTTTTCGACAGATTGGCATCATTTTTTACGCAGAAAAAGGAGGGTAAAAACGGCAAAATGTCTTATAATTCAGAGACGACGGCCGAGGTTAATCCACCGCGAAGCGTGCGATTAATCGATACATTATCGCCTCTGCATGCTCACCGTACTTTCCTCTCGCCGATCATCACTCACAAAAGAAATTTCGATAATTGCGAATGGTTTAACACCTTTCTTCGAAATTCCTCAAGCGGACAGAAGTTTTATAATTTCTTTATAATAATAATAAAACATCTTTATTGTTATAGTTATAAATACAAATACAAATACAACAATTGGCCATCGACCCGCGGTCTTTCAGTCGATTCATTATATTTATTAGATTTGTATCCACATTTCGTCGATGTAGTTTTATATATTTAGTATAGTCTACTAATCCAAATAGTGAGGTCCCTTGCAGCCCGAACACCAGATGGCCCAAATGCCAACCTCACCTGCACACGGCGCACCCTGCTAGAGAACAAACTCTCTGGAGACCGAACATTGGCGGTATAAACATACAACGACACACATGAATTAATGGAATTTAATTCAACGTGGAAGTAAACCCGGATCAAATCCTGAAAGAAAGCAACGGAAGACTACTTGCAGGATCTTCCCAAGAGAATCTCACGGATCGGCGGTGAGAGTAAACCCAGTCAAATCCTGGAGGCAGCAGTGGGAACTACCTCCAGCATCTGCCCAAAAATAAAACTCAAGGATTATCACACAGTAAATATCATAAAGAGGGTAAAAACAAACAAAGGATGGCTGACGAAACCTGGAATGTAGTGAAAAGAAAATAAAACCATCAGGCAGACAGGTGTAATAACAGAAGAACAGAATATCAAACTTTAAGGCTCGAAATACAAAGACTACGTCGACGATACAAAAACGAACACCTCCGGAAAATATGGAAAGTGATTGATAGATTTGCAAACAACACGAACGAAACAGCTGATCTATTCCAAAGAATCAAAGACATCACGAGAGAGCTCAAACCAAGAACATGGAAAATAGAAAACAAGGATGGGAAAGTCATGACAAACATCGACGACGTAGTAGAGGTATGGCGACAGTACTGTGAAGACCTCTACGGAGATGAAGGTCATCATCAGGGAACAGTTCGTCTCCCACTCATCACGCACGAGGACGAGGAGTTCGGCAGGGATGCGTCCTATCACCCTTACTATTCAACATATACTGTAAGTTTATACTAAGAGGAGCTCTGGAGAACTGGGAAGGCGGAATAGTCATGAGCGGTAGGATAATAAAGAACTTACGGTTTGGCGGCGATACCACAATCATCGCACAAAACGAAGAAGAAATGACCGAACTTCTGGGAAGAGTCGGGAGAGAAAGCTCAAAATTCGGACTTAAGCTAAATCGCCAAAAAACAAAGCTGATGGTAGTAGATCGTGGCAACAGAAGAGAAAATCCACCCAATATAATTTACGTAGAAAACGTTGACAACATAATTTATCTAGGCTCCTGCATAGCAGACGCGTAACTCTTGCGAAAACAGGCATGGCAAAACTAACCAAAGTATGGAAAGATAACCATCACGAAAGAAAAAAAACGCAGGCTCGTCAACACACTGATGTTTCCAATCGCACTATACGGAGCCGAGGCATGGACTCTGAAAGCAGTAGATCGGCAGAAAATAGACGCTTTCGTGATGTGGAAGTGGAATAGGCAACTAAGGAAACTCAACATTGACATAAAACTATCAATCGACGAAAAACCGCACCAAACAGTCACAAGTTGAGGATGAAAGGGCTTTCTGGAGAGGTGTTCTGCTTGTTGGATAATACGGTGTAATGTCATTTGTGGAATGCCCAATTCCAAAGATCGACAAGAAATGGACAAACCTGGGTTTTCCTCAACACTATGAGCTACAATAGCTATATGCTCAGTTGTTCTTGAGCGACGTGCACGAGTTAGGTTCTTCACATCACAAACTTCTCCCGACAGCTCAAACTTTCGCACCAGATTCACAGTTGCTGGCCGAGAAGGTGCTTCCCGACGACCCAAAAATGCTTTAGTTTCGCGAACTGTGCCCCGGAAATTCTCACCATTTTTTTAGCGAATTTTAATAATTTCAATGCGTTTCTGAAACGTATATCGTTCCATTTTTATTAATGGCGTAGTTTTTACTTGTCATCTGTCGAGAAGTTACAGGTTGACTCACGACAACTTTTAAAATGGCGGGCATTTGAAAATGATACCTATTATTGGAAAACCCTATACTTATCATTTTTATAATTTTTAATTTGATTTTATTTTATAGGTTAAAATAAAAACGCGGTGTTGGCCACCCCTGGTCTATATAAATCTATTAAGTATCGAACTTCCACATCGAAAACTTATAATTTAATAGAATTTAAATTCTTCATGAGAATCAATTTGTTGAACTGACCGACTGGTAAGAAAAAAGTCAAATGGAAAGATTTCTTGCGGAGGGTTCGGCTGAAATGCGCGAAAAAGTTTGCCGGTATTGTCGAGGGAACGTTTCGCAAAGAGCGTGCAGAATCGGTGCAAGCTGGCGCCGAAGGTCGCCGGACGGCCTTGCCGGTCACTAACACCGTCGGCTACAATTTCCACCATTTCTAATTGCTCGCGGAATCGGACACGAAACCAATTTTTCACAAAAAGAAAATTGCAAAAAAATTAATTGTAACAACGGCGTCAAAACTGGGCGATGCTTTCACGCACTGACTATTAAATACGTTTTCGCAAAGTCTCGTTACAGAAATTGCTTTTAATCTGAACCTTCAGTGAAGAACCATTTGCTGCAAAAATAAACTGTGTATTGTTTTGCATTGCAATTCAAGCAATTTCTCTTATTTATAATAGAAATTATGTTTTAAGCTTAGCTATCTAAATCTATGTAGAGAATTCATACAATTAGACTGCACATTTTTATAAACTCCTTGGGCAAATAGTGAACATTCTTTCTTTTAACTGCGCAGTTTTTGTATAAATAAAACCAGGTTATCTAAGATAATTGGTTTATGCAATAAATCTAGATAATCTAGAATGAATATTTGGATAAATAAACATTGAAATATACATACAAACTGCAATAATATACGTTACATGCTGCGCAAATTAAACGATGAATATTATAACATACGCAGTTTTAGCTGATCTCCTGTACCTCCTGCCACTACATATTCTGTTTTAGATGTATTGATGGTTGGGATTAACCATGAGCCACTACATATTCTGTTTTAGATGTATTGATGGTTGGGATTAACCATCAATACATCTAAAACAGAATATGTAGTGGCAGGAGGTACAGGAGATCAGCTAAAACTGCGTATAGACACCATTAAAAACGTTAACTATTATAAATACCAAGGAGTAAAAATTACTAACGCTGGAGGAAGTAATGACGATATTAAGAATAAAATTGGAATAGGTAGAAAAGTAACGAGAGAACTAAAAAGGGTATTGTGCAATCAAAAGATCAGCAAAAATACAAAAATAAGGATTTACAAAACAATTGTTGAAAGCGTGGGAATATATGGAGCAGATTTGGGGGAGATAAATAAAGCAAATTAATCTAAAATTAAAGCTATGGAAATGGATTATTGGAGACGGTGTTGCGAGCTGCATGAAGATAGCCCCCCTAAAATTGAAAAAATAAAAAAAATTAAAATGGGATACGTTTGACCAAGATTTGACCATGATGGACCTCCAAATAGTTTTGTTTGCCCACATTTCGTTCAAAAGATATTATAAAAAAATGATTGGAGGCCTAGTCCCCAGAAGTCCATTTTTTCTATATTTGATAATGCCAAAAAACTTCGTTTGACCATGTTTGCCCATTATTTCTTTTTATTAATTTGTTTTTGGAACCCCAGAATCGTTTTTTTATAATATAATATTTTTTATTATTTTTTTTATTTTAATATTTTTTTGTTTTGTTTGGTGTTGAACTTCTTTTGACCATGTTTGACCATCATTTTTTTGCAATTCAAAATATTTTGAAGCCCCAAAAATCGTTTATATAGTGTTTTACTTAAAAAAGTTGTTTTGTTTGCATAAGGGGCGAAACATTGAACGATATAGATTTCATGAAGAATTGATTGACCAAATTTAGGACTTTGGACCAAAAGACTTTGGACCAAAAAAATGGGCAAACCTCGAAAATTATTGAAAACATATTCACGTATTTACATTTGCTAACCCTTGCTTTTTTTGCTGCATAAGAGGTGAAAAATTGCGCAATACATACATTTTAATAGGTCCTTGTATTGGAAGCACATTATAAATATATCAGTAAGTACATCAAAGTCATTACTAAAGAAAACAGTGTTCTTTTATTATTGATTTATTTTAAATGCCATATGTTTAGTTACAACTTGTTATCTTCTTATACAAAAATTCCATTTTACATTTTTAATTTTCCAATTTCCATTTCCTTTATTTTTCGTGAATTTCTGTGTAAAAAATGATTTAAACTTTTATTTTACACTTCTGTGAATTATTTAAAATTTGTTTGACCTTGCATAGGTCGTTGCGAACTTCCTAGCGATTTGTAATTCTTCGACAATATGCCACGTAATGCTCGTTATCTCTTGTTCATTTCAATTGTCTGCCAGGTGGTTCGACATATTCTATTGCCCCGTTCAGAATATAAGTTTTTCCCCTGATTTCCCCAATTTTTTTCGGGAATATCAACGATGAAAATCTTGTCCGGTACATCATTGCTCATTTTGTCTTCTTTGTCCAATCCTAGTGGTCCTACAATTCCGCTATTTCTTAAAATCATCTTACTCTTGTCCCTCTTCATTGGTCGATCATGATTGAGTCGTACTTCTGGACACGGTGTAAAAAATTTTCCTATTGATTTTTTTTTGTCCAATTTTCCTATTGATTTTATCTTCGTCTTCTTCCAATTTGTGGAATAGTATTGATTTCCGGTGTTGTCTGTGTAAAATCCACAGAAGAAAAATGTGAATCTTCTGATAAGACCAACGAGTTTTTGAAATCTTGATTTGTTGATTGCAAAGAAATTTTTTGAATCGAACTGTTACGATCAGGTGATGAAAGAGCCGAAAGGTTTTTTATATTTGTGTCCGCGCTGGATAATAATTTTTCCTCAATAATGTCATCGAGTTTTGTATTTTTTCCTTTCGAATTCTCTTCTTGAAATAAGTCCTCGTTCTCTTGTAGAAATTTTACGTTCTTTTGGATTTTTGAATAATTTTCTTATTGAATTTATAACGTTTTCTTGTTTTCCAATTTGCTTGTCATACCAATTGACTTGAATTTATCCGCTCGAATTGGACCGCGGATTGAATGTTTTTCAAATTCGTGAAGTACGCTTCAACATTTGCTGAACTCCCTACATCGTATTGTGACCCGAATTTCTTTTTCATTACATTCGTCCAGAGGGGAAAAATCGGGCAAACTTCAATAGAGGTTCAATAATTTCTGGAAGGTAATAAGCGTTTGGTCGATCAAAATTGGAACATTGTTTCGTCTCTTTCAGCGCAAATCCGAATGCTTTCTACGAAACGACGTACATCCCTGTCAACTTCAGAAGGCTATTCGTCGATACACTGCTCTCCATCTTCTATCGATGGGTCTTGTTCCTTGCAGGTGAACGTTGGTACCAGATGTTAATACCTATTGGCCGCTTTACCGTAATCTTAATCTAATCTGCTATTATCTAATTTTAAAAACCTTTAGAAACCAAAATTAAAAAAAAATAAGACCACAATAAACAAAATATAAATACCCAAATATAACATAACCCAAGAACCTGTATCTTTCAACTTTTCATCCGTTATGCAGGCAAAAAAAATCAATGGTGTATACGTAACTCTTTTAATATTCGTGAAATATCATTTAATCAGTTTTTGAGGTTCACCCATTTTCCTTAAAATTCTCCGAATGAATGTTTCAATTTTTCACCCCATATTCAAATAAAACGATTTTCTAAGGGCGGACAGACGTCAAAAGCTATTTTTGCATGTATGAAATATGATCCTACGAAGAAAATAGGTATGCAACAACAATAGGTATATTCTATTATCGTCGGAAAAGTTCGGCAATCCATTTCCTTTTTTTGGGGCTGTTAAGAATATTTTGTATTAAAAAAAAATTATGGGCAAACATGGTCAAACGAAGTTCTTCAATACCAAACGAAAAAAAACAATAAAAGTAAGAAAATAATTTAAAAAAATTAATTATTAAATATTAAAAAATCGATTTTGGGGTTCCTAAAAAAAATGTTATCGAAAAATATGGTGGACAAACATGGTCAAACGATGTTTTTGAAGATGCCATTCCCAAATACAGAAAAAAATTCATTTTGGGGGGCTAGGCCCCAGATCATTTTTCTATAATATCTTTTGAACGGAATGTGGGCAAACAAAACTATTTGGTGGTCAAACATGGTGAAATCTTGGTCAAACGTATCCCATTTTAATTTTTATATTTTTTCAATTTCGGGGGGCCATCTTCACGCAGCTGGTGTTGCGGACTTGAAAGGACCATGTGCGTAGCACAGAGATAGGAAATAGAATGGGTATTGATGTCGATATCATTAAGACAATAGGAGTAAAACGCCTAAGATGATATAGACATGCAAAATAGAATGTCAAATTAACGCTGACCAAAAAGGGTATTGATCTGGAACCCGGTAGAAACGGCGAAAGGGAGGACGGCCCAGAAGAAAACTGGAGAAATAAAGTTCAAGAAGCTATGACCAGTAGAGATCTAGAAGAAGAGTATTGGTCAGATAGAAGCTATGTGATGAAGCTCGCCATATACATAAACATTTAAATTATTTAAAACGAATAGAACTAGCACTGACGTATTATCACGTAGTAACGCTCGCAATTTATTAAATCAGCTTTTACGATATCCCAGACCAAATTATACATGGAAAAAGGCTAAGCTAGTCCTCCTGAGAAAAAGAGATAAGTCCCTTAATGAAGCTACCTTGTACAGTCCACTATGTCTACTAGATGTCCCAATTAAGCTGCTGATAGACAGAATCAAAAAAGCGCCTCGAACAGGAACTGATCTCTCTGAAAAACAATATGGGTCAGAATGAATTGATCTGACAATATAGGTCGGAGCATGGAAATCCACTATCGACGCCATTAAGAAGGTCCTTGAAACTGCAGAGGAAGCTGAGGCTGGCACACTTTGTATCTTTATATAAATTTGTGTAACACTTAACGTGCGCAACGCATTTAATTCGGCTTGTTGGCAAAATATCCTCGACGAGACGACATTACTAGGTTTCTCCCCATATCTATTGCGTATGTTACACAGCAAATTATTATGGAAGGGCACAATAAATTAGTTGTGCGTGAAGTCTACTGCGGTGTTGCACAGTCCTCAGTGATGGGCCCCTACAATGTGGAACGTTCTATGGGATAGAGCGCTTGGTCTAAGAGATCGTCCTTTCCAAGAATAGTGGATAAGTGGATGCGAGGGAAGCAACTGCAGCTGGCCCCTGAGGAAACAAGGACTGTATTTTTGACGGACAAGAGGCATATAAATCCAATTTATTTTGAAATAAGGAAACTTACTACGGAAATAAGGAAACTTAAACTGTTTAACATTTCACGTGCGAATCTCGACGAGTCGACATCAAGAGGTTTCTCCCTATATCTATTGCGTATGATACACAGCAAAATATTATGGAAGGAGACAATAAATTAGTGCAGCGTGAGGTCTACATTGGTGTTCCACATGGATCAGTGATGGGCCCTACAATGTGGAACGTTCTATACGATGGAGCGCTTGACCTAAGCGATCGTTGTTTTTGCGGACGATCTCGCGCTCGTGGTGTGTGGGAAATATGAAAATGAATTAGAGTCTAAAACAAATGAAGATATAAGAATAGTGGATGGGAGAGAAGCAACAGCAGCTGACCCTTGAGAAAACGAAGGTTGTACTTCTGACGGGCAAGAGGCACATAAAGCCAATTTCTTTTGAAATATGGAAGCTTTCTACAGATATAAGGAAACTTAAAATGTTTAACACTCGACGTACGAAACGCATTTAATTCGACGTGTTGGCAAAACATCCTCGAGCAGACGACATCATCCTCGACCAGCAAATTATTATGGAAGGGGACAATAAATTAGTGGAGCGTAAGGTCTACAGAGGTGTTCCCCTGGGCTCAGTGATGGGCCGTACAATGTGGAACGTTCTATACGATGGAGCGCTTGGCCTTAGAGATCGTCCTTTTCGCGGACGATCTCGCGCTCGTAGTTTGTGGCAAAAATGAAAATGATTTAGAGTCTAAAACAAATGAAGCTACAATTATAGTGGATGAGTGGATGCGAGGGAAGCAACTGCAGCTGGCCCCTGAGAAAACAAAGGCTGTACTTTTGATGGTCAAGAGGCATATAAAGCCAATTTCTTTTGAAATAAGGAAACTTACTACGGAAATAAGGAAACTTAAACTGTATAACATTTGACTTGCGAAACGCATTTAATTCGGCTTGTTGGCAAAATATCCTCGACATGACGACATTATTAGGTTTCCCCCTATATCTATTGCGTATGATACACAGCAAGATATTATGGAAGGGGACAATAAATAAGTGGAGCGTGTACAGCGGTGTTCCACAGGACTCAGTGATGGACCCTACAATGTGGAACATTTTCTATTCGATGGAGTGCTTGGCCTAAGAGATCGTCGTTTTCGCGGACGATCTCGCGCTCCTGGTTTGTGGGAAAAATGAAAATGATTTAGAGTCTAAAACAAATGAAGCTACAAGAATAGTGAATGAGTGGATGCGAGGGAAGCAACTGCAGCTGGCCCCTAAGAAAACGAAGGCTGTACTTCTGACGGGCAAGCCAATTTCTTTTGAAATAAGGAAACTTACTACGGAAATTAGGAAACTTAAACTGTTTAACACTTTACGTGCGAAACGCATTTATTTCGGCGTGTTAGCAAAACATCCTCGACGAAACTACATCAAGAGGTTTCTCCCTATATCTATTGCGTATGATACACTGCAAATTATTATGGAAGGGGACAATAAATTTGTGGAGCGTAAGGTCTAAATCGGTGTTCCACAGGGCTCAGTGATGAGCCCAACAATGTGGAACGTTCTATACGATGGAGTGCTTGGCCTAAGAAATCGTCATTTTAGCGGAGGATCTCGAGTTCATGGTGTGTGGGAAAAATGAAAATGAATTAGAGTCTAAACCAAATGAAGCTATAAGAATAGTGGCTGAGTGTATGGGAGCGAAGCAACTGCAGCTGGCCCCTGAGAAAACGAAGAATTTTTGGCGGGCAAGAGGCATAAAAAGCCAATTTCATTTGAAATAAAGAAACTTACAATAAGCCCAGAAGCTTACTTAAAATATTTAGGCGTTGTAATCGACAAGAGCATATCTTTCAAGCAGCATGTTAGTAAAGTTTGCGACAAGGCGCTAAAAACGGCTGCAGCACTGGAGAGGTTCTTGCCAACTGTACGGGGGCCCAGAAGTAGTAAGCGGAAATTGTAGTGCTCATTCATCCATACTATATTGAGTCCCGATATGGACAAAGGACCAATCTTTGTAATAAAATAATTACCAATCTAATAAAAACGAAAACTTTAAGAGATAAGTTGGCATCGGTACAGCGGATGCTAGCATTGAAGGTGTGCAGCGCGTACAGACCAGTGTCTAGAGAAGTCGCTCTAGTGATCCCTGGAATTATTCCGATAGATCTAATGGTACGTTCTGGAATAAGCTGCTGGGGTGTAGAGTTAGTTCGCCTCCACGTGGTGCACCCTGGGTAACGCTAAATGAACTAACACAAGAGGTGCACCGGCGCCAGACATTCATGAAGAATTTTGTGAAGATGGATGGCAGTTAATTGCAGATGAACTACTCCACAGCATCCACAGACTGAAACACTTGAAAATCTAGACTTTCAAAAATCAAGCAGACAAGCCTGGTCCCTATTGCGAAAGCTCGGCAGTAGCAAACCACCAGATCGCCTAATCCAAGTGGCGTCCCACATAGTGTCTACCTCAAGAGCACCCCAAAACCGTGCACACACTATTAAAGTTAAAAAAGATCTCAAGATCATCATGTCCACTTGTGCCCTTGAAACAGAATATGCCAACCCCTTCACCTGTGAAGAAGTCACGGGGGCCCTGACCGAAATGAAAACTGGAAAAGCCCCTGGTTTCGATGACATCCATGCCGAATTCCTAAAGCATAGCGGAAAATTTACTAAACAATGGCTTGCAAAATTTTTCTCAGACATCCTCAAGACGGGCAATGTACTTCATCAACTAAAGAGGGCAAAAATCGTCGCTATTTTTAAACCAGGTAAAGCTAATGATACACTAAAAAACTACCGACCAATTGCCCTCCTAAGCATGGCCTACAAACTTTTTGAAAGGCCTTCTATATAACAGGATTGGTCCAACAATACTGCAATATATACCTGTGGAACAAGCCGGATTTCGTCCGGACCGCAGCTGCACAGACCAAGTACTCGCACGAACTAACTGCGTGGAAACTGGCTTCCAAAAGCAACTAAAAATATCTACTGCTTTCATAGACCTGTCAGCGGCATACGTCACTGTGTGGCGACAAGGAGTTATATATATAAATTAATTCAAGCTATCCCATGCAGATAGATGGCTGATGTTATCAATTTCATGCTATCCAGATCCATAGATATTTTCAAGTCATTATGGGCGGCAAGACTAGTAAAAAAATGATAGTGAATAATGTACTCCAACAATGACCGGTGCTTGCTCCACTGCTCTTTAGTCTTTACATAGCAGACATGCCCGGAACTACATCAAAGAAGTTCGGCTACTCAGATGACTGGGCGCTCGCTACAAGGCATAATGAGTTTGAGATTACTGAGCAAATTCTAACAAATGACCTGGCTACCCTTGGGAGATATTTTCGCGACAGGAGATTGCAGCCCATTGCCGCAAAGACGGAAGTATCGTGCTTCCACCTAAATAACAGGATGGCCAACTACCAACTTAAAATCAACTTTGAAGGCAGACTTCTCAGTCACAATATGCACCCGAAATATTTGGGTGTCATACTCGACAGAACGCTAAGCTTCAAGAAACACCTTATGAAGACATCTGCAAAACTCAGAACCCGAAATAATATCCTGCAAAAGCTATGCGGCACCAGATGGGGTTCCATAGCGCCCACACTCAGATCGACAACACTGGGTTTAGTGTGCCCCATCTCGGAATACTGTGCACCGGTGTGGATCAACAGCCAACACATCAAACGTGTTGAAGCCCAGCTCAATCAAGCTATGCGTAGTATATCAGGCACAATAAAGGCCACGCCTACTTATTGGCTACCCACACTGAGCCACATAGCTCCTCCACAAATTCGCCGAAAACATGCTCTGGTCAGGGAGTATCGAAAAATTAACGCCGACCCTGTGTTCCGTCCCGTTGGTATAACCGGCAGAACAATAAATAACGCTACGCTCACGAAAACCACCTCTAAGAACGACAGAATCTCTTACCGAAGAAAACTTCAACAGAATTGAGCGGTGGAAAGAAGAATGGGAGAAGAAGGCCACACCTGCCAACCGGGATATGCCATGCGTCAGAGGGTTTTGATCAACCAAGACGAATCTAGACAACACTTAATAGAATAAAGACGAATTGCGACAGGTGCACCGAGTCACTTTTCAGATGGGGAAAAATACATTCCCTAAATTGTGACTACGGCGCTGAAAGACTGACTATTAAACACCTGGTAGAGGACTGTCCAATTAGTTCCTACAGTGGCAACCCATCCGATTTCCTGATTGCGACAAGAGAGTCAATAGAATATATTTGTAACCTTAGTGTTTGTTTGTGAAATTTCGTTATTTTTTGTTATATACTTACCTGTGATCATGTAGCCAAACACTAAATAAATAAAATGGTACGTGAAAGATCGACAATCTTGACTTATGCACGACGCAACGAAACGGCAACAAACGGACAAACACTGAAAGGAAAAAAGCGGCAACATATAAATCTTTTGAAGAATGGCAAAACTCACGGGACACAACAAAAAATTGACAACGGACAAGAAAATTTATTTTCTTGTCCGTTGTCAATTTTTTGTTAGAGATGTAAAAAATTGGACCACGAATACGGCGAAGTGTGTGTGACCCAGTGTTACCCAGGTACTGTGTAACCCAGGTACTTCGTGGCCATGGGTGCTATAGGGATTACCTCCATAGAATTGGTGAAGCAATAAACAGCCTTTGTGAATACTGCGGAGAGCAGGACGGGGGTCACACCATCTTCGACTGTAACAGGTGACAGGTGGAGCGCGTAGAAATACAAAATAGGGTCCATGCATCAACAATGGTTGGAGTACATGCTCGAGTCCGAAGAACAGTGGCAAGTGATGGATACTATAATATATAATATAATGTCACATAAAGTGTGCGACGAAAGGGCTCGGCAGAAAGCAAAAACAGAACAAATAGGTTAGGAACATATAGATTTATTCAACGCCATCCCGAAGTAATGCGAGGAGCGGTTCCGAGATGTGCGAGATGCGAAGAGTCTACATATTTTATTCACCATCATATTTATTTTTCTCATTTTATTGAATCTTGTAATCCAATAAATGTTGTAATAAAAAGACCAAATTATAAAACAAATTCAAGAAAAATATCGTTTTATATCGCAAGATATCTGGGTCAATAGACCTTTTCATAGTTGATATTTTTTATACGCATGCTCATTTTCCGACATGTTTTCGGCCACTTTTTTGACGTATATGCCCGAAACATTCATATTCCCGCCTTTTAAAAAAGGTAAATTCAGCATGCCTTCAGTCCAAAGTCACACCCAAATATATAAATATTAAAACCTGCTTCCTGGGCTGTAAAACAAGTCATAAAATCTGTCCAACACATATGGATTAGATCTGAAATCCTAAAAAATCTTGTTCGGAGGAGAGATGTTATTTAACATTATCTTAAGATATTACATTCAGAGTTAACATATACTTAAATTACATCCAGTAGAATTCATCTTTGATTACTTTGTTCGTGAAAATGTTATGTTAGGTTAGACGTCTATCGTATAAAATATTTAGAAAAAATAAATTATCCGTTCTCGTAAAGAACCAAAATTAAGAACCTCAAAAACTCATTTCAAACGCGAATCAAATTTCTAAATTCAATCCATTTTCCACAAATTAGATTCAGTTCCATTGAACAAACTTGATTTATTAATAAGAAACATCATTTATCAATAAGAAATCCGATACAATAATTGCTCAAAAAAATTGGGTTATAGCTCGGGACCTCTTATACCTCGAGCCAAAATAGCTGATCATATAAAATCTTAGACACTCGTAATTTGGCCACAGACTCCGCAGTGATCAATAGAATCAATAGAATTAAAAATAGTCCAATTCTTTAGTTCTTACAAAAGCCGAAATCTTTTCGAAGATTTTAAATCTTGCACAGTGGTCTCCAAGTAATTAATTAATTGCAGAAAGGCACCTCGCCCTGCCAAAAAATCCCTAGTATAAACACAATTTGTCATCAATTTGTAATGCACTTGAAAATGACTTTCACGAGTCGAGACTCGAGTCGTTACAGAGCATTAAAATCCACAGAGACCGCCTTTTATCAGCTGACAAATGAAATAGAAGCAGTACTATATACAAAGAAGTAGCTATATGTGCCTTCTTGGACATAGAAAGAGCCTTTGATATCACCTCGCAAGAGATGTCAAATCGGCTCTTTCGGAATTACCTCAAAGTGTATGGGAGAAATGCTGAGAACTAGAGCGGCGAAGGCACAAGTGAAAAAAGACACCATCAAGATCACCACAACTTGAGGGTGCCCACAGGGAGGTGTGTTATCACCACTGATGTGGAGCCTAGTTCATCAATTACTGGCTAGGCTGAACGACCTAGACATTAAATGTCAAGGTTACGAAATAGTCATCATAGCCAGAGAGAAGTTTGAGGGTACGCTCTGAGTAATCGTACGTAGAGACCTTAAAGTAACTAGTAGATGGTGTCAACCAAACTTTTAGGACTGAAACTCAACCCGAGCAAAACCACGGTGCTACCATTTACTAGAAAAAGAAGACTAAACTGCCTGGGAGGGTAGTAGAATACAAACAGGAGATAAGGTTTCTAGGTATAACACTAGATAGTAAACTCCTATGGAACAGGCAGGCTGAAGAAGTGGTAGGAAAAGCGAAACGCTTTCTTATGGTGTGCAAAAATCTGGTAGGGAAAACGTAGGATTGTAACCCCGCAATCCTACGATGGATGTATACCATCATAGTGAGACTTGCAATCACTTACGGGGCAGTTGCGTGGGAAGTAGAACCAAGCTGTCTATCCTTCATAGAGACAGGAGCAGCCTGAGAAGATTTAAAGACTGGCGTGTGTCTGCATCACTGGGGTGATGGGGTCATGCCCGACAGCATCAGTGGAACTGCTGCTGGATCTGACTCCGTTGCACCTTATTGTTGAGATCATCGATTGGGTATTGGTTAAGGTTCAGCAAGGAAGGAATTGGCAGATTTAAAATGATCGGGAGCAGAGACCAGAACAGCCTCGCTGCCAAGATCCCTTGGCTGGAAGTACCAAAAGACGAAATGGTATGGAAACATCATTTCGATGAAAATTACACAGCAATGTGTTGTTCGGTATTTTGGTGGACTCTATTGAAATATAAATAATAATATTTAATAAATAATAATATTTTCTCTGCTGATCACTCGCGTCCGGACGTCCACCTATCAAGTAAGGGAGATACCAGGAAGGGAGAAAACGAAACTACGACGGGATTTCGGGAAAGGATCGCTTACCAGTGATTTTCATTCGTTTTCGGCAAGTCGGCTTGATGATGTCGATGCGGAAGACCTAACTCACGACGATGAAATTTTCGTGGGTAAAAACCACTATAGCGATCAAGAACCAAGAAACATCATCTTTACAAGTATTTCAGGCAGATCTCGCGAAATTATATTATTAGAGGGAAGAAGATCCACGCGAGTGTCTCCTATCACTTCCCACCTACCATCCCGGCAACCAATGATACAATTCGGCCTGAACAGTAGTAAAATCGATTTGAGCGACAAATCCTAAGCATACCACAAAGAGCAAAATGCTAGGAAGAGACAAGGGAGACCAAGGAAGGAACTAGTGTAGGAATGTTTGGACCTCATACCAAATACTTTGAATCTATGAGAGTCTACCCGAGTATCTTCCAATCAGAGGTACATCCAATCGAAAGATATGCACAATTTAACCACGACAGAAACTATCGCAATAACAAATTGCTATCCTGTCAGATAGCCAAGCGGCCATCAAGGCCTTTAGCTCATAGACTCATAGATCCACACTGGCATGGGACTGTCTGGGAAATCTAAACAAGCTTGGAAGCGAAAATAAAGTAACGATATACTGGGTACCAGGACACACTGGTATCGAAGAAACCGATCACCTAGCAAACAAGGGATCCCGTAATCTCTTTATAGGTCCGGAATCCTTTTGCTGTATAAGTATGAACACCATCCGTCATAGTTTGGATAAAGAAATAAGAGGGCAAATGGATGGAAAGAACTTGAAGAGTTAAGACAATCCAAAGTAATGCTGGGAACTTTTAACCCGAAAAGAACAATAGCTTCTTGGAGACTAAAAAGGAACAAGCTTAGAATTTTTACAGCATTCCAGATGGGACAATGCAGACTTAGAAAACACCTAAAGCTGTAGGCCTAGAAGAAGATGATAGATGCAGATTTTGTGGCTCAGCAGGGCAAAACCCCATACATCTGCTCATAAGTTGCGGAGCACTACTCCAACTGCTTTGGCCAACTGCTTGAACGCAGAGGCGTTGCAGTCCTCGAATCCTACCCAGATCCTGAAATTCCTAAAGGAATCTGGACTAGAGGAGGCACTCTAAATGGGTAAGTATACCAACGATTAGAGGAAGAGGGTGGGGTGCAATAGATCTATGAAGGTCGCACTACAAGTCACTACCAAATCTACAAATCTAAATCCACATCATTTTATATTTAAAAATTGACTTGCATCACTTTCAAAATAAGCAGCTGCTCATTTATAGCTGTGCATATAAATTTATAAGTAAAATAAAATAGTATATTTTGCAACTATTGCGGTAAGTTGTCAATTGGTCACGATAGCGAAATTGGGCGCACGAACGAAGTGAGTGAGCACATTCGCTCGAGAGGGCAATTGGCAATACCGCCCTTGTTGCAAATAATATTTTTTAATACTCATGCGAGGGGACGTACCTTACAAGTTTGGGATCCAGAGGCTATGAAAAAAAAATACAATCAAAAATGAAGAATTTGCTTTTTCAATTTTTTCCGTGATGTCGATTTGTCATAAGAACTCTCATCAGTCTCCGGTATCACTATAGAATTTACACTCATTTTTAAACGTTTTATTTAATTTTATTTTTTATTTTGTAATGAAAAAAAATCTGTCACTTTCACGTCACTTTTAATATTGAGGTCTTGATTTTGTTTATTTTATTTATTTCATTGTTTTTTTATTGAATATTTGCGTGCGTTACCCAAGTTATCTGATAATACAACCAAAAGTAGCAATTCTCGTACTAAAAAACGTGCGCCAAGATAGTACTTTTAATGCATGAGTAATAAAAAGAAGTTAATATATAAGTTTTGGATATATTCGTGGATTATCGATGGTGAAGTTCGAAGAATTGTGGCGATCGGATTACCGAGAAAACCGAACGGCAGTTTCGCCTACAAAAAAAAACCAAGAAATTTCCGGTGGTCAGCACTAATTCGGGGCCGATAATTCAATTAGAGTTTCACAAATTGATTCTTGCCAAAACACAATCACTCCATTCATAGATCGTTGACATCCCAAAACGAAAGAAATAAATGAAATATAAATTAAATTCTAATTGAATCGCCACAATGTCCAATGTGTTTGGTTTTCGCCGCGTAATATCTATCTATCTAGTCTAGTCTTGGCTGTCTGTTCTTTACTGTTTAGTCTATCTGATATATTGCTATCTAAATATTGTTCTTAATCTATTTTTTATGGGGATTACAGTTAGTGTTTAAGTTTAAAATTTCACGTGCTAAATAACACACAGCATGTGAGCAAGCGTAAAAAATAAAGTAAAATGTTTAATGCAGCAAATGATAATAAATTTAAGGCCTGTGCAATTTTTTACAGTCTCTAATTAGCGAACGAAGAACAATGGGATATAACGAGCACCCAGATTGCAATCTAGAAGCAGACGAAAGAAAATTGGTTAAGGAGTCGAATCGCGTGGACCAGGAATAAATCTAACTGTGAAGAAGAACGGAGGAATTAATTTCAGATTAAGAAGTTTTGACGGGTGAACACTTTGTGTTTTGAGAAGAAGAGAAATTATTTTCTTGTGTCCATTTCACAGATTAAAATTAAATAGATTATTATTAGCCTAGATAACTCGTGCAGTTCGAGCAGGAAATTGGTATTGGTAGTTGGATTGGAATTACAGACCGTCCAAATTTTAGGATTGACTTGTTTCGTTTTAAGTAGTTCTATCATCGAATGAAATACGAAAAGATTGATTGGTGGTTTTCTAATTCGTACTTTTACTCACATTTTAAAACAACTAGATAAAAGGAACTAGGCAAGATATAGTCAAGATAGATACGACGGATAAGACTAGAGAGATTGGTTTATCTATAGTGTGATAATTATCCAGTAAGTATCAACACGCAAAGTTTCAATTAAACGTTAAAATCCGTGAGAATTTAAATAATCTAGTCTATAAACCATCTCATAGCTAGATCCGCAGACAATTTTTCACGTAGTTATAATTTTCACAACATCGTGTGAAATCGTAAAGCTTGGCGCTCCATTCAGTGTATAAATCTCTGTTATCAAACCGCTAATTTCTGTACTCCGTAAAGACAAGAAGCTCCATTTTAATTAGTTTTCACGACGCGATTATTAATAGTCGGTCGTGAATTTGCTTATAGCGTGCGCGTTGTTGCATCATTTTAATTGCCACTAAATTATCGGCGAAAATTTTATCGGATATACGCGTTCGGCCGGTAAACGAAACGTTCGAGATCCAGATGAATATAAACGAGATAAATTATATGTTCCTGTGGGCTAAACGCAATTGCGTTTTGTGAGACGGTCATGCCGTGACATCCATGTCAATTGCTCTTTAACGCTGCTAACTGCAGATTTACGAGGAAATTACAAATATTTCTTTTACGAACAGAATACGGTTCTTCCTGTTTAATGGGGACTTACTTTCGGTCTAAAACTACATTTCAACGGAGATTCTTCCATTATTTCTTAATTGCGAACAATTTGTAAAGAGATATCAGAAACATCATTATTTTCATATTCACTAACTGCAATAATAACTCCATTACTAATGGTAATAGGTTTGTTTAAATCGAATAGTTCAAACAATCTTTTCTTGTTGTTAAATCTAATCTTATTTATCCAATCTTAACAGTCTACTCTTGTCTATTTAGTCTCATCTGTCTAGTTTGGTATGTCTAGTCTTTCCAGTTTTTTTTTTGCACGTGTTGGAGGTGAAAATCTGCAAACAGACACCACCCGACCCGTGCCGAGTGGTAGTATGGGGCTGACCCCCCAGCCAAAACCGGAGAGAACGTGATGGAATACAAAATTTGGCATAACTTCATCACCCTCCCCCTTCTCATCTTCTCCTCCACCTTTCATATCCAAAGCATTCATTCGCATTCATTCGTTTTGCCGGGCGCGCCGTTAATCGCCGTGCTCCCCCTTACATCAGAATTTACAATAAATTTGTGCGCCCTCTTCGCACTAAGGGGGGCCCGGCGTTGGTACGCTCGGCTCGCGCGTAGCAACCCCTAGTCCCGCCTTACGCTCGTCCCTTTCATCCTTATCCTTTCTCATTATATATCATTCCAGTCAGCACGCCCCATTCATACACACTGCGGAGCATGATTCTCACCATACTCTCCTTGTTTACATTCTCTCCCACGTTGCATTCTGCGGCGCTCCTCATTCTCTGCCATCTCGTACACTCGAAGATGGTATGCTCCGCAGTGTCCTCAGTCGCTCCACAATACCTACAGTGCGCCTCAACCAGTTTCCCGATGCGCACCAGGTAAGACCCAAAGCATCCATGCCCCGTAAGCGTCTGGGTGAGGTGATAATTCACCTCCCCATGCCCACGGTTGACCCACTCATCGATAGTCGGAATTAGTTGCCTGGTCCAGGCTCCCTTTTACGACCCCGGCTATAGCTCTTGCCACACACGCATTGTTTTTTTCCCTTTCATTTCTAGGGTCATTACCTCCCCAAACTCTCATCCTTTCATGCGCCAGAAGGTCTAACGGGATAACTCCAGCAACGACCGCCACGCCGTCGCCAGGAACAGTCCTTGTATGCGCTGCACACATGTAGCAGTATACATCTTTGCACTCTCATCAGTCTCGCTCTACAACATTCAATCCTGAACGCATTTATTCATGCCAGCACCCCATACAGGAGAATGGAGTCCACGACCGCATTCATAACCCTTTTCTTGGAGGCCAACGGTCCACCTGTGTTGGCCATCAGCCGTCCGAGGGCTTTCACACATCCTGTAGCATTGCTCACCACCCGGGTGACCAGATCGGACAATCTGAGATTTCGAGGGCGTGCTGGAAGCTCTACCCCAAGGTATCTTACAGATTCCCGAGGTGGTACGTGAACTGTCCCCATTCGCACGGTCAGTTCACGCAGTCTTCTTGTCCCAATTAGCAGGACCGCCTCGGTTTTGTGGGGAGCCAGAGCAAGCCCTTTTTCCCCCATCCACCGATCAATCCTACTAAGTTCCTCATTCATTATCGCTTTCAGACTTTCTTCCGTTCTAGTGACAGCGACCACCGCTAAATCATCAGCGTACCCTACGAGTGTAACCCTGTCTGGCAGCCTCAATCTCAAAACCTCATCATAAAATAAGTTCCACAGTATCGGCCCAAGAACCGAACCCTGTGGAACACCCGCACTTATTTTGAAGATTTTATCTTCCACAGTCACTATCTCCCTATCATTCAAGTCCCTATCATTCTCCTTACCATCTTTCGATGGTAGGGAGCCACCCCCTTCAGTTCCAAAGTCTCCATGATTTCGCCCCATGGGACCGAATTGAAAGCAATTTTCACTTCCAGGAATACAAGCACACAGTAGCTACGGATACGCCATGGACCCGTATTTGCTAACATTGCTCTCTCTATTACTCGCATCATTGCGTTCACCGTAGTGCGGCCGCAGAGGGGGTTCTCGCGGTACCCATATTGTACCTCTGAAAGACCCTCTGCCCTCTCGAGATCCTCATTTATCCTAGCTCCGATCATACTCTCAAACATCTTCGCTATCCCATTCAGTAGGCAGATTGGCCTGTAATTGGCTTATCCATTGGCTCTTTCCTTTCGCTCTTTTTCAATCATCACCCGTCTCGCTCTCTTCCACTCTTCATTCATCATGCTCAAACACATGTCTAGTCTTGTATGTCTAGTCTTGTCTACCTAGTCTTCTCTGTCTAGTCTTGTCTGTCTAGTCTTGTCTGTCTGGTCTTGTCTACCTAGTCTTGTCTGTCTAGTCTTGTCTGTCTAGTCCTTTGACTTCTTATTTTGCTTCTTCTTCTTTTTGTTATCATAATCACATTCTTTAGAAACTACTCGTTCTAATTTCGATTCAGTTTCACTCGATTCAACTACGTTTTCTATTTTCTGAAGTAGACAGGGGTTCAGTTGAGACAGGGGCAGGTTGATATAACGTCTGGAATCGATGGTAGTCCGCAGGAGCTCCCCACCACAGGTATCAATTCGTGAAAGTATGGGCCTTAGTAAGACAGTGTTCCCATCAAAATCCTATGATTAGTTTCAATTCTATGTTAACAAAACTGTTTTTTATCACCATAGTAAATTTTTCTTCTATCTATTGTTGTCTATTTATTTTGATGATACAAGTTGTATCAAACATATTTTGTATAATCACCAAATATATTTTTTGCTTTGTTACTAATAGCTAAGTAATTTCACATGTCTTTGAATTCTTAGTTTGCTTGGATTCGTGGTTATGTTTGGTGAAGTGTCATAGCGTCCTCCGGGGCTAATTCATACACTTCAGCTGGGGCGAGTTGATACGCCGTATCAACTTGCCCCAAGGTATACAACTATCGTTTTTCGACAATATAAAAATACCGTGCCACCCATGTTTATTTTTCCCAGAGTTCACTTCAAAGAATTAATGGTTAAAGACGGCCCTCCTGGTTGCATCGGCATAGCTAATCCATCGGGCTGGATTTCCATTTCCATAAGTATAACTCCACCAAGGACAAACCATACTTATTGCTGTTAGATAACCACGACTCTCACCTGTCTATACCAGTCCTAAATTTCTGCAATAATAATGGTATCATACTGGTATCTTTCTCGTCGCACACATCCCACCGCCTACAACCTCCTGATAAGTCGGTTTACGGACCCTTCAAAAAAATATTACTTTACTGAAGTGGATCATTGGATGACAAACAATCCAGGAAAAACATATTCCATATACGACATTCCTTAAGTAGTGAATCAGACTCTTCCCAATGCTACAAAACCTGCCAATGTTATGCCTGGATTCTCTGTCACTGGCATCATGCCGTTCAACCCAGAAGTCTTTACAGAAGCAGACTTTCGGTCATCATATGTCACAGATCGCCCTCTTACGTCTGATGAACCTCAACAATCAACGTCTCCAGAAACCGCCGGTCCCATCTACCAGCAGAGGTTCTGGGACCAGATATGTCAGTCCACAAGAGTTGAAACCGTATCCGAAGGCGGGGGAGCGGCAGGAAAATTTTAGAGGCCGCAGGAGAATTAAGTCGCTATTTTGACTGAGACGCCGGTTTAAGGACAATTAGAAAAAGAGGTGAGAATAAGGGAAGGAAAAGGAAAAAGAACTTATTATCTGTAAACAAAGCTCAAAAGTTCAAAGCTCAAAACCCATCAAATTCGGTTCAGAATCCGAATCAGCAACGTTGCAAGGTATCCAAGGCTGTCTCATTTGAACAAACTAGTGACGAGTCAGAGGACGAAGACGCTGTTTGTTTAAGGTGCCTCAAACGGTTTTCTAAATCGCTTTCTGGACAGCAATAGATCCAATGCCCATCTTGTCGCAAGTGGGCACATCTGGAATGTGGGAAGGACTGTCCTAGATTTATATGCTTCACTGTGATTCTGATGGTGAACATGAGTAGGGAATATTTTAGAACTATTTGGTATTTTAAATTTTTAACCTTATTTTTAAACCTACATTTGTACAATTTTTTTCACCCTAAATATTATTTTAAAATGTATTTTGTGGTGTGTTTGATTTATTTCAACGTTTTAGTTCCATGTATCAACTTGCCCCAAACTTGTGTCAACTTGCCCCTGGACGGGACAAATTGATACATTTTGGGTTGATTCGAAAATCGGTCAGTCACGATTGACTGGTTTTAATTCGGGGCTTGGAAAAATTTGGGATGGCAAACAATGTTGGTGGTATAATTTGGCCTGAATTTGATGAATCTAAGTCAATTATCAGAATAGTAAAAAATTAAAAACCAAAAAACGTATCAACTTGCCCCGGTCTCCCCTATTTTATTATCTATGGTAGTATCTTGTTTCATTGTCTCTGATTCTAGTATCAATTCAGTCCTTATGCCTTTATTAGATTCTATTTCCGTTTCTGTATCTTCAATACCTTTGTTAACTACGCAATCTTTTTTTATTGTAGTTATCACAAGTGTTGAAGGTTCAACCTCAACTGGAACCTAAGCTGGAATATTTATAATTTCCTCCTTAAAATCTAATTTTCTTTTACCCTTTTTAGTTCTCTTTGCGGTAGACTGGTTTCCAAAGATTACGAGTTTATTTCTATTAGATTAAGCTTTTTATTGCTTTCAATGACATCTAATTTTATTCCTTTTGTTTTTTCATTTTCTTATTTAAAGAAGGAACAGTTTCATCGAAAATTTCGGATTTCTTTGAAGAGTTTTCATCTTCTCGGTGATCACCTTGTTCTACAACATCCATTCCCAACCGGTGGTTCGCGAACCCCTTGGGGTTCGCGAGGTGTACAAAGGGGGTTCGCTAAAATAATATTGTAATGGAGACATTTTAAATTACCGAAGAAAAAGAAACTGATGAAAAATTAACCTGCAATACTCAACAAACAAAAAGTACTAGTTCTATTTTTGATCGCTTGATGTCTCCTTATATATCTACTATACAACTTCTCTAGACAAACTAACTAGGTAACCTAAAATACTTTCCATAACTTGAATAATATTGAATATCCTTGTTGGGTACAAAATGCCTATCAACATCGTTATGTTGGTAGGCAATGTCTAGGCCCGTCAAAATCTGATAAGGCCTTCCTTAACATATGTTCGTACACAGGGTTATCAACTTGTGATTAGGTTCTAGATTAGTAGCATAGGTATTGTGGCTTTGTTTGTTTAGTGCCATTCTTTTCAATAATCATTATGCCTCGATTTTATTATGGATCGATGGTTATAGAAAAGTCGTTTAGAAGTAAGACATCATGATACTGAAAGCTGTAGTGGACTACCATTTCAACAGACTAAAAGTAAAGAAAAAATGGTGGCAAAGACTATTTACAAATGGGTTTTATTATACTGGGGAAGAGTCATAAACCTAAACCACTTTGTGTGTTCTGGCACGTAGTTTTTGCCAGCAGAAGTTTAAAACCATCACTTCTTCGTAGGGATAAACTTTTTATTTCTTCTTTCCTGTCTTCAAACGAAGATAGTAAAATGGCCCTTGGGCATCATTTGGAGTAAGTTATAGTATTGAAAGATCTAGACAGATATATTGGACTATGTACAAAATATATTGGAGAAAAGGCAGCAAAGAAAATTGATCTTGTTCCCTTATTAAACAATACGGTGTTGTGTAGAATTATTCCATCATCATCATTCAGCTCTCATGTGTCCACTGCTGGACTTAAACCTCTCCCATTTCTGCCCATTTCCTTCTGTCTTGAGCTCTCTGTATCCAGTTGCCTGCACATCTTTTTAGATCGTCCGTACAACGTGTAGGGGGTCTTCCCTTACTTCTTGTATCCAAGCACGGTCTCCACTCGAGCAGCCTTTTCGCACATCTCCCGTCCGTCATTCGTGCCACATGTCCATCCCACTTCCACTTGAGTTTTGGGATATTTTGATTATTTGCGAATTTGGATAACTACATCTGTGACGCCGGTTCTTCTTCGTAAATCTTAGTTTCTTATATTATCCCGCAGTGACACTCCGAGTATGGACCTTTTCATCTTGCGCTGTATTACCATAAGTTTAGTAGCACCTGGTGACCTGGTGGTAAAACACCTTCCTCTTTAAACATTGTGGTATGTCGTTTTTAAAGATTTCCGCAAGTTTTCCATAGGCTGCCCAAGATAGTGTAACTCTTCTTTTCATTTCGCACGATTGGTTGTCTCGTGAGATTTGAATTTCATGACCAAGATAGTTGTACTTATCCACCTCATCACCAACTTCCTCATCACCAATGAGAAATTGTTCACTGGGAACTAAATTTCTCATATATTTTGTTTTTACAATATTCATATTTAGATCTACGTCAGCACATACCTTTTGTAGTTCTTGTATCATATCTTGAATGTCTTTAAGGTTACCTGAGAGCAAAACTATATAAAGCATACTCTAAAACTGCGATAAAGAGTTTGGGCGAGTGCATTTAATCATTTTACAAATAATCTGGAACTGGAATGGAACTTTTGAAGAGATTGAATTCAGATTCAGCTTCACGATTCGGCCGATGTATCAAACGCCGCAGTATTGCCTGGCTACGATAGATATATTTTGGTGAATAACGTTTAAGAAGGTGTACTATTTGCAACCTTTGAAAACCTATACATCTGGAGAAACAATTTTCGATCTGATCAATGATTCTTTTGAAAAAATGGAATAAACTGGTTTGAATGCGATGGTGCGGTACAGAAGGTGCAAAATCAATGACAGGGAAGTTTTCTGGTTCTATGGCACGAGTAAAAGAAGATAAACGAGAAAATTTAATGGACTCATTGCTGCATTCATAGATAAGCATTGGCATGGAAGTGTATACCTGCAGCATTATCAATTACTTGGTGGTGCTCTAAATATTGTAAATGCCTGAAATTGAATGAGTACGAATGTATTGGTTCTCTCTGCCCTTTTTTACCAGAAAATTCAATAAAAAATGTTGATTTTATGACTTATTTTACAACTGTTTAAAACTCTCTAACTTTGCTGGAGAAAGAAAAACTCATAGAGTTATCCTGTGGCAGTTCTCTAAAATCTATTTTTAGAGATCACTCTTTAATTGTCTTCTGGCTCAATAAAAATGAATATCGTGTTATGTCGAAAATAGCAATTAAAGTTCTATTGCCCTTTTGCGCAACATATCATCTATGTGAGAAAGGATTTTCAATATGTACCTTTCTGAAAGATGAATATAAAAACAGGTTAAATGCGGAACCTGATCTAAGACTGAAATTGTCAGATATTGTGCCAAATTTGATTAATTTTCCTATCCTTTTAAAAACTATTGTTCAATCCGCGTTCTACACAGAAAAGTACAGTTTCAAATAGTAGCAGCGACCTTGCGAATTTGAAACTGTAAAAACTACAATTGGAGTTATCACATGTTATAAATTGTTTTTTGTTAAAATTACAGTTTCAGATATTGAATTTTATTTTTTTGCTGTAACGTGTCACTCTACTAAAAATAATTTAAAAATCATAGTATCGAGATGTAATATTTCGGCGTTCATTTCTCATACTTAACGAGTAATAGCTCAAACTGCAATTTTTGATAGTTTGAAAATAAATAAGGAATAGTATATTATGAAGTAATAAATCCATAAGAAAAATATCGTAGTTTTTACAATTTGGACTATTAATAAATACATATTATATAATGAAAAGTTACAAAATAATTAGTAAAGAATATTTTAACTTTCAATTTAACTAAAAGTACTTTTCCAAACTGTAAAATTCACAGGTTTGAATTGAAGATTTTTATTAGTAAATAAGTTAAAAATTACAGTATGCGACTGCACTTTTTACAGGTTTGTATTCGTAAGAACCGATTCGTAACGTTACTATTTAAACTGTAATTTCTACAGTGTACTTTTTTCCGTGTATCCGATTTTATTACTTTTTTACACACCAGTACAGGGGGTTCGCCAAACTCTTTTGAATTTTACAGGGGGTTCGCGAGGAGAAAAGGGTTGGGAAACACTGTTCTACACCATCCTTTGCAGTTTCTTCAATAATCTTCTTCTTTTTAGATTTTTTATTTTTGTTTGGAGTGGGATCTTGAGAATGTGGCTTGCTGTCCAATACAGGTTTAATTTCAACATTTTCAGGTTGTAATAAAATGTTTGGTATTTCTGGTTTTATTGCCAGATTTTCTATTAGTAAATTGTTATCAAAAGGTACGGCACCTTTTGCTACTTCTAGTTTTACAACCATATTTTCTTCCACAGTTGTATCTAAAGCATCTTCACTCTTAGCCCACACGTGGTCTGTTAGAAGAGTATCCGACCTTTAGCCGGTAGAAAAAAAACTGGCACACCTGGAGCGTTGGAGACCTAATCACCCTCCAAGTAGTCTCCTTGGGATTCGATACACTTCTCCCAGCGGTGCCGCCATTGTTGGAAGCATTCCGAAAAATCCTCTTTCCGAATCGACTTTAGCTCGGCTGTCGTTACAGCCATAATGTCCTCTCAATAGTATACTATAGACAATACCATAGCTGACAATAGTTTGAATCTGCGCCTAAAAGATTTGAACTAAAACTGAAATATTGATTAGTTTTAGCATCTTACGCAACAAATATGTAGTTTTATTTATTTTGGTGACGATGTTATTTACTGTTACTTTAGATTGTACTCCAGATGAATACCTAGGAATTATATTTGATTGGTCCTTTGAGCAACCTTGAGCCAATTCGTAGGTTTAGATCTTCAAACAAAGTTCTCCATGATGTTTGCAAGATGATGTATTTAGTTTTTTCTATATGAAAATACATAGTATTATCATTAAACCATTCTTCGAGACATTTTAGGAGTCTGCTGAACTCATCTTCCGTTTTTTTCTCTAGACTTCTCTGAGACTATAAAACTCGAGTCGTCTGCTTATAAAATGCAAAATTTGGCACCAATGTAGCTAATTATATCTGCAGTGTATAGAAAAAATAGAGTCGGTGACAAAACACTACCTTGAGGGATCCCGATATGCATTGACTTTGATACTCTTACCTTCTTGTTCTGAATAATCTTAACATATTGATTTCTCCCCGCAGAAAAGATTCTATCCAGCAGCCCGTTTTTCCTCTTATACCATAAAGGTGCAATTTGTGCATTAAACTTATTGTGGAAGACACAGTCAAATGCTTTTGTTAAGTCACAAAATATGCCAATTGGACATTTTCCCATTTATGTATACGTGGTATGTTAGAAAAGTATCCGACCTTTAGCCGGTAAACAAAAACTTTCATACTTTGAGCGTTATTAGGTTTCCACTAATCACCCTCAAAGTAGTCTCCTTGGGACTCCTTACACTTCTCCCAGCGGTGCCGCCATTATTGGAAGCATTCCGAAAAAGCCTCTTTCGGAATCGACTTTAGCTCGGCTGTCGTTACAGCCATAATGTCCTCTCTTGCCTGAAATCGCGTTCCTTTCAATGGCCACCTGACTTTGGGGAATAGCCAGAAGTAGCAGGGGGGCATATCAGGAGAGTAAGGAGCCTGTCGAACCAGAGGAGTCTGGTTTTTCGCCATAAAATTGTGAACCAAGTGCGAAGAATGTGCTGGAGCATTGTCGTGATGGAGTCACCAATTTCTTGATGACCACTAGTCCACTCGCTTGCGCCGCACAGCATGACGTAGGCGCCGTAGGACATCCCTATAGTAATCCCTATAGTCGTTCCGTCATTTTACTTGCATTGAAAAACCGACGAGAGCACTACACACTACGTCACTCGAACACTGATCACTCGATAGCAACTGACGCTATCTATAGACGGGAAAAAATTGACGCATACCCACGGAGGTTCAAGGTCGGCTCATGCAAGCGCTCTTGATTCAAATCCATCAGGTTTTCAAAATAAAAAATTAGGTCGGATACTTTTCTAACAGGACACGTATTGAGAAATATGAAGCTTCTGTAGGTTTCAACAGCAAGATTTTTTATTTTCGTTTTAAGTGCCTCTGCTAAAAAATCCTGATTTCCAGCCGCTGAACTCGTGGATGCCAAATCTTCATCCTTTATTTCGCCTGGACTAATTTGCAATTATCAGTTTTTACATCTTCAGATGTGACATCGTTAACTGTTTCATCACCGCTTTTCCTTAATCCTTCTTGAGGAATATTTTCTTTATTCAAGAATTCCGTTGTTAATTCTTTGATTTTGATTTCTTCTAACATATACTTTTCTCATTTTCAATATTTTCCTGTGAAGGAGTTTCAATCTTTAAACCTAATTCTTCAGTTGCTTTTCTATCAGATTCAACAGTTTGTTGATTGGATTTCTTGTCCAATTTCTTTTTGTCTTTGGATTTTTTCTTCGAAACCTTATCTGATTCTTCTGTTAGAATGAATGTTTCTAGAGGTGCTTCCAAAGTCGGTCTAGATTTCAAACTTAAGTCTTCAGTACCAACAGAGATTGTTTCTTCAATAGAAGTTTGAACAACAGTTTCTTCTCAGAATTCTTCTTTTAAACCTTTACTTGGTTCTTCTTATGAAATAGATGTTGTTACAGTTTCAACTAGAGAAGGTTTAGATTCCAGACTTTCAGGTGCTTTACTATCCTTAGAAATGAACTCTTCACTAGGAGATATAATAGTTTGATGGTCAGAATCTTTATCCAACTTCTTTTTATCTCTCGACTTCTTCTCTGCTTCTTTAAATGGTTCTTCTGGTAAAATGCATGTTGTATCTACGGAAGTGGGCTTAGATTCCAAACTAAATTCTTTAGTTGGTTCATCATCAACAGAGATTACATGGCCAACATTTTGCTTGTCAAAATCTTTATCTTGATGGAGTAATGTTTTGTGCTATTAACTCCCGAGCGTGTAAGAAGAATTAATTGAAAAGAGTTGATATTCTCTCCGGATCGTCGAAGCTATTGTGGTTTGAATGGATTTCTTTTTTCCTCGTAGTCTTATTTGTCTGCTGGTTGATAATCTTTCCGACTGTTTTCTGTTTGCTGAAGTAATTTGCTGAAGAATTGTTTTATGAGCTTCTTCTCTTTCCGTTTGCCATCTCCAACAGTGGAAGATGGTCTGCGGCTGCGGGTCAGACCGCAGCAGCTCGCACATCAGCCCCTCCTCCGACGGCTGCCGGTTCCTGTCTATCGTCCGGATCTCGTGCGGCGTCACGTCGTCTCGATTGAACTTGATAGAAGCTTTTCTATGCATCACCAAGACTCGTTTGATTAGGCAGTGTGCCAACGGCAACCACTTGTACACTTCAGTGAACAGGTGAGCCATCTGTACGGCGTATTTTGCCTTCACCTCACCATCAAACCCATACATTTGTTTCATTGTCGCACTCTCATGATTTCCGGTCCGGATACAACAGCTTGAACCCGAACAGCGTGAAACCACCGTGTGAATGACTCGCGATCCACGAAATCCCCATTGAACAAGTAAAGGTTGCTTTTTGAGAGCAAGCCGTTCTTCTCGAAGAAATTCATCAGGTCGTAGAAGTGGCCATGAATCTCATCACAAACCGTGAACTTGTCGTCGTCCCCAATTGAAACGTCAATCATCGACGGTCATGCCATACAATACGAGGGTCACCTTGCCATCCACCAGTTCTGGTCCTTTGTATTGGTTCTCGATTATCATCGCATACAGATTGCATACAATCTTATTGCACTCGCTGTACTTCAGTTTCGTATCTTTGTCATTCGGCTTAGTTTTGATTACTTATTGGGGCCAAGGGCCTCCTTGAACTTGCCGAGGGACGTGTGAGCAGCGGCGCGCCGGTAGTACCCCTTGATGTGGCCCTTGTCCAGCTCGATGGCCTTGAAGGCGTCGGAGAGCGCGCAGCCGAAGCATTCGGTCTTCAGGTACGCGTAGCTCCGGTTCGCGAAGTAAATCGCTACCGATGGGGTCTTGACAATCGCCGACCTGTAGCTCATCATAGTCGACTCATAATCCTGGTTTCTGAAGAACTCGTTGGCCTGGTTCTTGAGTTCTTCCGCCTCCTGTGCGACCTCCTCCGAGATCATCCTACGCTCTCGTGTCCCTTTTATCCTTCACTCGCGGCTGAAAATCGGCTTTACCCACCTACGCCTATAGTCAACACACATACACATTCACCGCACGAACTCTAACTAAATCTAGTCTTGTCTGTCTAGTCTTGTCTGTATAGTTTTGTCTGTCTAGTCTTGTCTGACTAGTCTTGTATATCTAATCTTATATGTCTAGTTTTGTCTGTTTAGTCTTGTCTATCTAGTTTTGTCTGTCTAGTCTTGTCTGTCTAGTCTTGTCGGCCTAGTCTTATCTGTCTAGTCTTGTCTGTCTAGTCTTTTCTGTCTAGTCTGGTCTGTCTAGTCTTGTCTGTATAGTTTTGTCCATCTAGTCTTGTTTGTCTAGTCTTGTATGTCTAGTCTTGTCTGTCTACTCTTGTCTATCTAGTCTTGCCTGTCTAGTCTTTTCTGTCTAGTCTTGTCGACCTAGTCTTGTCTGTCTAGTCTTGTCTGTCTAGTCTTGTCTGTCTAGTCTTGTCTGTCTAGTCTTGTCTGTCTAGTCTTGTCTGTCTAGTCTTGTCTGTCTAGTCTTGTCTGTCTAGCCTTGTCTGTCTAGTCTTGTCTGTCTAGTCTTGTCTGTCTAGTCTTGTCTGTATAGTCTTGTCTGTCAAGTCTTGTCTGTCTAGTCTTGTCTGTCTAGTCTTGTCTGTCTAGTCTTGTCTGTCTAGTCTTGTCTGTCTAGTCTTGTCTGTCTAGTCTTGTCTGTCTAGTCTTGTCTGTCTAGTCTTGTCTGTCTAGTCTTGTCTGTCTAGTCTTGTCTGTCTAGTCTTGTCTGTCTAGTCTTGTCTGTCTAGTCTTGTCTGTCTAGTCTTGTCTGTCTAGTCTTGTCTGTCTAGTCTTGTCTGTCTAGTCTTGTCTGTCTAGTCTTGTCTGTCTAGTCTTGTCTGTCTAGTCTTGTCTGTCTAGTCTTGTCTGTCTAGTCTTGTCTGTCTAGTCTTGTCTGTCTAGTCTTGTCTGTCTAGTCTTGTCTGTCTAGTCTTGTCTGTCTAGTCTTGTCTGTCTACTCTTGTCTGTCTAGTCTTGTCTGTCTAGTCTTGTCTGTCTAGTCTTGTCTGTCTAGTCTTGTCTGTCTAGTCTTGTCTGTCTAGTCTTGTCTGTCTAGTCTTGTCTGTCTAGTCTTGTCTGTCTAGTCTTGTCTGTCTAGTCTTGTCTGTCTAGTCTTGTCTGTCTAGTCTTGTCTGTCTAGTCTTGTCTGTCTAGTCTTGTCTGTCTAGTCTTGTCTGTCTAGTCTTGTCTGTCTAGTCTTGTCTGTCTAGTCTTGTCTGTCTAGTCTTGTCTGTCTAGTCTTGTCTGTCTAGTCTTGTCTGTCTAGTCTTGTCTGTCTAGTCTTGTCTGTCTAGTCTTGTCTGTCTAGTCTTGACTGTCTAGTCTTGTCTGTCTAGTCTTGTCTGTCTAGTCTTGTCTGTCTAGTCTTGTCTGTCTAGTCTTGTCTGTCTAGTCTTGTCTGTCTAGTCTTGTCTGTCTAGTCTTGTCTGTCTAGTCTTGTCTGTCTAGTCTTGTCTGTCTAGTCTTGTCTGTCTAGTCTTGTCTGTCTAGTCTTGTCTGTCTAGTCTTGTCTGTCTAGTCTTGTCTGTCTAGTCTTGTCTGTCTAGTCTTGTCTGTCTAGTCTTGTCTGTCTAGTCTTGTCTGTCTAGTCTTGTCTGTCTAGTCTTGTCTGTCTAGTCTTGTCTGTCTAGTCTTGTCTGTCTAGTCTTGTCTGTCTAGTCTTGTCTGTCTAGTCTTGTCTGTCTAGTCTTGTCTGTCTAGTCTTGTCTGTCTAGTCTTGTCTGTCTAGTCTTGTCTGTCTAGTCTTGTCTGTCTAGTCTTGTCTGTCTAGTCTTGTCTGTCTAGTCTTGTCTGTCTAGTCTTGTCTGTCTAGTCTTGTCTGTCTAGTCTTGTCTGTCTAGTCTTGTCTGTCTAGTCTTGTCTGTCTAGTCTTGTCTGTCTAGTCTTGTCTGTCTAGTCTTGTCTGTCTAGTCTTGTCTGTCTAGTCTTGTCTGTCTAGTCTTGTCTGTCTAGTCTTGTCTGTCTAGTCTTGTCTGTCTAGTCTTGTCTGTCTAGTCTTGTCTGTCTAGTCTTGTCTGTCTAGTCTTGTCTGTCTAGTCTTGTCTGTCTAGTCTTGTCTGTCTAGTCTTGTCTGTCTAGTCTTGTCTGTCTAGTCTTGTCTGTCTAGTCTTGTCTGTCTAGTCTTGTCTGTCTAGTCTTGTCTGTCTAGTCTTGTCTGTCTAGTCTTGTCTGTCTAGTCTTGTCTGTCTAGTCTTGTCTGTCTAGTCTTGTCTGTCTAGTCTTGTCTGTCTAGTCTTGTCTGTCTAGTCTTGTCTGTCTAGTCTTGTCTCTCTAGTCTTGTCTCTCTAGTCTTGTCTGTCTAGTCTTGTCTGTCTAGTCTTGTCTGTCTAGTCTTGTCTGTCTAGTCTTGTCTGTCTAGTCTTGTCTGTCTAGTCTTGTCTGTCTAGTCTTGTCTGTCTAGTCTTGTCTGTCTAGTCTTGTCTGTCTAGTCTTGTCTGTCTAGTCTTGTCTGTCTAGTCTTGTCTGTCTAGTCTTGTCTGCCTAGTCTTGTCTGTCTAGTCTTGTCTGTCTAGTCTTGTCTGTCTAGTCTTGTCTGTCTAGTCTTGTCTGTCTAGTCTTGTCTGTCTGGTCTTGTCTGTCTAGTCTTGTCTGTCTAGTCTTGTCTGTCTAGTCTTGTCTGTCTAGTCTTGTCTGTCTAGTCTTGTCTGTCTAGTCTTGTCTGTCTAGTCTTGTCTGTCTAGTCTTGTCTGTCTAGTCTTGTCTGTCTAGTCTTGTCTGTCTAGTCTTGTCTGTCTAGTCTTGTCTGTCTAGTCTTGTCTGTCTAGTCTTGTCTGTCTAGTCTTGTCTGTCTAGTCTTGTCTGTCTAGTCTTGTCTGTCTAATCTTGTCTGTCTAGTCTTGTCTGTCTAGTCTTGTCTGTCTAGTCTTGTCTGTCTAGTCTTGTCTGTCTAGTCTTGTCTGTCTAGTCTTGTCTGTCTAATCTTGTCTGTCTAGTCTTGTTTGTCTAGTCTTGTCTGTCTAGTCTTGTCTGTCTAGTCTTGTCTGTCTAGTCTTGTCTGTCTAGTCTTGTCTGTCTAGTCTTGTCTGTCTAGTCTTGTCTGTCTAGTCTTGTCTGTCTAGTCTTGTCTGTCTAGACTTGTCTGTCTAGTCTTGTCTGTCTAGTCTTGTCTGTCTAGTCTTGTCTGTCTAGTCTTGTCTGTCTAGTCTTGTCTGTCTAGTCTGTCTAGTCTTGTCTGTCTAGTCTTGTCTGTCTAGTCTTGTCTGTCTAGTCTTGTCTGTCTAGTCTTGTCTGTGTAGTCTTGTCTGTCTAGTCTTGTCTGTCTAGTCCTGTCTCTCTAGTCTTGTCTGTCTAGTCTTGTCTGTCTAGTCTCTCTAGTCTTGTCAGTCTAGTCTTGCCTGTCTAGTATTGTCTGTCTAGTCTTGTCTGTCTAGTCTAGTCTGTCTAGTCTAGTCTGTCTAGTCTAGTCTGTCTAGTCTTATCTGTCTAGTCTAGTCTGTCTAGTCTAGCCTGTCTAATCTAGTCTTGTCTTTGTAAATATTGTCTGTCTGGTCGTGTCTCTCTAATTTTTGTATTTCTAATATTTCATTTTCAAATCTGAATTTACTATAAAAAAATTAGAAACAATTAGTACGTCTAACAATCTTGTTTCACACAGCAATTATGGATTTAATAAATATTTAAAGGCTTTTATATGAAATAATAATGTATGATTATCGATTTAAAGCGTAATTTGTGTCCACCGTAAACTGGCTGCAGAGCCTGAACAAATAAGAAAAGAAACGGATACGTGGTAATTGCAGGTGCAATTTTCATGCGGCTATTCGCATGTGAACCTCGTCCGCTTTTAATCCGCGCCCGGTTTACCATCGCCCACAAATTGCTTGCATAATAATAGGTGAGAATCCTTCGCGGATTTTCCTTTTTTTTGTGCGAATTGCAAATATCGGTCCGAGGATGCGGAAATTTTTGCTCGCGGCTTCGCGAAAAGACCGAACGGGAAATATTTGCACAACTGTTTTCTTATAAATGGAATTTTGCGCTCGGTGCTATTAGTGCGTATAGTTCGCATAATGAGATTCAAGTACACTCCATGCACACTTTTAATTGCCATTATTTATCCTTACAAATAGTTTTATCAATCGTATTAGAATAACAGTACTAAATTGACAAAACTAAATCTACAAAAACCGACAAACTAAACATAGAAGACTACACAAATAGTACTAGACAAACTAGACCTAACAAGTAAGACTAAGTTGATAAAACTAGATAGACTAGACAAGACTAGGCAGTCAAAACTAGACAAAAGACTGCCCAAAGAAATCTAGACAGATAAAACTAGGCAGGCAAAATTAGATAGATAAGTCTAGACATACAAGACCAGATAGTCACGACTAGATAGACAAGATTGTACATATATTACATAGATAATTCAAATTGGAGCTTTAAGCGTAAATACATTTTTCATCACAATTTCTTAGTTTTGCCAATTATGGCATTGATAAAATAATTAGAAACTAAATGACTTCCAGCTAAATTTACGTGCATTTTTATTATCAAAGCAGCTAAAAGTTATACGGGACAAATTATTCACGGTTTCCGTGGTAATTCACCGGAAAATCTCAATACCTAGATCGCAAATTACTAAAACTATTTAACAGACACAACCGTAATTTTAATAATTACAAGTCTAGACATCTTGTCTGGTTTTGGTTTATTTTCTGTGATCGCTTTTTAAACATTATATCACTCAATCTTGTCTCGTCTAATTTTGTTTTTCTGTTACAGTCTAATTTAGTTTAGTCTACACTTTTTTCTAATGTAATTCCACATTTGTGTACAATTTAGTTTAGTCTACACTTTTTTCTAATCTAATTCAATATTTGTGTACGATTTGGTATAGTATAAACTTTTATCTAAAATAATTCCACTTTTGTGTATAATAAAGTTTTGTTTACACTTTTTTCTAATTTAATTCCACATGTGTGTACAATGTAGCTTAGCCTACACCTTTTTCTAATCTAATTCTACATTTGTGTACAATTTAATTTAGTCTACACTTTTATCTAATTCAATATTTGTGTATAATTTAGTGTAGTCTACGCTTTTTTCTAATCAAATTCCACATTTGTGTACAATTTAATTTAGTCTATAATTTTATATAATTTTATATTTGTATATTATTTAGTCTAGTCTATACTTTTATCTATTCTAATTCAACATTTGTGTAAAATATAGTTGAGTATTATCTATGCAGTGATTATCTAGGTGTTCCTAAATCCATGTGCTACATATAAACAGCCCGAAGAGAACGTTTCCATCCGTGTCTGAATAACAATTATTTCTAGCTCATAAAGCCTTGATTGGTGATAACGTACGGCCTTCGAGCACCGACAGCAAATAAGTAAAAAAAAATAAAATGGAATCCCACAACAAATGTGAATATAAATGAATTCTTTGGAAATTGTGTTCTACATAGCGACACGAAAACCGTCGGTAATAAAAGAGAAGTGGATAAAAAAAGGAAGAAATGTGGATGGAAATAACTGATTATTATTATGTAGAGCTTCTGTTCGAGTTCACAGTCGAGTGGGTTTTTAGTAAAAGGAGACGCAGCGCGAGAAGACAAATATTGCATGTAAATAAATCGATTGATTATTGCCAACCGCAATCGCTAACTGTTCTTCCCCAGCCGGAGCAAAGAAATGTAAATAGTTTCGTGTGGACCTCTCTTTCCGTCGCACCGACGGAAAAAAGAAACGTGTGGATGCGTAGAACACGGTTGTTCGGTTCCTGCGGACGTTCATCAAACACTTTCTCAAGACATGGTCTGTTTATTTGCTCTTTACTAATTCACACCACTGTGTGTGCCTACTCAACGCTGCAAAAAAAAAATTGATGATTATTGCGAGAAATTTATCAGGGGAAATGTTCCATTTTGCAATTGATCTAGTTTCTATGACAGTCTAGAGTTGCTGAAGCGCACAAAATTTGACCAGGGTCTACATGAAGTTCTGAATGTAGTCACATAGACTGATAGAATAAAACAAACTAGACAAACAAGACTGGATGGATAAGACTAGACAGACAAGACTAGACAGACAAGACTAGACAGACAAGACTAGACAGACAAGACTAGACAGACAAGACTAGACAGACAAGACTAGACAGACAAGACTAGACAGACAAGACTAGACAGACAAGACTAGACAGACAAGACTAGACAGACAAGACTAGACAGACAAGACTAGACAGACAAGACTAGACAGACAAGACTAGACAGACAAGACTAGACAGACAAGACTAGACAGACAAGACTAGACAGACAAGACTAGACAGACAAGACTAGACAGACAAGACTAGACAGACAAGACTAGACAGACAAGACTAGACAGACAAGACTAGACAGACAAGACTAGACAGACAAGACTAGACAGACAAGACTAGACAGACAAGACTAGACAGACAAGACTAGACAGACAAGACTAGACAGACAAGACTAGACAGACAAGACTAGACAGACAAGACTAGACAGACAAGACTAGACAGACAAGACTAGACAGACAAGACTAGACAGACAAGACTAGACAGACAAGACTAGACAGACAAGACTAGACAGACAAGACTAGACAGACAAGACTAGACAGACAAGACTAGACAGACAAGACTAGACAGACAAGACTAGACAGACAAGACTAGACAGACAAGACTAGACAGACAAGACTAGACAGACAAGACTAGACAGACAAGACTAGACAGACAAGACTAGACAGACAAGACTAGACAGACAAGACTAGACAGACAAGACTAGACAGACAAGACTAGACAGACAAGACTAGACAGACAAGACTAGACAGACAAGACTAGACAGACAAGACTAGACAGACAAGACTAGACAGACAAGACTAGACAGACAAGACTAGACAGACAAGACTAGACAGACAAGACTAGACAGACAAGACTAGACAGACAAGACTAGACAGACAAGACTAGACAGACAAGACTAGACAGACAAGACTAGACAGACAAGACTAGACAGACAAGACTAGACAGACAAGACTAGACAGACAAGACTAGACAGACAAGACTAGACAGACAAGACTAGACAGACAAGACTAGACAGACAAGACTAGACAGACAAGACTAGACAGACAAGACTAGACAGACAAGACTAGACAGACAAGACTAGACAGACAAGACTAGACAGACAAGACTAGACAGACAAGACTAGACAGACAAGACTAGACAGACAAGACTAGACAGACAAGACTAGACAGACAAGACTAGACAGACAAGACTAGACAGACAAGACTAGACAGACAAGACTAGACAGACAAGACTAGACAGACAAGACTAGACAGACAAGACTAGACAGACAAGACTAGACAGACAAGACTAGACAGACAAGACTAGACAGACAAGACTAGACAGACAAGACTAGACAGACAAGACTAGACAGACAAGACTAGACAGACAAGACTAGACAGACAAGACTAGACAGACAAGACTAGACAGACAAGACTAGACAGACAAGACTAGACAGACAAGACTAGACAGACAAGACTAGACAGACAAGACTAGACAGACAAGACTAGACAGACAAGACTAGACAGACAAGACTAGACAGACAAGACTAGACAGACAAGACTAGACAGACAAGACTAGACAGACAAGACTAGACAGACAAGACTAGACAGACAAGACTAGACAGACAAGACTAGACAGACAAGACTAGACAGACAAGACTAGACAGACAAGACTAGACAGACAAGACTAGACAGACAAGACTAGACAGACAAGACTAGACAGACAAGACTAGACAGACAAGACTAGACAGACAAGACTAGACAGACAAGACTAGACAGACAAGACTAGACAGACAAGACTAGACAGACAAGACTAGACAGACAAGACTAGACAGACAAGACTAGACAGACAAGACTAGACAGACAAGACTAGACAGACAAGACTAGACAGACAAGACTAGACAGACAAGACTAGACAGACAAGACTAGACAGACAAGACTAGACAGACAAGACTAGACAGACAAGACTAGACAGACAAGACTAGACAGACAAGACTAGACAGACAAGACTAGACAGACAAGACTAGACAGACAAGACTAGACAGACAAGACTAGACAGACAAGACTAGACAGACAAGACTAGACAGACAAGACTAGACAGACAAGACTAGACAGACAAGACTAGACAGACAAGACTAGACAGACAAGACTAGACAGACAAGACTAGACAGACAAGACTAGACAGACAAGACTAGACAGACAAGACTAGACAGACAAGACTAGACAGACAAGACTAGACAGACAAGACTAGACAGACAAGACTAGACAGACAAGACTAGACAGACAAGACTAGACAGACAAGACTAGACAGACAAGACTAGACAGACAAGACTAGACAGACAAGACTAGACAGACAAGACTAGACAGACAAGACTAGACAGACAAGACTAGACAGACAAGACTAGACAGACAAGACTAGACAGACAAGACTAGACAGACAAGACTAGACAGACAAGACTAGACAGACAAGACTAGACAGACAAGACTAGACAGACAAGACTAGACAGACAAGACTAGACAGGCAAGACTAGACAGACAAGATTAAACCTAGAAGACTAGACGAACAAAACTAGTAAGAAAAGAAAGACTAGTTCATTAAAAAATCACAATCTTACTCTAGATCTTGAAAACTAAAGGGACCTTGTCTTGACAATTTGACATCGATGAATTATTTGCAATCTAAATCGTGCAAAAGTGAAAAGTTTTTGAATGAGAGAAGGAGGAGGAGACTTGGAGGAACATAGAGCTTCGAACTTAGAGAGAACAAATATCCGCCATCGAGTCTGGTTCTTCGCCAGCGCCTTTACCTCCAGCCAGGTTTTCTTCGGAGTCGCAATCTCAGCCAGAACTGTGCTTTTCCATGTTCGCACTGGTCTCCTTCTATTCCTCCTGCCTTGGGGGTTCCAGTCGAGAGCGATTTTTGGCGATGTTGTTGATTTTGGTGTCTTGGCGATCCACCACCCCCAGTTTCTGGCAGTGATGTCTACGGCGATCATCTTTTGATGTGTTACTCGCAACAGTTTTTGGGTTGGAAATCTTCTCAGGCCAGTAGTAGACCTTCTCTACCTATTATTCTGCGCACGAATTTGTTAACTGCCACCTGCAATTTGTCTTCAAGTTATTTGGACATTTTCCAGGTGTCGCATCCACAGAGAAGGAAAGATTTAACATTTTATTGGAAGAGACGGATCTTAGTAGTTTAGGAGTACTGACTGGAGTTACATACCGATTTTAATTGTCTAAATGCTTGTTGGGCTTTCCTAATTCGCATCTGGATATCGCCTTCTATACCACCGGCTTTAGTTTTCAAGCTCCGTAGCTAAGTAAACGTTTGCACGTTCTCAACTGGGCAAAGTAAACGTTTGCACGTTCTCAACTGGGCAATCATGAATTGTAAATACAATATCTTCTTTGTATTTATCTGCATGGACTTGGTTTTATCGAGTTTGTTTTTAAACGATTTCTGCTTCCGTTGAGAGTGACAAGAGGTTTTCTTGGATATCTTGGAAGTTATGCCCCTAGGCATATATCGTCCTCAAACTCTAAGTCGCTGAGTTGTGTGTTTAAAGTCCAGCGTCTACCTATAAAGTTAGTTATTAATTTTCTCCAGGACGTGGTCTAGAGCTATGTTGAAAAGCAGGGGCGATAATAATATTAATAATAAGTTTATTCACTTAGCCCACCATACCATCTTGTGGTTGTGATAGTTAAAATAAATACATGAATAGAATAATTACATGAATACAATAAATACATAAATACAATAAATATCTGAATACAGTAAATACATTAATAGTAGGTAAAGATGCAATGTTCTGGCGCATCCACCTTCACTTCCGGTACCCAGCCCTAGCCCACCCTACTTCCGGTCCCGCCCCCAACACCCAATTCCAGTACCACCCCCAGGTACCCCCCCAACCCCCACTTTCAGTCTCTCAACCACCAGGCCCCGCCCCAACCCCCACTACCAGTCCTCACCCTCAACCCCTCACTTCCAGTCACCACCACCAACAAGTGCCCCACCCCCGCTTGCTACCCCGGTTCCCCGCCACCGAATTTCCGGATCTGCGCACACGTGAGATTTGAACACGTGCAAGGTCAACTTTTAACGGTTTTTCGTGAAATCCCACGAGTCAGCTTATTTCCTATTAGGTTGCCTAATCTAATTATATAGGTTGCCTAATCTAATTTATATTTAGCGTTTGACTACACAAGTAAGTATATAACAAAAATAACAAACACTAAGGTTACCAATATATTTAATTGACTCTCTTGTCGCAATCAGGAAATCGGATGGGTTGTCACTGTAGGAACTAATTGGACAGTCCTCTACCAGGTGTTTAATAGTCTGTCTTTCAGCGCCGCAGTCACAATTTGGGGAATGTATTTTTCCCCATCTGGAAAGTGAGTCGGGCCACCTGCCGCAATTCGTCCTTATTCTATTAAATGTTGTCCAGATTCGTCTTGGTTGATCAAAACCCTCTGGCTTGCTTGTAACGTTTGAAGTTTTCTTCTGTAAGAGTTTCTGCCGTTCTTAGAGGGGGTTTTCGTGAGCGTAGCCTATTTATAGTTCTGCCGATTATTCTAACGTGGGAGCGGAGCACAGGATCGGCGTTAATTTTTCCATACTCCCTGACCAGAGCATGTTCTCGGCGAATTTGTGGAGGAGCTATGTGGCTCAGTGTGGGTAGACAATAAGTGGGCGTGACCTTGATTGTACCTGATATAGTACGCATAGCTTGATTTAGTTGGGCTTCAACACGTTTGGTGTGTGGGCTGTTTATTCTCACCGGTGCACAGTATTCCGCGACGGCGTACACTAAATCCAGTGCTGTCGATCTGGGTGTGGGCGCAGCGGAACCCCATGTGGTGCCCCATAGCTTTTGCAGGATATTATTTCGGGTTCTGAGTTTTGCAGCGGTCTTCATAAGGTATTTCTTGAAGCTTGACGTTCTGTCGAGTATGACACCTAAATATTTCGGGTGCATATTGTGACTGAGAAGTCTGCCTTCAAAGTTGGGGTGTAGAGTTAGTTTGCCTCCACGTGGTGCACCCTGGGTAACGCTAAATTAACTAACACAAGAGGAGCCAGATGACACGCCAGATCTTTAGATCATCTTCAGATCTTCTGGCAAGAGAATCACAGGCGCAACAAAAGATGACGCCTAATCTAATAAGAAGGGGTAACAGGTAGGGCTAGTTGGTGGTGGGTCAAATTGAGAGGTTGATTTGAAAAATCAAATCTAGTACCAGAACGACTCTAGCTTGCACCCTATAAGATACCGCCCGACTGCCACCCTCCCAGTAGCTGACGTCATCCGCCGCCGCGGATATTACCAAACTAATTATCTCGATGCAGATTGATTGATTAATGAATAAATAATTACAGTTGACCTTGTGTCTCAATGTATATGTAATCTTATGGAAAAGTGTGACTTTAACAGTGATTTATGAAAATTAACATTACTTCTTATGTAAAACACGCATAAACTTACTCATTTTGATGGCCCTCAAGCTTCAAACTAATTTTGTGTTTGAACTTAAACTTGTAAACGCGCGCAAGAACGGAATGTATGAATTGTGAAATAGTTGATAAGAACCGCAGATTCAGCATTTTCGTATTTCAACTTGTATAATTTTACCGCTATACATTCAGACATTTTGTTTACAATAAATTTACTAACACACGCCCCGAGCACGGTCGGATGTTTAGCATTGATAATTGTTTGATCGCTATTCGGAACGCGATTGATATTTAAGCCTGAGCACTAAATTCATCGTCATATCAACAATTGAAACTGTATCCCTGCAATCAATGTGTAAAAGTTTTCGTAATCAAGGATAATCTTGGTAGCCATAAGGAAGTATGTGATGATAATCAAAAAATGTACTACACATGCACAGTTTGCAATTCAACCTTCACAAGAGGAGATAGCGACATATGAGAAAATATTATAAAATCAACAATGATGGTGGGAAGAAGAGGAGTCTAAATACTGAATATTCACCTCCAAGAAGATTAAGTTGGAGCCGCAGACAGTCAAATAATTTCTGTACAATATGCAATCAACAATCCCCAACAAGGTTAAAGTATGCAGGAGATCTACGATCACAGGAACGCCTCCAAGCAACAGTGAAGGACCGGCTTCAGCAGAACATCATCCAAGCTTGTGTCAGTTTAAGAATAGAATGGTCAGCTATAGAATTGATGGTTCACGGGATTGATGTAGATAGCTTTTTTAGTAAATTGAACAGCCGTTGTACGAGAATCCGCACAACCCTACACATGGAATCTTATGATTCCTGAAGTTGTATATGAAATCTACGTTTAGGCGCGATTCCATACTTGTACGGGTTCAATGACTCATGAAAACGAGGTCAACCTCTTAAATCCATCCACTTTCCATCCACTTTCTATCCACTTGCCATCCACTTTAATCAGCTTTAATCAGCTGGGGGTGGGACTGGAAGTAGAGGTAGGGGCGAGACCGGAAGTAGGGTACGGTAGGAGTAGGGACCGGCAGTGGAGGTGGAGGCGCAGAACATAGGATTTTTCCTTACTATTAATGCAATAAATACAGTGCCTGCTCGATCTCCAGACTTAAACCACCTGGATTATTTCTTATTTCTCATGGGGTTATCTGAAGTCATTAGTCCAGTGGAGAATTTGGACGAATAGTGAAATCGGATAATTGCTAGGTGTAACTCAATTAAAATTACCATAATAAAGACTATAATGCAATAATTGCAATAAAAATATAAGAAGAAAAAAATGCATTGAACACCATGATATATACAATGTTAACTAATTTTAACTAACCAATGAACATTATATACACTGTATTATACATTTTATTCTTCTAGAAATTCAGCTATTGAATAGTATGCTCTAGTATGATTCAACATCCCGTTTACATTTTTTATAGTCCTTTGCTTTTATCTCTTCATCCAGTTTATTAAATAGTTTAATTCCCGTATAGATGAAGAACTTCTTATATAACGCCGTGTTATGCTGTTGGCAAGATAGTGGAGTGGCATGCCTTGTATGGTGATTGTGCGAATCCACTAGTGTCTCGAAGCTTCTTATATGATATTGAGTATAGCTAAACACCTTTAACATATAAATTGCAGGCAATGGAAGTATGTTCTACTCTTTAAAATATGTTCTACAACTTTGTCTACAATTTAGACCAAATATTAATCTAATTATCCTCTTTTGCATATCTATTAATCTATTAACGGTAGCGGCTTGACACCAGAGTGAAACGTGCAGAGATAAATGAGAATATACCAAAGTGTAATAGATGCTCAATATTGCTTCCAAGTCCATTGATTTTTTTAAATGTTGGCTAGCGAAGTTGGCGCTAGCTAACTTCTTACTAACAAAATCTATGTGGTTCGACCAGCTTGTCGCAAGCCTAAAAAGTTGATTCCTTCATTCTATTGATAGACCTTATCGTCGATGATAAGCTGGAAATTGGACCGAATTTTCCTCATTTTAGCAAAATAAATGCATATTGTTTTGTCCTCGATTAGTATCAGACAATTTGCTCGACACCTTGCCTTTACTTCGTCGACAACCCTTCTAACCCTGACTTTAAGATCTTCAATGCTATTTGCGGTATTATATATTATATACCGGTATTATATACCGCAATATTCATATCGTCAGCAAATAGTATAATGTCTACTTTAACATGTGATAGGAGATCGTTCACATACAATAGAAATAATAGTGGTCCCAAAACTGATCCTTGTGGCATACCTACACATAAATCCTTGATACTGGACTGAGTGTTGTTGGCACTTACAACTAATTTTCGCTTTGTAAGGAACGATCGAATCAATACGAAGATTGTTCCCCGAAATCTATAGCATTCAAGTTTTTCTACCACAGAGTCTACATTTACCGTATCAAGAGCCTTAGACATCAAAAAATGTAAAAAAGAGACCCATTACATGCTTTCCAGCATCTAGTTCTTTTATTATTAATTTAGTTAGGTTGGAAGACGCTGTCTCTCTTGATCTCTGTGTGAACTTTTTGAAAAACCAGTTTTCGCATTCCAGATTTCCAAAAAAACAGTTTTAGCCGGTTTTCGAATTTTTGTCAAAACAAAGAATAGTGACAAATATTTTATTCTATTTATATAAAATAACAGAAAACGAAATCATAAAGTCAAAATATAAAAAGAAAAAAATTAAGGATTACTTTAAATATAAGTCATTAGACAGTTTTAAAAATTGTTAAGGGCAATTTGTTGTATCCATATCACATACAACGTGTTCATGCACTACTACTACTACTTTACTACTACTACACTACACTACTACTAATTTATCGTCCACGTATTGCGTTATGTCAATGGCTTTTGCAAACATTAGTTCTAATCCCTCAACTGACTGAAGCCTGACCGATGAAGCCAGTTTCTTGTGAGAAATGCAATAAGGAATTTTCGTGACAACCATGTGTGGGCAGATGAAAATCCGCATGAGGTATGTGAAGATCGATTTCAACTACAGTTCTCCTTGAATGTTTGTGTTGGAATTGTCGGTGACTATCTTATTGGACCGGTATTTCTACCAGCAAGACTTACTGGCGAGATGTATCGCAACTTTTTGAAAGAAACATTGCCCGAGTTACATGCGTGATGTACAATTGGCAACAAGAATTGCAATGTGGTTTATGCACAATGGTGCACCACTCGATCCCCAGACGGTGCCTGCTCGATCCCCAGACTTAAACCCCCTGGATTATTTCTCATGGGGTTATCTGAAGTCATTAGTCCAGTGGAGAATTTGGACGAATAGTGAAATCGGATAATTGCTAGGTGTAATTCAATTAGAAGCAATCCTGGTGTGTTTGAAAGAGTTCGAGACTCAATGACAAGAAGATTGAATGCTTGTATCCAGGCTGGAGGAAGTCATTCCGAACTTTTTGATAATTAAATGTTGTTACTGTCGAAAATTTTGTTCACCCTGTATCTTCCAAACAAAGGGTTTTTCAGAAATCATTATAAGACAAAATATTCGTAGAATGGGCTAAGGAATAACCCCTTAATTTTTTGCCGCCTGTCTACCTAACACCCTGTATAGAAAATTTACAGTTTTTTGCATATCCGTTTTGTACCATTTACACGTTGCCAAAATTAATTACACATTGTAGACTATTATCCAATTCACTTAGTTTTTTGTTTCAGCTCGAATCGAGCTAATTATAGTCCGCTAAAATTATATACAATTAGTAAACTAAATCGTAAATTATGTTAGTTGTATTATTAATAACATTTTTGCAAAGTTTCAACATTTTTTGTAAATAAATGGCAAGTCTTTTCTGGCTAGTCTTGCCTATCTAGTGTTGTCTGTCAGTCTTGTCTGTCTAATCTTGCCTGTCTAGTCAAATTAAAAATTATTTATTTCCATAATCAAGTTTTACAACCAACAGAAATGTGTCAAAATAATATATACATAAAGAAGTTTGCATAATAATAATCAAAACTAAAGTTTCAGTTTCTATTTAGAAAATCTTCCAATGTGGAAGGTCCCTTACATAATTAAGTACTTGTTTTTTTAATGTTTTAAAATTTGTTAGGTCTTGATATGTTGTGTTTCCACATGGTGGTTGTTTTTACTGCTTTCAGAGATTTTTATGCTTAAAAATAAAATTCAATGCTTCATAGATATATTGACCATATAGAGTTATATATATATAAGCCTCTTTAAATTTTCCTCAGCAAGATTAACTATAGTCTAAATTTAGGAAAATCCGTTTTTGTGCCTGTTTTTGTGCAATGAAGACATTAGTAATGTTTTTTACAGTCCCCCCTAAGAGTATGCCGAAACGCATATGAGGTTGAAAATTCGATTAATATACCATATTCAATACATTTGGACTTAGAACTCTCTAAAGGATTCTTCAAAAGTATGTTGATTTAAATCGAGTATGTTGATGATAATAAGCTGTGGGAGGAAGTCCAGGTCCTACTTAGGACTTTACCACCATTGGAGATCTGGAGATGTTGATTTAAATAACTGGTTAATTAAAGAGTCTATGTGTGTCTCCTATTTTAAGTGATCATCAATGTGTATTCCAAGGAGTTTGACACTAAATTTTAGATCTACTGTATCACTACCGAGTTCTTATACCAATGTTTTATTAAATTTAACGCAGTATTTGCTTTTAGACTAACTTCTAAATTCTTATTTGCTATGAGTAGCGTCCTGTCATCTGCATAGCTTAAAATGTTAAATGACCTGTGACTTAGAGCCAACGGCAAATCATTTAAGTATATTAGAAACAATAACGGCTCTAATATACTCCCCTGCGGCACCCAAATTGTTGTGTTTGTGACATTTGGTTTAAAGTGACCACATTCTGCTATTAATTGTGTTTGTTGGGTTCTACCCATTAGGTATGATTTAAACCAGTCGAGAGCTACACATCTTAACCCATAATTCTCTAGTAAGTGTATAGTAAGATGTCATGGTTCACTGTATCGTAGGCCCTTGACAGGTCAACTAGGATACCATAGGGAATGTCACCATTTTCAAGGTGTTTTAAGATATTGCTAACAAAATAAAAGCAAGCAAATTCTATATTACGTTGCTCGATATACCTATGTTGGGTGTCGTTCAACAATTTATAGCATTTTAGAAAAGCGATAGTCCTGTTAGCAACTATTTTCTAGAATATTTTCGAAAACGATGACAGCAAACTAATTGGTCTATAGTTCTCTATAAGTGTCTTATTTCCTTTCTTGAAGACGGCTGTAATAGCATGTTTCAGCTTGTTTGGAAAAACTCTGGAAAAACTTGGGAAAAACATATTTTATTGATAGAATTGGCGATACCATCCCACGTTACAAACTTAAAACAAAAGGAACACCGCCTGAATATATAAATATATTCAGCCTTTCCGGAGCTCTATAACAATTACTGAGTCTTTTTAGGACTACCAAAAGAAATCTCACAGGGAATTTGTAAGTTATATATATTTCAGTCAACCTTCGTGGCACTCAACAAAAACATAAAAATAACATTGTTTTTAAGATCATGTCTTTCCGATACCTTGAATATCCATCTGTGTACGCGTTTCGAGATTTATCTCTCATGGAATGTGCCAACCATCGTGCGGGGCGACAGCATGTCTTTCATAGACATCACTTTTAGCACCTCATGGTTGCAGGCAGAGTGAAAGAGTGGCGTGTTAGAGAGGGAGAGAATCTAAGTGAACACCAGGATATTCTCTTCGACGTACGAGAGGATGTTTCTGAGGGACCGGTTGCAATTGGTACGAATGGATGGAGAGTAGACAAGAGTCTACCAGAAAGATTGGGAGACGTCATGAAAATGGACTGCGGAGCTCCTGCAAATCAGTTCTTCACGGGGCCTCTGATGCGGTGTTTCGGAGAAAACGGAAGGGCGTAAGAGGCAGGAAGACAGTTTACTGGTGGAATGAGCAGGTAGCTGAAAAGCGTAAAACCTGTTTGCGTGAAAGGAGAAGCATGGTGAAGAGTAATAGACGAGCAAATGAGGAAGTGCGTGAGGAGTGCAGAAGGAGGTATAACCTGGTGCGCAGGAAACTTCGCACAGCTATAGCGAACTCCAAGCAAGAAGCTTGGAGAGTGCTCTGAGAAGAGGTGAATAATAACATATGGGGTGACGGCTATAAGATCGGATCTAGGAAAATTGCGCAAGGGATTAATACTCTCCAGGGGATAGCCTATTGACGGAAGTCAAGAAGCTGTTCCCAGTACATGAGCAAATGAACTGGCTGGAACCCGTGGGATGGAGATCGGCGCCCCTTTTTACTCCGGCCGAGCTGCAGAGTGCAGTTGGCCGGTTGAAGAAGGGAAAAGCGCCGGATCCTGATGCTGTTTCACTCGAAGCGTGCAAGGTGTTTGGGCATGTATGCGAGGACATGTGCTTGAGCATGATGGATGAATTGTTGGTGAATGGCAGTTTCCCCAAAGAGTGGAAGAGTGCGTGACTGGTGACGATCGAAAAAGAGCGAAAGGAAGGAGAGGAAGTCAAATACAGGCCAATCTGCCTACTGAATGGAATAGCGAAGATGTTTGAGAGTATGATCAGAGCTAGGATAAATGAGGATCTCGGGAGGGCAGGGGGTCTTTCAGAGGAACAGTATGGGTTCAGAGGCGGCCGCACTACGGTAAACGCAATGATGCGTGTGATAGAGAGAACAAGGTTAGCTAATACTACTACTACTGCGTGCTTGTAACCCTGGACGTGAAAAATGCCTTCAATACGATCCCATGGGGCGGAATCATGGAGGCTTTGGAACTAAAGGGGGTAGCTCCCTACCTTCGAAAGATGGTGGAGAGCTACTTGAATGATAGGGAGATAGTGACTGTGGAAGGTAAAATCTTCAAAATGAGTGCGGATGTTCCACAGGGTTCGGTTCTTGGGCCGATACTGTGGAACATCTTTCATGATGAGGTTTTGAGATTGAGGCTGCCATACGGGGTTACACCCGTAGGGTACGCTGATGACTTAGCGGTGGTCGCTGTCGCAAGAACAGAAGAAAGTCTGAAAGCGATAATGAATGAGGCAATTGGTAGAATTGATCGGTGGATGGCGGAAAAACGGCTTGTTCTGGCTCCCGACAAAACCGTGGCGGTCCTGCTAATTGGGAGAAGAAAGCTGCGTGAATAGACCGTGCGAATGGGGACAGTTGACGTACCGGCTCGGGAATCAGTAAGATACCTTGGGGTAGAGCTCCAGCGAAATCTCAGGGTGTCCGATCAGGTCACCCGGGTGGTGAGCAAGGCGACAGCATGTGTGAGAGCCCTTGGACGGCTGATGCCCAACATAGGTGGGCCGCTGGCCTCCAAGAGGAGGGTTATGAATGCAGTCGTGCACTCCATTCTCCTGTATGGGGTGCCGGCATAGATAAATTCGTTCAGGATTGAATGTTATAGAGCGAGACTGATGAGAGTGCAAAGGTGTATGCTACTGCGTGTGTGCAGCGCATACAGGGCTGTTTCTGGCGACACCGTGGTGGTCGTTGCTGGAGTTATTCCGTTAGACCTTCTGGCGCATGAAAGGGTGAGAGTTTGGGGAGGTAATGACCCTAGAAATGAAATGGAAAAAACAATGCGTGTATGGCAGAGCTATGGCTGGGGTCGGAAAAGGGAGCCTGGACCAGGCAACTGATTCCGACTATCGATGAATGGGTTAACCGTGGGCACGGGGAGGTGAATTATCACCTCACCCAGGCGCTTACGGGGCATGGATGCTTTGGGTCTTACCTGGTGCGCATCGGGAAACTAGTTGAGGCGCACTGTAGGTACTGTGGAGCGACTGAGGACACTGCGGAGCATACCATCTTCGAGTGTACGAGATGGGAGAGAATGAGGAGCGCCGCAGAATGCAAGGTGGGAGAGAATGTGAATAAGGAGAGTATGGTGAGAATAATGCTCCGCAGTGAGTATGAATGGGGCGTGCTGACTGGAATGATAGGTTATATAATGAGGAGAAGGATGAAAGGGACGAGCGTAAGGCGGGACGAGGGGCCCCCCTTAGTGCGAAGGGGGCGCACAAAATTATTGTAAACTCTGATGTGAGGGGGGGCACGGCGATTAACGACGCGCCCGGCACAACGAATGAATGGATGAATGCTTTGGATATGAAAGCGGGAGGAACGTGGTGAAGTTAAGCCAAATTTTGCATTCCATCACGTTCTCTCTGGTTTTGACTGGGGGGTCTGAATGGTGGGGGTTTTTTAGTGGGTCGCTCCTTTTGGGGGGCAGCCCCACACTACCACTCGTCACGGGTCGGGTGGTGTCTGTTTGCAGATTTTCACCTCCAGCACGTGCAAAAAAAAAAAAGTCTGTCTAGTCTTGTCTGTCTTGTCTTGTCTGTCTAGTCTTGTCTGTCTAGTCTTGTCTGTCTAGTCTTGTCTGTCTAGTCTTGTCTGTCAAGTCTTGTCTGTCTAGTCTTGTCTGTCTAGTCTTGTCTGTCTAGTCTTGTCTGTCTAGTCTTGTCTGTCTAGTCTTGTCTGTCTAGTCTTGTCTGTCTAGTCTTGTCTGTCTAGTCTTGTCTGTCTAGTCTTGTCTGTCTAGTCTTGTCTGTCTAGTCTTGTCTGTCTAGTCTTGTCTGTCTAGTCTTGTCTGTCTAGTCTTGTCTGTCTAGTCTTGTCTGTCTAGTCTTGTCTGTCTAGTCTTGTCTGTCTAGTCTTGTCTGTCTAGTCTTGTCTGTCTAGTCTTGTCTGTCTAGTCTTGTCTGTCTAGTCTTGTCTGTCTAGTCTTGTCTGTCTAGTCTTGTCTGTCTAGTCTTGTCTGTCTAGTCTTGTCTGTCTAGTCTTGTCTGTCTAGTCTTGTCTGTCTAGTCTTGTCTGTCTAGTCTTGTCTGTCTAGTCTTGTCTGTCTAGTCTTGTCTGTCTAGTCTTGTCTGTCTAGTCTTGTCTGTCTAGTCTTGTCTGTCTAGTCTTGTCTGTCTAGTCTTGTCTGTCTAGTCTTGTCTGTCTAGTCTTGTCTGTCTAGTCTTGTCTGTCTAGTCTTGTCTGTCTAGTCTTGTCTGTCTAGTCTTGTCTGTCTAGTCTTGTCTGTCTAGTCTTGTCTGTCTAGTCTTGTCTGTCTAGTCTTGTCTGTCTAGTCTTGTCTGTCTAGTCTTGTCTGTCTAGTCTTGTCTGTCTAGTCTTGTCTGTCTAGTCTTGTCTGTCTAGTCTTGTCTGTCTAGTCTTGTCTGTCTAGTCTTGTCTGTCTAGTCTTGTCTGTCTAGTCTTGTCTGTCTAGTCTTGTCTGTCTAGTCTTGTCTGTCTAGTCTTGTCTGTCTAGTCTTGTCTGTCTAGTCTTGTCTGTCTAGTCTTGTCTGTCTAGTCTTGTCTGTCTAGTCTTGTCTGTCTAGTCTTGTCTGTCTAGTCTTGTCTGTCTAGTCTTGTCTGTCTAGTCTTGTCTGTCTAGTCTTGTCTGTCTAGTCTTGTCTGTCTAGTCTTGTCTGTCTAGTCTTGTCTGTCTAGTCTTGTCTGTCTAGTCTTGTCTGTCTAGTCTTGTCTGTCTAGTCTTGTCTGTCTAGTCTTGTCTGTCTAGTCTTGTCTGTCTAGTCTTGTCTGTCTAGTCTTGTCTGTCTAGTCTTGTCTGTCTAGTCTTGTCTGTCTAGTCTTGTCTGTCTAGTCTTGTCTGTCTAGTCTTGTCTGTCTAGTCTTGTCTGTCTAGTCTTGTCTGTCTAGTCTTGTCTGTCTAGTCTTGTCTGTCTAGTCTTGTCTGTCTAGTCTTGTCTGTCTAGTCTTGTCTGTCTAGTCTTGTCTGTCTAGTCTTGTCTGTCTAGTCTTGTCTGTCTAGTCTTGTCTGTCTAGTCTTGTCTGTCTAGTCTTGTCTGTCTAGTCTTGTCTGTCTAGTCTTGTCTGTCTAGTCTTGTCTGTCTAGTCTTGTCTGTCTAGTCTTGTCTGTCTAGTCTTGTCTGTCTAGTCTTGTCTGTCTAGTCTTGTCTGTCTAGTCTTGTCTGTCTAGTCTTGTCTGTCTAGTCTTGTCTGTCTAGTCTTGTCTGTCTAGTCTTGTCTGTCTAGTCTTGTCTGTCTAGTCTTGTCTGTCTAGTCTTGTCTGTCTAGTCTTGTCTGTCTAGTCTTGTCTGTCTAGTCTTGTCTGTCTAGTCTTGTCTGTCTAGTCTTGTCTGTCTAGTCTTGTCTGTCTAGTCTTGTCTGTCTAGTCTTGTCTGTCTAGTCTTGTCTGTCTAGTCTTGTCTGTCTAGTCTTGTCTGTCTAGTCTTGTCTGTCTAGTCTTGTCTGTCTAGTCTTGTCTGTCTAGTCTTGTCTGTCTAGTCTTGTCTGTCTAGTCTTGTCTGTCTAGTCTTGTCTGTCTAGTCTTGTCTGTCTAGTCTTGTCTGTCTAGTCTTGTCTGTCTAGTCTTGTCTGTCTAGTCTTGTCTGTCTAGTCTTGTCTGTCTAGTCTTGTCTGTCTAGTCTTGTCTGTCTAGTCTTGTCTGTCTAGTCTTGTCTGTCTAGTCTTGTCTGTCTAGTCTTGTCTGTCTAGTCTTGTCTGTCTAGTCTTGTCTGTCTAGTCTTGTCTGTCTAGTCTTGTCTGTCTAGTCTTGTCTGTCTAGTCTTGTCTGTCTAGTCTTGTCTGTCTAGTCTTGTCTGTCTAGTCTTGTCTGTCTAGTCTTGTCTGTCTAGTCTTGTCTGTCTAGTCTTGTCTGTCTAGTCTTGTCTGTCTAGTCTTGTCTGTCTAGTCTTGTCTGTCTAGTCTTGTCTGTCTAGTCTTGTCTGTCTAGTCTTGTCTGTCTAGTCTTGTCTGTCTAGTCTTGTCTGTCTAGTCTTGTCTGTCTAGTCTTGTCTGTCTAGTCTTGTCTGTCTAGTCTTGTCTGTCTAGTCTTGTCTGTCTAGTCTTGTCTGTCTAGTCTTGTCTGTCTAGTCTTGTCTGTCTAGTCTTGTCTGTCTAGTCTTGTCTGTCTAGTCTTGTCTGTCTAGTCTTGTCTGTCTAGTCTTGTCTGTCTAGTCTTGTCTGTCTAGTCTTGTCTGTCTAGTCTTGTCTGTCTAGTCTTGTCTGTCTAGTCTTGTCTGTCTAGTCTTGTCTGTCTAGTCTTGTCTGTCTAGTCTTGTCTGTCTAGTCTTGTCTGTCTAGTCTTGTCTGTCTAGTCTTGTCTGTCTAGTCTTGTCTGTCTAGTCTTGTCTGTCTAGTCTTGTCTGTCTAGTCTTGTCTGTCTAGTCTTGTCTGTCTAGTCTTGTCTGTCTAGTCTTGTCTGTCTAGTCTTGTCTGTCTAGTCTTGTCTGTCTAGTCTTGTCTGTCTAGTCTTGTCTGTCTAGTCTTGTCTGTCTAGTCTTGTCTGTCTAGTCTTGTCTGTCTAGTCTTGTCTGTCTAGTCTTGTCTGTCTAGTCTTGTCTGTCTAGTCTTGTCTGTCTAGTCTTGTCTGTCTAGTCTTGTCTGTCTAGTCTTGTCTGTCTAGTCTTGTCTGTCTAGTCTTGTCTGTCTAGTCTTGTCTGTCTAGTCTTGTCTGTCTAGTCTTGTCTGTCTAGTCTTGTCTGTCTAGTCTTGTCTGTCTAGTCTTGTCTGTCTAGTCTTGTCTGTCTAGTCTTGTCTGTCTAGTCTTGTCTGTCTAGTCTTGTCTGTCTAGTCTTGTCTGTCTAGTCTTGTCTGTCTAGTCTTGTCTGTCTAGTCTTGTCTGTCTAGTCTTGTCTGTCTAGTCTTGTCTGTCTAGTCTTGTCTGTCTAGTCTTGTCTGTCTAGTCTTGTCTGTCTAGTCTTGTCTGTCTAGTCTTGTCTGTCTAGTCTTGTCTGTCTAGTCTTGTCTGTCTAGTCTTGTCTGTCTAGTCTTGTCTGTCTAGTCTTGTCTGTCTAGTCTTGTCTGTCTAGTCTTGTCTGTCTAGTCTTGTCTGTCTAGTCTTGTCTGTCTAGTCTTGTCTGTCTAGTCTTGTCTGTCTAGTCTTGTCTGTCTAGTCTTGTCTGTCTAGTCTTGTCTGTCTAGTCTTGTCTGTCTAGTCTTGTCTGTCTAGTCTTGTCTGTCTAGTCTTGTCTGTCTAGTCTTGTCTGTCTAGTCTTGTCTGTCTAGTCTTGTCTGTCTAGTCTTGTCTGTCTAGTCTTGTCTGTCTAGTCTTGTCTGTCTAGTCTTGTCTGTCTAGTCTTGTCTGTCTAGTCTTGTCTGTCTAGTCTTGTCTGTCTAGTCTTGTCTGTCTAGTTTTGTCTGTCTAGTCTTGTCTGTCTAGTCTTCTCTGTCTAGTCTTATCTGTCTAGACTTGTCTGTCTAGTCTGGTCTGTTGAGTCTTGTCTGCATATTTTCTATTGTAAATTATTAGTTGGAACAGGAGGAAACGAATGAAACAGACCATTATGGAATCAATAATGTTATGTAAACCAATCTGGTAATTCCTTATAATTTACTCGTGCTCTTGTTGTGGAGCGGAGTTGATGAATGGCGGTGTGTATGAGACAAGACAAGCGGTTAGTCGTCGAGGAGAAGGCAACAAAACAATTTGCAACAAGTGGGCAGATAAATTTCCGCGCGGTGTATTTATCGGTTGGAGATTGAATCGAGTGCGATTTATTTGCGATTTTTTTTGACAGTCAGTTTCTATTAATGCTATTGGGCGGTTTAAAACTGTTAAATTATTGCGATTTTATTTGTTTTTTTTTTGTTTTTTGGTAGAAAATTGAATTTCCATTAAGAAAAATTTTGTTTGTTTTTAATTTCGACAAGAACGACATGATTAAACTGGATTAATCAATACTTGACGAACAAGATTAGACAGAGAAAACTAAATCAGATTATTCGAGTTTTGAGTGTCTAGTCACGCATCAGTTTCTGTTTAAATTTAATGGTTCCTTTGGTTGAATAATACAAGGCAATTTCGAATTTAGTTTGTTGAGTGAGTGGCATTTGAACAGAAATTTTTCACTTTCTACCCAAAAAGAGAGAAAGAAAAAGAACGGTGTTAGAATTCGCAATTGACCGAGATACTAGATTTCTTACAATCTAGACACAATATCTTATTATCAAGACTAGATTTCTTAAAATGTCGGTTAAATATCTTGCAATTTGAACTGAAAATTTTATAACGTTTACTAGATCTCTTACAATCGAGACGTATAAACAAGAATAGATATATCTTATAATTTTGACTAGAGATTAAGACAGTTAGTCAGGTTTGAAAATTATTACGAGGGCCCGATAAAATACACATTTAATATTTTCTCCTATACCTCATTTTCTCCTATATTTTCGTATGGATTCTATTCAAACTTTACAACCATATTACTTATGAATCATGTTGAGTATATTGATAAGTTTGAAGGTAAACAATCTACCTAGTCTTATTATCTGAAATATTATTAATAAATTATATATCAACATTTTAAGGGTTTCTTAAAGCTTTTAGAAAATCTAAAACTAATTCCACTAGGTTTATTTATTTTGAAGATATCGCTGTTAATATAACAGGGTGTTTTTAGTTGGTTAAATTTTTTTTTTAGATTTATTGACGTATTGTAAACTAAACTGCATAATGATTTATATTGACGTAATCTGTGTAAAATTCTGTTTGTTTTGATATACAATATGTAAAAATCTGAGAGGTGCCGAAAATTGCGAATCGGTGCCCTCTTCTTCGAAATCGCGAATTTTGACATGTCATGGATATTGACATATAGTACATCAAAAGACGCGAAATATTATAGAGAATCAACAAATAGTAATCTTTTTCAGTTTTGATGAAATCTAATTGTAAGCCTGAAATTAGCGATTATAAAGTTTAAGGTTTAGTTTTTTTAGATTAATTGACTTATTGTAAACTAAATTGCAGAATGATTTATAATGCCGTAATCTGTGTAAAATTCTGCGTGTTTCGATATACAATATGAAAAAATCTGATAGGTGCCATTTTTTGAAAACATCAACAAACCTTCTTCGAATTAGCGAATTTTGACATGTCATGGAAGGCAAACGAGTGGTTAGTTACATCATATACATATAATACATCAAAAGACGCGAAATTTTCTCTAGAACAAACAGTTAAATCTATTGGTTTGGGTGAAACGAAAGCTTGAAATAAGTGAATTTAAAAACACCCAAAATAGCTTAACTTCAGATTTTCGCCCGATTTTTTTACTAGGATGATCGAAATGTATTGAATCTATTTCTAAGTGATTCTAAATTAAATGCTGATTAAAACTGTATATAATACTTGCACTTACAAGGAGAATAAACCTAGCAACCTTTTGCAAGGAGATTATATTTTTCAGACTCAAAACTCTTTGATCTCGATTTTCTCACAAGTTTATCGACCGAATTTGTTTAAACCTTACACTTCATTTATTCATATATTGCTAAATGTTTCTGTTAAATTTCGTGATAATCGAACAATTTGGGAAAGTATTAGTATTATAAGTATTATAGTATTAGTATGATAAGTATTATAGTATTAGTATTATAGTATTAGTATTATAAGTATTATAGTATTAGTATTATAACTATTATATAAAATATTTAAAATTTAAAATTTGTCGCGATGGTAAAGTTTTCTCATTATCATTTTGCAAAAATTTAAAACTAAAGGAGCAGACAAGAAAAATATTATTGTTATAAGTTTTTTTACCTCAGCGTTCACTCCTGAACTCTCTTCCATCTCTTTCCATGTGGTTTTGTCTTGCGCGAGTTGGAGCCACTTGCTCCCCGCATGCTGTTGTATGTTGTCCGTCCATCTTGTCTGTGGTCTTCCTGCAATGCTCTTGGTTTCCATGAGATTAATCTCGGTCTCCATCTATCTTGATGTTGCCCAGCCGCGTGCCCTGAACATCACCATTTAAGTTCCGCGCTGCTATTTATTACATCCACTACCATTGTTCTTCGTCTGACTTCCTCGCACCTAAGTTGGTCTAGCAGACTGACTCCTACCATGCCTCGTTCCATCACTCTTTGCATTGTCTTTAGATGGTCCGTACTTTTCTTTGTCTGTACCGTATCTCCAAGCCGTATGTTGTTATACGTGTTACGCAGGAGTCGAAAACTTTGCGCTTAAAATGTATTGGGATGTCCTTAGGTTTAGTCTGCTAAAGGCAGCGCACGTTAGTCTTATTCTGTTTTTTATTTCGACTGTCTGGTTTCCCTTCCCGAGCTTAATGACATGTCCAAGGTAGGTGTACTCTTCTACTACTACTATGATTGTGTTATTTATCGTGGTACCCATTTTGAGGTCACTCATTATTTTGGTCTTGAATAGGTTCATCTTAATCTTGACAATCGCTGCTGATGAGGACTATGTCTACTATGTTATTGCTATATGTAACTAATATTAATTAAATAGAATTTTCATGATTCAATATTTTTTCGTATCAAACTATTTCATATCCAACACTAAACCTCACACTTCTAGAATCTAGACTGTCTAGTTTTGATTTCATTAGCCCTGCCTGTTTTACTATCCCTACAGTTTTGAATGTCTAGTTCTTATAGTCTATACTCGTACCGGTGAGAGAATGCATCTCGTCTCGACGCGTTTAGCGTTGTTCTGCGCATACCCCCACATTATTTCGAGTGCGCAGTGTTTAGTTTTCCGTGTTAAAAAAACTGATGCATATTTCTTAACTAAAATTACCTGAGCGTACCTCGGCGCGTCCCTTGCCCCTCACACCCCGACGCAGTACAGCTGCATTCTCTCACCCGTCCGAGTATAGTCTTGAATGTATACGTTTTGTCTGTCTATTTTATAAGTAAACTAGTCTATACGCAATACGATAAACTTCACTTATAAATCCAACAAGTCGTGTTTGAAGAAAATATTTGAAAAATATTTTTGCTATACAAAACTATTTAAAACTATATGGTCTTTCATTAAGAGCATCCTATCTTTAAATTGAAATAAAACAAAGTGTGTGTGATTATTTTTTTTAATTGTTTGAAAGGCCTATGAATGCCATTATGTATGGAATATAACATCCTACAAATGTTCGCAGCGTCTTCGCTGGGTGGCGCGCATCCAAAATGACAAATTTTCCATAACTCTATTTTTGTATGTCTTTATTTTTTATTTATTTCTTTATGTACTATATAACTAAGGCAATTCCAATGCAGCAAGACTAAAGGAAATGTTCTAATTTTAAAATAAAGATACGTAATCCACCATTCATTTTGGAATATCTGATTAAGAGGACTGCAAGTGCGGGATACTTATCTCAAAAAACTGGAGATGTAAGAGATGTGAAAATATATATTTGCCACTAGTCCATTCTAAACAAAACTAATCTATGTCTATATCGCTTAACCAGTCTAGTCAAAATTAGACTAAATTCTGTCTATATTGTCTAACTAGTCCATTCCAAGCAAGGCTAATTTATGTCTATATAGCCAAACTAGCACGATCCAAACAAGGCTAATTTATGTCAATATTGCATAACTAGACCAATCCAAACAATATTAATTTATGTCTATATTACCTAACAATTCTATTTCAAACAAGACCAATTCTTGCAATTTCTGTTAAGACTAACGCAAACGTTCAAATCTAAAAATAAAGAAAACCTGATTAAGGGAGTTGCAAATACGGGGTACTTATATCTCTTAAACTGGAGATGTTAGAGATGTAAAAATTGGTAAAAAACCTGACTAATCCATTCCAAACTAGACTTATTTATGTATATATTGCCTAACTAGTCCAATCCAAATAAAACTAATTTATCTACATATTGTTTGGCTAGTCCAGTCTAAACAAGATACATTTATGTCTTTATTACATAACTAGTCCATTCCAAACTAAACTAATTTAGTATTATTATTATTACTAATTCTGTGACATACAATTAAGCACATATAGAACACATCATGAACAAGAAAAATTATAATTAGAAAGCTAAAAGACAATTCTGCGTATATATTATCATCACACATTTTGGGTTTCGAAGATTTCTTCCATGCTATAATATGCCTTACTCTGCATTAGGATTTTTTTCATATTTCTTCTGAATAGTTTGAAGGAGCGTTCTTCTTTCATGTTATCAGGTAACGTGTTGTACACCTTAATACCAGCAATATCTGGAGCTGTGCCGTAAATTGTTAATTTTACTCTTCTCTCGAGTGCGATAATGATGTATTTCCAGTTTGGAGCAATATAGATGTTTGTTTTTGAAGGAGTGGCATGCTAGTTCCCATATATAAATACACGGGGCTGTTAATAAATTCATTTCTATGAAGTATTGTCTTGCAGACGTATATTTAGAGATGTCCGCTAAACAACGAATTCCTCTCTTTTGAGCTTTCAAGATATCTTTAATTAATGGCGTGGACTCCCAAGCGATAATACCATAGCAGACACTAGTTTGAATCTGTGTCTGAAATATTTGAACTTAAACTGAAATATTGATTAGTTTTCGCATGTTACGCAACAGATATGTGGTTTTATTTACTTTAGTGTCGATGTTATTTTCTGTAACATTCCATTTTAGATTGTGCTCCAGATGAACACCTAGGAATTTTATTTGATTGGTCCTTTGAGCAACCTTGAGTCAATTTGTAGGTTTAGATCTTCAAAAAAAGTTCTCCTTGATGTTTGCAAGATGATGTATTTAGTTTTTTCGATATAAAAATACATACTATTGTCATTAAACCATTCTTCGAGACATTTTAGGAGTCTGCTGGACTCATCCTCCGTTTTTTCTCCAGACTCCTCTGAGAGTATAAAACTCGAATCGTCTGCATATAAAATGAAATATTTTCCACCAATGTAACTAATTATATCTACAGTGTATAGAGAAAATAGATTCGGTGACAAAACACTACCTTGAGGGATCCCGATGTGCGTGGGAATTGACTTTGATAGCCCTTGTTGTTCTGAGTAATCTTAACATATTGATTTCTTCCCGCAGAAAATATTCTATTCAGCAGCTCGTTTTTCCTCTTATACCAAAAAGGTGCAATTTGTCCATTAACTTGTTGTGGGAGACACAGTCAAATGCTTTTGTTAAGTCACAAAATATGCCAATTGGACATTTTCCCATTTATGTATACGTGGTCTGTTAGAAAAGTACCCGACCTTTAGCCGGTAAACAAAAACTGGCATACCTTGGAAACCTAATCACCCTCAAAGTAGGGTCCTTGGGACTCCACACACTTCTCCCAGCGGAGCCGCCATTGTTGGAAGCATTCCGAAAAAGCTCTTTCGGAATCGACTTTAGCTCGGCTGTCGTTGCAGCCATAATGTCCTCTCTTGTCTGAAATAGCGTTCCTTTCAATTGCCTCTTGACTTTGGGGAATAGCCAGAAGTCGCAGGGGGCCATATCAGGAGAGTAAGTAGTCTGTCGAACCAGAGCAGTCTGGTTTTTCGCCAAAAAATTGTGAACCAAGTGCGAAGAATGGAGCATTGTCGTGATGGAGTCGCCAATTTCCTTATGACCACAACTCCAGTCGCTTGCGCCGCACAGCATCACGTAGGCGACGTAGGACATCCATATAGTACTCTTTGGTGATTATTACTTGCATTAAAAAAACCGAAAAACCGACGAGAGCACTACACACTACGTCACTCCAACACTGCTCGACTGCAACTGAAGCTATCTACAGGCGGGAAAAAATTCATACTCATACGCACGAAGGTTCAAGGTCGGCTCATGCAAGCGCGCTTGATTCATATCTATCAGGTTTTCAAAATAAAAAATAAGGTCGGATACTTTTCTAACAGAACACGTATATTGTCTAATCAGTCACTACAACAGTCACTACAACACTAATTTATGTCAATATTGCCTAACTAGTCGAATCCAGAGAGGCCTAATTTATATTCATATTACCTAATTATTAACCTAATTAGTGTATTTCAAACAAGACTAACCCATGTAATTTATGTTACGGTCAATAATATAGTTCTTTTCGTCATATTTGCGCGATTTATCAAACGTTTTGTGCGTGCGATAAATCGAACACGATCTGGATTACTTAAAGTTCTTGCTTTGCTAAATTTAATCCGCCCGTCTGTTTATTGTTCCGACTTATTACAGGCCATTGTGCCGACACAATATGTTATTAAACAATAAGATGTCTTCCGATACATTTAACACGTTCTCACTCGGCTTCAGTAACAATACTACATGCACTACTCGCTCAAAGGTCTATACACTTCACTACAAATACCGTGTGCAATTCAGCAATATACTTGATTTACTGTGAGCACTATACAGAAGATTAGATAGCCAAGATTAAACTGGAAAGATTAGACAGATAAGACTTAATAGATAAGACTGGCTAGACAAGATTACACAGACAAGACTGGACAGTCAATATTAAATGGGTTACACTATTAAAACTAGTCTAGATACACGATGGGTCTAATTTAGTGGGAATCAGATTAGACTAGACGTAATAATGTGTTTTGTGTACGGACGGAAGTTCAGTTAACTGTTCAAATTATTATCAAATTTTTAATCGCATTTCCTAAAATTCTCATTAAATTTTACAACAATATAGCAAATTCTCCGCATGCCTGTCGTGTAAATTAAACATGAAAATTATATGTTATTAACATAGTTTCTCATATATCAACATTAAGTTTAATTACATTCTCAAATCAAATCTGCCTAATCTTGTCTGTCTAGTATTGTACGTCTAGTCTTGTCTCTCAAGTATTGTCCGTCTACGCTTGATTGTCTAGTCCTCTCTGTCTAATCTTGTTTTCCTAGTCTTGTTTGTTTAGTCTTATCTATTTAGTCTTGTCTGTCTAGTTTTGTCTGTCTAGGCTTGTCTGTCTTAGTCTTGTCTGTCTAGTCTTGTCTGTCTAGTCTTGCCTGTCTTGTCTTGTCTGTCTTGTCTTGTCCATCTAGTATTGTCTATTCTTGTCTGTCTAGTCTTGTCTGTCTAGTCTTGCCTGTCTAGTCTTGTCTGTCTAGTCTTGTCTGTCTAGTCTTGGCTGTTCTAGTCTGTCTAGTCTTGTCTGTCTAGTCTTGCATGTCTAGTCTTGTGTGTCTCTTATAGATCCATGATTCACAGAATATCCCATTCTCCAAAATGTTTTAAAAAGGAAAGATGCGTGGAGTAAATGACTTGAACTTGATTACAAACTTTCGTTTCTGGGAATTCGCGTGAAACATACCGAGGGGTATTTTCGCACATTTCTTTTCGCACATTTCTGGCGAAATTACGTTCGAACGCTGGAAACTCCGTGCAATAAAAACGTCTCCAGCGGGGAAGAAAAAAAAGCGGCGAATTATCCGGCGAGTGACTGGGTCTATAATACCTCATGCTAGTAGTTTCCGAAGGCTATCGACCCTCGGCCGTTCCAATTATAAACTTCGCGTTTGAATCTCGGCGCGATCGTATCAGAGATGCTTACACAAATATCATTAAAAAATAATAATTGTTTTAATATCCTTAATCAATTAATTTTTAATTAACGATATTTTTTTTTTGTTTTAAATTATTTTAATTGATACGGCAATGTTTTACGAGCCGCGTGATTCTTGCGAATTTCTGTGTCAATTAAATCCGTTCGGTTTTATTTCTACAAAATTCCCGAAAGAATTGCTTTCGAATCAAAACAATGGGACGGCATTTATTCCAGTTTTAATCACAACGGCGCCACCGAATTGGTTCACTAATTGGTTTCATCTTTTTTTTCGCAAAATACCACAGTTTAAAAAACCATTAAATATTCTTAATTGGCATAAAATTACAGACAAAACCAAGCAGACTAGACTACAAAGACAAGATTACACAGACACGACTAGACAGACAAGACTAAACAGACAAGACTAGACAGACAAGACTAGACAGACAAGACTAGACAGACTAGACAGACAAGACTAGACAGACTAGACAGACAAGAGTAAACAGACAAGACTAAACAGACAAGACTAGACAGACAAGACTAGACAGACCAGACTAGGCAGACAAGACTAGACAGACAAGACTAGACAGACCATACTAGACAGACATGACTAGACAGACAAGACTAGACAGACAAGATCAGACAGACAAGACTAGAAAGACAAGACTAGACAGACAAAACTAAACAGACAAGACTAGACATACAAGACTAAACATACTAGACTAGACAGACAAGACTAGACAGACAAGACTAGACAGACAAGACTAGACAGACAAGACTAGACAGACAAGACTAGACAGACAAGACTAGACAGACAAGACTAGACAGACAAGACTAGACAGACAAGACTAGACAGACAAGACTAGACAGACAAGACTAGACAGACAAGACTAGACAGACAAGACTAGACAGACAAGACTAGACAGACAAGACTAGACAGACAAGACTAGACAGACAAGACTAGACAGACAAGACTAGACAGACAAGACTAGACAGACAAGACTAGACAGACAAGACTAGACAGACAAGACTAGACAGACAAGACTAGACAGACAAGACTAGACAGACAAGACTAGACAGACAAGACTAGACAGACAAGACTAGACAGACAAGACTAGACAGACAAGACTAGACAGACAAGACTAGACAGACAAGACTAGACAGACAAGACTAGACAGACAAGACTAGACAGACAAGACTAGACAGACAAGACTAGACAGACAAGACTAGACAGACAAGACTAGACAGACAAGACTAGACAGACAAGACTAGACAGACAAGACTAGACAGACAAGACTAGACAGACAAGACTAGACAGACAAGACTAGACAGACAAGACTAGACAGACAAGACTAGACAGACAAGACTAGACAGACAAGACTAGACAGACAAGACTAGACAGACAAGACTAGACAGACAAGACTAGACAGACAAGACTAGACAGACAAGACTAGACAGACAAGACTAGACAGACAAGACTAGACAGACAAGACTAGACAGACAAGACTAGACAGACAAGACTAGACAGACAAGACTAGACAGACAAGACTAGACAGACAAGACTAGACAGACAAGACTAGACAGACAAGACTAGACAGACAAGACTAGACAGACAAGACTAGACAGACAAGACTAGACAGACAAGACTAGACAGACAAGACTAGACAGACAAGACTAGACAGACAAGACTAGACAGACAAGACTAGACAGACAAGACTAGACAGACAAGACTAGACAGACAAGACTAGACAGACAAGACTAGACAGACAAGACTAGACAGACAAGACTAGACAGACAAGACTAGACAGACAAGACTAGACAGACAAGACTAGACAGACAAGACTAGACAGACAAGACTAGACAGACAAGACTAGACAGACAAGACTAGACAGACAAGACTAGACAGACAAGACTAGACAGACAAGACTAGACAGACAAGACTAGACAGACAAGACTAGACAGACAAGACTAGACAGACAAGACTAGACAGACAAGACTAGACAGACAAGACTAGACAGACAAGACTAGACAGACAAGACTAGACAGACAAGACTAGACAGACAAGACTAGACAGACAAGACTAGACAGACAAGACTAGACAGACAAGACTAGACAGACAAGACTAGACAGACAAGACTAGACAGACAAGACTAGACAGACAAGACTAGACAGACAAGACTAGACAGACAAGACTAGACAGACAAGACTAGACAGACAAGACTAGACAGACAAGACTAGACAGACAAGACTAGACAGACAAGACTAGACAGACAAGACTAGACAGACAAGACTAGACAGACAAGACTAGACAGACAAGACTAGACAGACAAGACTAGACAGACAAGACTAGACAGACAAGACTAGACAGACAAGACTAGACAGACAAGACTAGACAGACAAGACTAGACAGACAAGACTAGACAGACAAGACTAGACAGACAAGACTAGACAGACAAGACTAGACAGACAAGACTAGACAGACAAGACTAGACAGACAAGACTAGACAGACAAGACTAGACAGACAAGACTAGACAGACAAGACTAGACAGACAAGACTAGACAGACAAGACTAGACAGACAAGACTAGACAGACAAGACTAGACAGACAAGACTAGACAGACAAGACTAGACAGACAAGACTAGACAGACAAGACTAGACAGACAAGACTAGACAGACAAGACTAGACAGACAAGACTAGACAGACAAGACTAGACAGACAAGACTAGACAGACAAGACTAGACAGACAAGACTAGACAGACAAGACTAGACAGACAAGACTAGACAGACAAGACTAGACAGACAAGACTAGACAGACAAGACTAGACAGACAAGACTAGACAGACAAGACTAGACAGACAAGACTAGACAGACAAGACTAGACAGACAAGACTAGACAGACAAGACTAGACAGACAAGACTAGACAGACAAGACTAGACAGACAAGACTAGACAGACAAGACTAGACAGACAAGACTAGACAGACAAGACTAGACAGACAAGACTAGACAGACAAGACTAGACAGACAAGACTAGACAGACAAGACTAGACAGACAAGACTAGACAGACAAGACTAGACAGACAAGACTAGACAGACAAGACTAGACAGACAAGACTAGACAGACAAGACTAGACAGACAAGACTAGACAGACAAGACTAGACAGACAAGACTAGACAGACAAGACTAGACAGACAAGACTAGACAGACAAGACTAGACAGACAAGACTAGACAGACAAGACTAGACAGACAAGACTAGACAGACAAGACTAGACAGACAAGACTAGACAGACAAGACTAGACAGACAAGACTAGACAGACAAGACTAGACAGACAAGACTAGACAGACAAGACTAGACAGACAAGACTAGACAGACAAGACTAGACAGACAAGACTAGACAGACAAGACTAGACAGACAAGACTAGACAGACAAGACTAGACAGACAAGACTAGACAGACAAGACTAGACAGACAAGACTAGACAGACAAGACTAGACAGACAAGACTAGACAGACAAGACTAGACAGACAAGACTAGACAGACAAGACTAGACAGACAAGACTAGACAGACAAGACTAGACAGACAAGACTAGACAGACAAGACTAGACAGACAAGACTAGACAGACAAGACTAGACAGACAAGACTAGACAGACAAGACTAGACAGACAAGACTAGACAGACAAGACTAGACAGACAAGACTAGACAGACAAGACTAGACAGACAAGACTAGACAGACAAGACTAGACAGACAAGACTAGACAGACAAGACTAGACAGACAAGACTAGACAGACAAGACTAGACAGACAAGACTAGACAGACAAGACTAGACAGACAAGACTAGACAGACAAGACTAGACAGACAAGACTAGACAGACAAGACTAGACAGACAAGACTAGACAGACAAGACTAGACAGACAAGACTAGACAGACAAGACTAGACAGACAAGACTAGACAGACAAGACTAGACAGACAAGACTAGACAGACAAGACTAGACAGACAAGACTAGACAGACAAGACTAGACAGACAAGACTAGACAGACAAGACTAGACAGACAAGACTAGACAGACAAGACTAGACAGACAAGACTAGACAGACAAGACTAGACAGACAAGACTAGACAGACAAGACTAGACAGACAAGACTAGACAGACAAGACTAGACAGACAAGACTAGACAGACAAGACTAGACAGACAAGACTAGACAGACAAGACTAGACAGACAAGACTAGACAGACAAGACTAGACAGACAAGACTAGACAGACAAGACTAGACAGACAAGACTAGACAGACAAGACTAGACAGACAAGACTAGACAGACAAGACTAGACAGACAAGACTAGACAGACAAGACTAGACAGACAAGACTAGACAGACAAGACTAGACAGACAAGACTAGACAGACAAGACTAGACAGACAAGACTAGACAGACAAGACTAGACAGACAAGACTAGACAGACAAGACTAGACAGACAAGACTAGACAGACAAGACTAGACAGACAAGACTAGACAGACAAGACTAGACAGACAAGACTAGACAGACAAGACTAGACAGACAAGACTAGACAGACAAGACTAGACAGACAAGACTAGACAGACAAGACTAGACAGACAAGACTAGACAGACAAGACTAGACAGACAAGACTAGACAGACAAGACTAGACAGACAAGACTAGACAGACAAGACTAGACAGACAAGACTAGACAGACAAGACTAGACAGACAAGACTAGACAGACAAGACTAGACAGACAAGACTAGACAGACAAGACTAGACAGACAAGACTAGACAGACAAGACTAGACAGACAAGACTAGACAGACAAGACTAGACAGACAAGACTAGACAGACAAGACTAGACAGACAAGACTAGACAGACAAGACTAGACAGACAAGACTAGATAGACAATACTAGACAGACAATACTAGACAGACAAGACTAGACGGATAAGACTAAACCAGCAAGATAATACTGATAAAACTACACTATATATGACTAGTTTAATCTTGTGTCTATTGAACCTGTGTTATATCTAGTCTAATCTCTATATTTCTTTATTAATTAGATTATTATATTGTTTGATGGATGTTTGTGGTTGACATTGGCCTTGTGGTGTTGCAATGTTGTTGTTCCTTCCTACTTCCCACATCGAGTGTAAAAAGTGTGTGTGTGAGTATTCTTTCTTCCCCTTCTTAGCACACCTAGTGCACCTAGTTGTTATAAGTATGTGAGGATCAGCAGGCAACGTGAGTCTCGTGCTTGAACCGGAGGATCTTCTTCGGTAGTCGCGGACTAGGTGAAAAATAAGTAACAGAGTGAGACGTGAGGAAGATATCTGGAAAAGTCTTTTTTTGATTTTTGCGTTGGTTTCTGTTTGTTTGGGGGAAAGAAGAAGTTTTTGAAGAAAAAGGTTTGTTTATTTTCATTTGACTTTTTAATTAATTTTCGTAATTGTTGAAGAAGTTTATTACTTAAAATTTTCTTAAGATATTTAATATTTTTATGTTATGTATTAATTATAATATCATATTTATTTTGGAATTTTAAAATTAAAACTTCATTTGAAAAAAAACGAGAAATTTTTCAATTTATTTTGATTTTTTTTTAAATTTGTAAAAAAATGAATTTTGATGTTTACCGTGAAATTGGTAAACCCAAAAATATTAAATGCATTTCCAAATTTAATATAATATCATATTGAATCAATTAAATTTTTTTTCAAAAAATTATTAAATTAATTTTGAATTTGATTGATTCAATATCACATTATATTATATTTTGGAAGTCAACAACTAATTATATTACATTTGTTGTAATTTGTTTTGAGATATATTTTAAATTACAACCTCACTAATTTAACAAAATTTTGAGAAAAAAATTAAAATAATTTGTAGAAATAAAATTTAAAAAAAAATTACAATAACACAAAACTCAATTACAAACAAGTTTATAGACAAGATATGAAAAGTAAACTTATACAAAAGAAGTATGTAAATGTAATATTCAAATGTGTAAGCTTAATATTAATTTAGTATTAGTTTTTTTTTTGGCTACCAGTTTGTCTACTTATTGTTATTCAACAAATTTGATTAATAACAAGCCTTATATGAACCAAGATATCTTATCTATTTACGCTAATTATACATTTATAAGATTGTACATAGACTATACATAGACAAACATGCCAATATTTAAATTTTTTGTTTAGGTAGATTAATTACAAAATTACAAATCGACAAACCAAGAATAAAATTTCTTGTCTAGGCAAACTAATTGCAAGTAAACTAAGCCTCAGGTTTCTTTCTATTCTATGTAGACTAATTTCAGATACATAAACCAACAATTAGTTTTTTTTGTCTATGTAGACTAATTTCAGATTTACCAACAGACAAACCAATACTTAGATTTGTTGTCTATGTAACCTAATTACAGATTTGTAGACTAATCAACACTTAGCTTTATTGTCTATATATACTAATTACAGTTTTAAAGACAGACAAATCAAGATTTAGATTTCTTGTCTGTGTATACTAATTACCAATTTATAGATAGACAAACCAAGACTTAGATTTGTTGTCTATGTAGACTAATTACAGATTTACAGAGAGACAAACCAAGACATAGATTTGTTGTATATGTAAACTAGTTACCGATTTATAGACAGACAAACAAAACTTAAATCTATTATTTATGTAGACTAATTACAGATTTATAGACAAAGAAATCAATATTTAGATTTGTTGTCTATGTAAACTACTTACATATTTATAGGCAGACAAATCAAGATGTAAATTTCTGTCTTTGTTGACTAATTACAAATTTATAGAGAAGCAAACCAAGATTTAGATTTATTGTCTATATAGACTAATTTCAAATTTACAGAGTGACAAACCAGGAATTAAATTTATTGTCTATGTATACTAATTACAGATTTATAGGCAGACAAACCAACACTTAGATTTGTTGTCTATATAGACCAATTACAGATTTACAGATAGACAAACCAGGGATTACATTTATTGTCTATGTAGACTAATTACAGATTTATAAACAGAGAAACCAAGATTTAGATTTGTAGTCTGTGTAGACTAATTACAGGTTTATAGACACACAAACCAAGACTTAGATTTGTTGTCTTTATGGACTAATTACAGATTTACAGACAGATAAACCAGGACTCAAATTTATTGCCGTTGTAGACTAATTACAGTTTTATAGACAGACAAACCAAGCCTTAGACTTGCTATGTAAGTAGAGTAATAACAGATGTATAGACAGGCAAACCAAGACTTAGTTTTGTTGTCTATGTTAACTCATTACAGATTTATAGACCGACAAACCAAGATTTAGATTTGTTGTCTGTGTAGAATAATTACAGATTTATAGACAGACAAACCCAGACTTAGTTTTGTTGTCTATGTAAACTAATTACAGATTTATAGACAGACAAACCAAAATTTAGCTTTGTTGTCCATGTAGACTAGTTACAGATTTATAGACAGACAAACCAAGACATAATTTTGTTGTCTATGTAGACTAGTTACAGATTTATAGACAGACAAACCAAGACTTAGTTTTGTTGTATATGTAAACCAATTACAGATTTATAGACAGACAAACCAAGATTTAGATTTGTTGTCTGTGTAGACTAATTACAGATTTATAGACAGACAAACCAAGATTTAGTTTTGTTCTCTATGTATACTAGTTACAGATTTGTAGACAGACAAACCATGACTTAGTTTTGCAGTTTATGTAGACTAGTTACAGATTTATAGACAAACAAACCAAGACATAGTTTCTTTTGCCTATGTAGACTAATTACAGATTTACAGAGAGACAAACCGGGACTTGAATTGTTTGTCTATGTAGACTTTCGAATGTTGCAATAGTCTGTATAGACAATAAACGCACTGCAACATTCAAAAGACAGCAAATACGCACTGCAACATTCAAATAGCAATTTATGATACAAGTGTGTGAAGAAGGGCATTTGAGCATGAACTGCCAAGTTTCGCAATGCGTGCACAAAAGCCTTTCACACACGTGTGTCATAAATTATATTATCTACGAAGCATGTTAAAATACTGTTGGATCTACAACAAAAATAATTGTTTTTTACGGATTATATTGTAAAAATTGTATTTTTGACAGGCAACATACTTCAAATCACTAACACAATAAGATTAGAATGTTCAGCGCCTCCAATTTATTCAATTTTAATTAACGTCAGAAAATTTATTTTCACTTCGTCTATGTTTTTTGTTTAGTAACGCTTGTTGTTGCCATGGTAACAACAAACCGAAATCGTTAAATAATGAAACTTCATTTGATTTATATTAGACTTTTTCGCACGATTTTAATACTTTATACACGATAATAATAATGGCATCCTTCACACACAATAATGTATTTTTTAACGTGTTCATTTTGGTGTCCGAGTAGATAAAATATATTAACATACTGCAATATATTTACACAAACAGTACGAGCATGGTTAAGCAAGAAGTAATAAGAAGCGAAATAAACATTGAACGAGTAGTCAGACAAGGAGACCCCTTGTCACCAAAGCTCTTCATTGTAGTGTTACAAAATATATTCCGAAAACTAGATTGGTCTAAGAAAGGAGCGCGAATGAATGGACGATACCTAAACCATCTACGATTCGCTGACGACATAATCATAATAGCCGATACCTTTAGAGATCTGGAGGAGATGATTAAATCTCTGGATCACAAAAGCTCAGAAATTGGCTTAGAATAGAACTTTTTACAGTTAGTTAACCGCATGTGTGTTCGCCATGTTTAAAAGGCGCGAATATGAAAGTTTCGGGCACATTTGGTTATTTTCACTGGTTATACATAAAAAAAGTGCCAAAACATGGCGTAAATTGATCCATGCGCACAAAAAAATTCAACTATGAAAAGGTCTAAAAGGAACGCGAGTAAAACGAATTTTGATGACCAACAACCAAAAAAGACCTATTACGATAAAAGGATATAGTATAGAATATATCAACATATACAGTCGAATTTAAGTCGAATTATCATAGCTCATGAACAAAAATTCGAGTTATAGAAAATTGGAGTTATAGAAATATACAACTACAATATGAGTAAAATAAACTACACAATTTATTCAAAGTAAATACCTATGTCCATATGTATATATTTATAAAAAAAAAGACATATGTATACATTATTAATATGATGTTATATAATTATATTTAATTTAATTAAAAATAATTTTATTTATTATTTTATTTTTCGAAAAAGTCAGCAATTCTTAATTGCTTTCCATTAAAAAAATCTGTATCTACAAAGTTCTCCAAAGTATATAATTCGCGGTATACTTCGTCTGGAAGATTGTCTTTAGAACACAGATATTCGCTACACTTATTGAAATAATTATGTATTTCTTTGTTCGTGGGTGGAATTGGCACTGTTTCGTTGCTAGACAATCTTCACCTTTTCGTTTCTAATCTTGTTAAAAATATCGTCATCTGTTGGATAGTTCGGGTTAATTGTCTTCTAGGGCAACTATAGTTTTTCAGAATTCTTCTTCTGTAGTGCAATTTTAAATTTTTGATAATTCCTTGGTCCGCGAGTAAAACAACGACATTCGATTCCTAATTTAGCTGCTTGGTAATATTTGGTTGTGACTAGTGCATCCAAAAAAACGCGGAAATTTCAAAAGCTGGTTTTCGGTTTTTCGTAAAGTGAAAAACCGGTTAACCGGTTAAAACCCGGTTTTAAGTATAAAAATAAATAAAAAGTCACACAAATTATAAAGTTTTTTAATAAAATACGCATCTAACGCATCTAAGAGGTCATATTTCATTGACGATCGAAATTTTGTACAGAAATTACCGCCGACCGAAAAAACTCCCTCGCTATCTGTTGAGGTGGGTTGAATCGATTTCAGTGCATTAAATAAATTTTCGATCACCATAGATTACAAGCAGGCTGATTAGACTGGAGCCTAGGGCGGCAGATTTTAGGGGCGGAAAATTTGGGGCCAACATTTTTTTTGTCGTACAGAAATTAAAAAGATTCGTTTTTATATACCTTAATGTAAACATTATTAGGTCCACAAAAACAAATTCAACATGTAATATGTTTCACCACGTATTGTTAAATTATTATTTTTTTTACAATTTGCCTAGTAGTGGTTGGTACGAAGCAGGATCGACGGGGCCGAGCTGTTAGGGGCATACGCCGCGTAGTGGCATTGAGTCTGAGAGAAACAGATATAGAGCGGCGATGCAAACGAAAAAACCGCCGAAAAGAAAAGCCGCCTCGGTTGATTGAGTCATGAAATTTCTTATATGTATTAATTTTTCTTCCGTTGTGTACTATAGAGGGAAAAATAAAAAGTACAGTGATCCGAATAACGGAAATTATTGTATGATTTTGGAACTGTTAGCTGAATTCGATCCTTTTTTAGCGAGACATGTTGAATATCTAAGACTAAGATTTTTATAAATTCGACACAATGCTGGCAGAAGTGACTGAAATTGGGTAAGAGAAAACGCTAAAGAGAGTAAATTTGACATGCTGGTCAGCTAGAGAGGACGCATGTTGGAGAGTTTCTTGGCACGAAGTTCTTAAAACTTTGGAATCAAAAGTTGCTAAAAAACATCACGTGATTAATGGACGACCCCTTACGTTTTATTTTAGTATAAATAAATCTACAATATAATACTTCATGAATAACCATAGAAAAATAAAAAATAAATTCACTTGAAGAGAAAAATAAAATAAAAACCGACTTTCGGTTTTTCGGAAAAAAACGGTTTTACGGTTTCGTAAATTTTAACAGAAAACCCGGTTAACCGGGTTCGGTTTTAAGCGGTTTGAATGCCCTAGTTGTGACGGACAGTTATCCACAAACAGCTAGGATATTACGTTTTTTTGACATTGAATTTCTTGTCTAAACCAGAAAGCCATTCTTCATAAATTGGGCTTGTCAACATTTAAAAAATAACCCCGTTAGCCTCGTCCGCGTTAAAAATGTCTTTTTCGTGAAGATGCTAAAAGTTCCGGCAAGATATTGTTGCACCACTCTTCACAGTCATGTTCATTAACGTCTGCACTTTCAAAACACATAACTTTATATATAATATTATGCCTAGTCTTAAACTTATATAGCCAACCTACACTAGCGGTGAAATCAATGTGTCCCAGACTCTAAGCACGATAAAGAGCATTTTCTCTAATAAGTGGTACAGACATTGGGACATATTTATCCCGCGCAACTTTAAACAATTCCAAAGCAGCTTTGTCAATATCTTCACTTTACACTTTTTCAAACGTCTACGATCACTAGTAGCACCATTTTCGGCTTTGTTCAGAATTTCTTCGCGGTTTCTTATAATTGAAGAAAGTGTACTTGGAGGAATCTTAAATTCTTCAGCTATCACTTTTTTCTTTTTAATACGTTTGTCAACTTCACTTATCAATCTCACATCATATTCATCGTATTCAGTTTTCTTTTGAGGTCACTAATATTTGCAATTGTAACGGCAGAGGTGAGAAGGAACAATGAGTTTAAACTTTAAAATTTCATTAATATATAGCACCTTGGGGGTGATCTTCAGTTATATCGTCTCTTTTTGGATTACCGATTCTCGGGAAAATAATATCCTCTCGTAATCTTCCTACAGCACACCGGCTGTTAAATTCTTAGTTTTGCTTTATTCGAGTTTTTGGTGATCATACAATATGGAAAATAAAATGTTTGGTAATTTGCCCGAGGATTACACTATCGACGGTTTATGGTAGACAATATCAGGCATCAAAAATTTTGGAAAATATGTGGTTGTTAAAAATTGGAGTTATAGAGATTATTTTGTATGTAAAATTTGACCATTGTATAAATTTTTACTACGAGTTAGGGAAAAATTCGAGTTAAGGAAAATTATATATATATATATATATATATATATATATATATATATATAATATATATATATATATATATATATATATATATAATATATATATGGGAAATCATTCAATAAGTTCATTTTCAAGTTTTCATTCTTAAAATGTTGCTTAAAAACATCACGTGATTAATGGACGACCCCTAATACGCGGAGGCATGTGGAAAAAATTCTGGTCAATGAGAGAAATTTTAAAAAGGAACCACAGTTTACATTTAAAAAAGGTAGTATTTGATACAGGTATTTATACCAGTCAAGTCATACAAAAAATTAAATGTACCCAAAAGGCTATGGAAAGGAGTATGTTGAAGCTCAGGAAAATAGACAAAGTAAAAAACCAACGTATCAGGCAAAAAACAAAAATATCCGATGTTTTCACACATGCACTCAGACTAAAATGGAGGTGCGCTGTACACAGAACACGTTAATCGGCTAAAAGATGGACCATGGAAACTACACGATGGAAAGGTCCACAGGGAAAGAGGATTGCTGTTAGACCTATAAGACGGTGGGCTGATGACATTATTCAGGTCAGGAAATGACTGGGCAAATGCAGGCAAGGGCAGGGGTTTGTAGCAAAAACTGGAGGATGGAGGAGGCCATTACCCAAAAAGGGGTTCATTTTCGAATAAAAAATTCTCAAATACTTGAATTGGAAATTTTGAATTTTTCTTTAAAATTATGGAACAAATGGCTTTTTTATTTATGTAGACTAATTACAGATTTATAGACAGACAAATCAAGATTTTGATTTATTGTCTGTGTAGGCTAATTACAGGTTTATAGGCAGACAAACCAAGACGTAAGAATATTGTCTATATAGATTAATTACAGATTTATAGACAGACAACCTAGACTTATACTCGTTGGCTATGTAGACTAATTACAGATATATAGACAGACAAAACAAGACTTACATTTATTGTCTATGCAGATTAATAACAGATTTATAGACAGGCTTAGACAAAGGCTTAAAGTTGTTGTCTATATAAACTAATTACAGATTTATAGACAGACAAACGAAGTCTTAGATTTGTTGTCCATGTAGAGTAATTACAGATCTATAGACAGACAAACCATTACTTAAATTTGTTGTCTATGTAGACTAACTACAGATTTATAGACAGACAAGACAAGACTTAAATTTATTGTCTATGTAGACGAATTACAGATTTATAGACAGGCTTAGACCAAGACTTAAAGTTGTTGTCTATATAAACTAATTGCAGATTTATACAGACAAACCATTACTTAAATTTATCTATGTAGACTAACTACAGATTTATAGACAGACAAAACAAGACTTAAATTTATTGTCTATTCAGACGAATTACAGATTTATAGACAGGCTTAAACAAAGACTTAAACTTGTTGTCTATATAGACTAATTGCAGCTTTATAGACAGACAAACGAAGACTTAGATTTATTGTCTATGTAGACTATTTACAGATTTATAGACAGACAACCCATTACTTAAATTTGTTGTCTATGTAAACTAATTACAAATTTGCAAATAGGCAAAACAAGACAAACTGACAAACAAATCTTACCGAACTAATTGTACGAACTAATCATATCGGAAAACTCAAGCTAAAGTTGTTAAATAACAATTTCACAAGTTTTAATTCAAGACAAAATTAGTGAAAACCAGATCAGAGTAGACAAAATCACACAATACCAGACAAAACCAGATCAAAACAGACTAACCCAGACAAAACTAGATCAAAATAGACTAAATCAGATAATACCAGGCAAGACTACTTAGATAAGAATGGACAAGACTAGTCAAAGCATTCATATCGCTTAAATTGCCTTGTCTTGAAGAAACTTGCTAAACTGTGTGTCTAGATAATTTTATGGATAATTGCTATAATTCCGTAAAATGTTAATGATAGTGCTCGAAACGTCGTAGATTAAGCAATTAAGACGACGAAAATTTGTGTATAGCAGCGAAATACGTATAATTAAAACACGTAAAATGTGTTTCGGGAACTATTAATTGGAAACCCTCGGCTAATAACGTATACCTATTTAAAATTAATTAAAAATATTTAGTTCTTATGAAATATTACAGTATATATTATAGCCTTGTATATTCAATGTTTTCTATGTATTTTTGTCCGTCTAGCCCATCTAGCTGGTCTAGTTTTGTTTGTCTAATCTCCTCTTTTAGTCTTGTCCATCTAGTCTGGTTTATCTAGTCTTGTCCATCTAGTCCTGTTCACCTAGTCTTAACCATTTAGTCTTGTATTTCTAGTCTTGTCCATCTAGTATTGTACATCTAGTCGCATCCATTTAGAATTAATTGTCCATCTAGTCTTATCTCATCTGGTACTTTCATTTTAGTCTTGTCCATTTAGCCTTGTCTATCTAGTCTTATGCATATTGTTTTGTCAATCTAGTCTAGTCCATCCAGTTTTGTTCATATAATCTTGTCCAACCGATGCTATTCATCTATTCATGTCTATCTAGTCTTCTACATTTAATCTTTTCCATCTATTAGTCTATCTAGTATTGTCTAACTAGTTTTCTCTATTTAGTCTTCTCCTTCGAATCTCTTCTCCTTCGTATATTTACTCTTTTCATCTAGTCTCGTCCATTTAGTCTTGTCTATCTAGTCTTGTCCATCTAGTCTTCTTAATCTAGTCATGTCCTTCAAATCTTGTATATCTAGTCTTGTCCACCTAGTCTTCTCCGTCTAGTGTTGCCTATCTAGTCTTGTGCATCTAGTCTTGTTATTGTAGTTTAGTCCATCTAGCTTTATCTATATAGTCTCGTCCATTTAGTTTTGTCTATTTAGTCTTGTCTAACTAGTCTTCTCTATCTAGTCTTGTCCTTCTAATCTTGTATCTAGTATTGCCCATCTAGTCTTCAACATCTAGTCTTGTCCATCTAATCTTGTCCATTTAGTCTTTTCTATTTAGTCTTGGCCTTCTAGTGTTGTTTATCTAGTCTTGTGCATCTATTCATCTCCATCTACTCTTGTCAATCTAGTTTTGTCAATCTAGTCTTGTCCATCTAGTCACGTACATCTAGTCTTGTTCATTTAGTCTTATTTATCTAGTCATGCCCATCTAATCTTATACATCTAGTCTTCTCCATGTAGTCTTGTACATCTAGTCTTGTTTATCTAGTTTGCTCCATCTAGTCTTGTCCATATTGTTTTGTCCATCTAGTCTTGTCAATCTAACCGTGTCCATTTAGCCTTGTCCTTTTAATCTTGTCTATCTACTTTTGTCTATCAAGTCTGCCAATCTTGTCTACTTATTGGTCCAGTATTTCTTATTCTAATAAATAATTCTAATAAATAGTTTCATTTCATTGATTTGATTGGGTTGATTGTTAAAATGTGAATAAATTTGTTCAATTTTTATTCTTTTTGTTGTTGTTGTGAGAATGTTTTTTAGTTGGGAAATGTAGGGCAAGTTGCGTTTAGCGTTCGCGGCGCGACGTGAAGAAAGTGCAGTTTGTGGAAATTCCGCGGAAATTGCAAATTGCGGTTTTTCGCGGAAGACGGCGTTTAATTGTTGAAATGTGTGTAGAGAGAGCAAAAAAGTGCGCACAGAGCTATTTATATTAATAAGAATAGTGGAATACGTGCCGGAATGCCATTGATGCCTCGAGGATTAGTAGGACAATATGCCCAAGAATTCAGTTAACTATCTTGTTCGGTGTACGGACAAGTTTTTAGTGGAATCTGATTAAATATTCATAACGTAATTTGTGACATAAGACTTGACTCGACAAACCCAAACTATCTCACACCATTTTTCGACACAATTTCACAAAAGAATTTTACTCGAAATTTCTAAGCTAAATTCAACGTTTTCTCTACACACGCATCACAGAGGAAATTGATTATGGATCGTTGGTTAATTAATATCTTCATCAGTACACTAATTGATTTTCTTTAATCCTTCGTTAATATATTCTCTCGCTCGCGATTAAGTTTAATCGATTTTTTTTTTGAGCGACTGTAATCTAACGCCGGATATCCGGTTGCATTTGCCGCAAACATCATGCAATTAAAATTTCGGTTTAATATGGATCACTTTATATTCTAATTCAGACGATCTTCTCCGTCTTGTCTATATAGTAATAGTTTATCTACTCCTGTCTATCTTGTATTTTAAAAGCCTATTCTTGTTTGTCTGTCTGTTTATCTCTAGTTTCCGCATTATATATTTCATCAAAGACTTTAACGAAATTTTTTAACGAAATTTAGAATTTTTAATTTTCCTGTTTTTAGTAAGAGAATGCAATTAATTTGTTGGATTCTTTGGAAAAATGAGATAAAATCGTGATTGTCAATATCCTAAAATCATCATTATACATTTCTAGCAAAATTTACATTAACTGAGTTTTATGAAACATTTCTTAATTTCAACCCAATTTCAAAATTTATTGTCTTTATACATAACTTGCATATTGCCATTTACAAACAACAAAAATTCAACTTTAAAAAGTCACAACAGTTGGATTAGGTTAGGTTAATCTAACTAAAGGCAGACCACCAGGGCTGGATATGATTCCATCGGCAATCATCAAAACTGCATGCAGCGCTGTACCTCATTACGTTCTAAATATTATGAATAGAACGCTAAGGGAGGGTGTCTTTCCGCAGAACTGGAAAAGGGCTAGACTAATACTGCTACGAAAAGGCGACAAGCCGCTCGACGAAACAAAGTCCTACAGGCCCTGTGTCTACTGGACACTGCAGGCAAATTACTGGAACAGCTGCTGGTAATTAGGATAAAGGAAGAACTGAAAAATAGGCAAAATATCACAGATAACCAGTTTGGTTTTAGGGAAGGGCGATCCACAATCGACGATCTCAAAAAAGTTGTAGCCATCGTGGATGCCGCCAGGAAGGGTACCCGGGGAACCAGAAAGATATGCGCATAAATTACACTCGATGTGCGCAATGCGTTTAATTCGGCCTGGTGGCAGGATATTATGAACGAAGTCACGCGGCGTAACTTCCCACCGTACCTGTTATCTATGTTAGATAGTTACCTATCCCAACGGGAAATTGTCTTCGTTTCAAATGGCTGCTGCACTATTAAGAAAGTACATAGCGGTGTTCCACAGGGCTCAGTCATGGGCCCAACGCTGTGGAACATAGATTACGATGGAGTACTAAAACTCAACATGCCATTGGGGGAAGACATTATTGGCTTTGCAGATGATCTTGCCCTTGTAAGCAAAGAATGCTGACAATCATAACCATCAGTGCCTATAGAACTGTCTCCAGAGAAGCGGTCCTAGTCATAGCTGGCATAGCACCAATAAAGCTGTTAGTACAGGAGAGATGCAGAAGAGAGATGAGAAGACGGCCAGATGCAGTGAAACCCAGAAAAGCAAAGATGAAAGAAAACAGGAAGATCGGAACTATTCCGGGGGTGGCAAAATAAGTGGGAAGCCTGTGAAAAGGGGCAATGGACAAAGTTGCTTATAAAGGAGTGGAAGAATGGGTAGATGGGAAGTACGGAGAGCTGAGTTATCACCAAACTCAAGTATTATGTAGTTTATGTAGGCCCATAAAAAGTAGTCACAAGTTGACACGCCCGGTGACGGAGGTGGCCACTCCATACCTCCACGCAATGAAATGGAGGAAATGTTGTCTAAAAAAAGCAAATGTTACTCTTGATGTATGGCAAGTTGCATCTTGTTGAAATCAAACTGTGTTGAGGTTGATGCTTCTTACTTCTGGCAGGAATCAATCACGCAACATTGTAAAGTAGCAATCTGTGTTAACGGTCACTCTTCGTCCGTTTTCAAGAAAAAAAATTAGGCCCAATAATGCAACATCGAGATATGCCACATCAAACAGTCACTTTCTCGCTGTGCAGAGGATTCTGATGCAGTTGTTGCGGGTTTTCACTTGCCCAGTACCGAAAGTTTTGTATGTTTACTATCCCCGATAAATGAAAGTGGGCCTCGTCACTCGTGATCAAAACGATATCGTCCATCAGCAATTGCAACATCGCATCTGCAAACCTGTCTCGTCTCATGGAGTCGTTTTGCAGCAGTTGTTGCACAATCATAATCTTATATGGATGGATATGAAGGTCCAAGTGTAAGATACTGCGAACTGACCTGTCTGACATCTGAAGCGCGCGTGCCTTCCACCGCTTGTAGCACTCTTTTAATGTTTTCCGGGGTCCTTACAGTTCGATGACGTCCCCATGAAGTCGCTGGTCTCAAAGATCCTGTTCTTTGAAAACTATTCACCCACATCAAAATCAGTGGCGGGCCGGGGGCCAGGGGCTCAAGCATGCAAAAAGATTGGAACTTTTCAAAGAATCTATCCTTAAAAAACACCCACAGACTAAAAGAATCGAGTCTTAGTGATACAAGCTGGGTTGAAAGGCATGATGCGCTCCTTCAAGTCAGAGTGCTTTGAACCTATCGTACAGTTCCTTGAAGAAATCGACAGAACTTCTCCGTCATTGAAAATTTCAAGTTTTCTGGCTTCTATTCAACGATTCGACTTTGTCTTATCTTAACGGTAACCGCCGCAGTATTTGAAATCACTGTTTCGCTTTCACAGCAACTGCAGGCTGTTGCATGGATCTTGAGTTGCATGGATCAAAAAACCTTTGTTGAGAGAATGATGAAATGGTAGAAAGTGTAGTAAGAACGAGACGAGTCGCTTTTCGAGAGCAGAACACTATTAGATTCTCGATCTGTTCCACCTTCTACAAAGTGCTATGGTATACACAGAAAATCTGACCTCGATAGTAGCAGTTGGACGCGGTTAAAGTGACGATTTACCTCATCCTTTCTCGTTATCGGAAGAAATATCTCTTTGGAAGGAGCTATGGTAGACAACATCTCTCACAAACAGCAGCTGAAGCGAATCAAGAGACAAATAAGTTTTTACGGAATATAAAAATTTTGTTACAAATTCTCGCTACATTATCAGTAACCACTTGTAGTGTGGAGCGCAGCTTCTCTTCTCTTAAACTAATAAAATCGTACCTTAGTACGACAATGATCCAAGACAGGTTAACCGGTTTGGCCTCCATGTATTCCATGTTTTCCCCACGAAGTCATTGAGGAATTTGCGAAAAGTTAACCGAGGAGACTTGTGAGGGAAAACGTGTGTTTTTTAATGTTTTCTTTGCTAGTTTTTACTTTACCTACCATCAGCGGGGTCAAGCCACCCCCGCCCCCCCCCCCATCACCCCTCACCCCCAAATGATAATGCTGGATCCGCTCCTGATCATAATGGTATTCCGTTTTGGAACACGACCATGACGACCAACATTAAAATGGTTTCGAAATCGTCGCTGTGTGAGCAGCACAGAACCACTCGTTTCAATGAAGGTATTGTAAATAAACAGATCATGTGCTACAGACCAAGGCTCCATTGTTACTGAAGTGGCATCTGTTGACGAGTAGATATCAACCATTCCGAAAACAGTATGACCACCCAAGCGAGCGTAGCAGTCATTTCAAAAACATCTTATCTCACTGCCGGACTCTGTATTATGAAATAGCAATTTCATTTATTAAAATATTTGTTAAAATATTAGTTTTTAAACATAAATTAAATATTTGTTTCAACATTTTTGATGAATTACTGGCTTTAGAAACTCCAATTTTCGTTGAATCTGATGGATCAGTGGATTTCTTTATTTCTTTATTTATTAACAGAATTTATTAAATATTTTACAACATTTCTTAGTTGTATTATTAATAAAAAACGGAATTAGATATCTACATTTCCACGTTTATCGTAAGATCCGGATTTGTCGACTGGCAAATTAGTACAGTACTTAATCAGTAAAAAAAATAATGCTGCGACATGCATTAATCTTCTGCTCCTTCAAAGTTCTCCTCCTTCAAAGTCTCGGTACCGATTGAAGATGCTAATTTCATAATGAAACCGGACACCTGGCCCAGAAACGCGTCTATTAATCGTTTTTTTAATGAGACTAATGCAAAGACGAAACAGTACCCAATAATCCCGATAGAAGATAAACCTCCTGCAGCAGCTAAGGCCCAATCACCTGCAACGGAGTCATACTAAAACATCCAGTCTATTGTTAACTCCATCGATAGTATTCATTTCATGTTAGAAGGTAATAAGCAATGCAACTATTTGATCATCACTGAACATTAGAAGAAGAGGGAGCCTATGTAGGATCAGAAATATATTGCAAAAAGAGCATAACTAGGAAATAAATAGAAAACTAGGAAATATTTAAGCCGTTTAGGGGTCGTCCATTAATCACTTGATGTTTTTTAAGGAAAAAATAAATACACGTGATATCTCATTATACCTCCCCCCTCGCCCCAAGTGATATTTCGTGATTCTTCACTCACCCCCTCCCACCCCCATCGAGCCTCACCTGATTTATGGAGGATCCCTTAGCAGAAGAGCAAGTATTTGAACTCTCGGCAATTGAAACGGTTATCAACGACAATGTTATTATAATCATTGCAATTTATATAGCTCCGTTGACGAGTGTTAAGTTATTTATGCAGAAAATACACAATCTGTTGTTAATACTATCCAAACACAATACTCAATTTGTTATAGCTGGTAATTTTAATATAGACGTTCTGAACGTGTCCAGCACTAGCCGACAGTTTGAGCCGACAGTGTATCCCTATTGAAATCATTTAATGCGGTCCTCGTATCACGTGAAATAAGCCACCCCGGGTCTGGTACTTCTTCTTCTTCTTAGACTTTTGTATAGGCACGTGTGCCTGTTTCTTTAAGTTCCTCCTTAGTCTCTAATCTCCTTTGATATGGATGTCCAGGAGTGTGCCCATCTCTTTGGTGGCCTTCCAGGTGGTCTTGAATTGTTGGGTCTTTGTGTCATGGCCCAGTTAACGATCCGTTGTGGGATCATGCGTTTCACATGGTCCCGCCAGTGCCTCCGACGGTCTCTTGTCCAGCTCTTGTTTCAGCTGCGTATGTGAGAATTGGTCTTATTGCGGTTTTGTATATTCGGATTTTACCTTCTTTAGATATATGCTTATTTCTCCACATTATATTGTTTATTGCACCGGATATTTTTCGTGTCTTGTTGGTGGCTGCTCGGGTTTTCATCTTAAGGTTTCTGTCGCTTGATATTTCTATGCCGAGGTATGTGAAGCTCATCACTTGCTCTATTACCTTACCGTCGAGTTCTAGTTTGCATCTTGTTGGGTATCGGCTGGCTACCATGCATTTGGTTTTTTGGTGGGAAATGTCGAGGTTGCATTTATTTGCTGTTTCCGAGAATGTCTTTAGTAATCGTTGCGGATCGTCTTCGTTGTCTGCCATTAGCGTTGCATCATCTGCATAGCATAGGATATTGAATGATTGGTTCCCCATTCTGTATCCCGCTTTAAGGTTCTTTACTGTGGTTATTATGTTGTCCATTATGATGTTAAATAGGGTCGGGCTCATGCTGTCAACTTGTCTTACACCATCGCTTACGCGTACCCTCTCTGATGTCTTTGTTTTTATGATTGTGTAGTTTTTGGTGTTGATGTTGCTTATTAGGTTGGTTAGCTTTTCCCCCGCTCCTCGTTTTTTGAGTTCTGAAATCACATCAGCGATTCGGATTTTATCGAATGCTTTGCTCAGGTCGACGAAGCACAGATAGGCGGGTTTGGCAAACTCTATTGCTTTCTCGGCGATCTGTCTTACAGTAAATATTGCGTCTGTAGTTGATCGATTTTGTCGGAATCCTTGTTGTTCGTCATTTACCGTTATTCGTTCGATTATTTTTGGTGTTCATCAATGTGATGCCTCGGTAATTTGAGGGGTCTGTTTTTGTTACCTTTCTTGAAGATCGGGATGGTGATTGTGTTTTTCCATCTTACCGGCACTTGTTCGGATTCGAAAATTTTTCTAAACAAGGTGTAGATTACTGTTTCGAGTTTGTCGCCGCCGTATTTTAGGAGTTCGTTGGGAATCATATCTTCACCTGGTGTCTTTCTTGTTTTTAGGTTCCTGATTTCCCGATTTATTTCTTCTTGGCTAATAAGCCAGTATGACTCCTCTATGTCTGTTCGTGCGTTACGGTAGTGGTTCCTTCCTTGATGTTGTTGCTTTCTCTTTCATACAATTTCTTAAAGTACTTGGCACATTCTTCAGGTGTTATACATTCAGTTTGATGTTGTTCGTCAACTGGTTGCTTAAACTTCCTGAGGAGTTTCCAGATTTTCTTTGACCGCCATATAAGTCATGTTGCAATTCAATGCTGAAGTTCTCCCAGTATTGATCTTTTAGGTGTCGCACTTCTGTCTTGCACCTGTTCCTCGCCAGTTTGTATTGGCCGTAAACTTCCTGAGTTCTCGTGTTCATATATTTTCTGTAGGCTTCTAATTTTTGTCGGGCTATTTCTTTTAGGTCTGGGTTGCACCACGGTTTATAATTATGTCGTGGAGTATTACTGACTGATCTGCAGAAGATAGCTTCGAGAGCGCTGTTAGTAATCTTAGATTTCAGCTTTTCCCAGGCTTAATCTGTGTTGTCCTGCTCTTTTATGCTGTTGGATGCTGGTCTGGAACTTGTATTGGTAATATAATAGTCCATCTATCCATTGAGTACTGTGCTTAAATTTTGTTATTAGAGGGAAAAACTGGGTGAAAGAAATCTGGACAAAACTGAAAGAAAATTTGGAGTACCATAGGCAACTAATGGAAAAGGTAACATGGGATGAGGTTTTTTAAATTGGGATTTACAATATTGACAGACAATGTATCATTTTCATGGATATTTTTGGATAAATTTGAACGGGGCCTTTCCTAAAGTTATCATACACACCAACAAAACTCCTAAATGAGTCCTCAGTAACCCGTATTTGAAGAAAATGGAAATGTACCTTAAACTGCTCTCAACTTTGTCAAAATATAATTCATCATTCAAGAATGCTTATAATAACCTACGAAGAAATTTTATTATAAGACTACAAGCGAAGAGTTTTGAGAAAGGAAATCCTACAGCATCCTACAGACAGAAAGCAACTGAAAGTCCTGAAACTGCATAATACAGGCAGAAAGCAACTTGGAATATAGTGGGACGAGCAACCGAGATTAAGAAGAAAACGGTCACATACTGCAATCTAGAGCCTATTACTAGTGCTACACATATAAATAACTTTTTCGTTAAAGTACCAGCAGATTCACAGCCTGTTATACAGTATAAAGACAATATAATGTGAAACAACAAATCGCTATTCTTAATGCCTGTCAAGATAAGCTTGCTGACGCTATTCTAAACCTTAAAAATACCAAAAGTACGGGTGTAGACGTAATCTCTTCCATAGCTTTAAAAATTGTGCTCCCTGCAATATTAAATTCGTTACAATACATTACAAACAAAGCATTAGTGATGGGAAACTTCCGGAAAATCTAAAAACCGCGATTATCACTCCTATACATAAAGCAATAGATAAGTCTATGATTGGAAATACTACGCATTCTTTTAGTTGTCTCAAAATTTTTAAGAGGATTATATGCTGCAAAATTTTAATTGTTTTTAGATAAGCATAACTTAATTAGCCCTCACCAACATGGCTACTTAAAGGCAAATCGATTGAAATGTTATGCTTCCAATTTGTAAAAGGTATTATTGAAAATCATGTAAAATCCCAGTTGGAATGCTCATGGACTTCTCGATGGCAACGATTTCTTCTTCTTAATGGCACTACAACCGATTGCCGGTCTGGGCCTCCTTCAGCATGTTTCTCCAAGCGGACCTATCACTCGCCAACGTTCTCCAGTCCCGTACTTGAAGTTTTTGTAGGTCAGTTGTTACCGCATCCTTCCATCTCCCTCTTGGCCTTCCGGCCCTTCTCCTTCCCTCTGGTTGGCCATTGAACAACTTTTTCGGAACCCTATGATCACCCATTCTCTGCATGTGTCCGAGCCATCTCAATCTTGCCACCTTGATGAAACTCACAATATCTGGTTGATTGTAGAGCTGATATAGTTCGTGATTATATCTTCGGCGCCAGATTCCTCGTTCTTGGGTCGCACCAAATATTGCACGTAGCATTCTTCTCTCAAATACACTTAAAGCCTGTTCTTCGCTCTGTGTTAAGCTCCATGCTTCTGCACCATAGGTTACCACCGGTCTTATCATTGACCTGTACAGTGTGCACTTATGCTTGGGGTGGATTGTTTTGGACCTAAAAAGTTTAAGTAGCCCATAATAGCACCTGTTACCAAGAGTTATCCGCCTTCTAATCTCCTCGCCAATCCGGTTTACGCTGTTCAGTTGCGAGCCCAAGTACACAAATGTATCTACTGTGTCAAAGTGCTTTCCGTCTAGTTCTAGCGTTGGTCCTACCTTCCGATGAGTTTCGTTAGCCACCATGTATTTCGTTTTGTTTACGTTGACAGTGAGTCCTAGGTTATTTGCTTCCTTCTCCAGCAGCGAGTAAGTAGTTTTGGTCGCCTGTTCGCTTCTGCAAATTATATCAATGTCGTCTGCGTAAGCCAATAGTTGTGTTGACTTAAAGTACACAGTGCCGTTAGTATCCACTTCACTACTCCTAACGGCCTTTTCTAGTACGATGTTAAACAGTAAAGTTGCCAGTGGGTCTCCCTGTCGTAGTCCTTCCTCTGTTATAAAAGTCTCAGACAACTTGTTTCGTATTCTTACTACAGACGATACTTCAGACAGTGTTACTCTGGTTAGGGCTGTCAGTTTTTCAGGGAATCCGAAACTTGTCATTATCCCCCACAGTTTGTGTCTTATAACGCTGTCGTATGCTGCTCTGAAGTCAACGAATAGATGGTGTGTCGTGATATTGAACTCATTACATTTCTCCAGGATCTGCCTAATGCCAAACAGTTGGTCTGTGGTTGACCTGTTTGTGCGGAAACCGCACTGGTATTCACCGATATTCTCTTCTGCGTATGGTAGTAAGCGACGGTACAACACATTAGCGAAGACCTTGTATGCAATGTTTAGCAGCGTTATCCCCCTGTAGTTAGAACAATCTAGCTTATCACCTTTCTTGTACAATGGGCATATTATCCCTAGCTTCCATTCATTCGGTAGCTTTTCCGTTCTCCATATGTTTAATATGAGATCATGCATGCACGATATTAGGGCTCTACCTCCATACTTCAACAATTCTCCTGGAATGCCATCTGCACCTGGCGCCTTATTGTTCTTGATCTTGCGCACTGCAGTCTCTACTTCTTCTAAGGTGGGTTCCTCCACTTGCTCGGTCCCTAATATTGATGTTGATGTTGGCGTTATACTTTCTTCTTGGACTACCTCTTGGAGGGGCAAGAGGCAACGATTTAGTTGACCATAATCTATTAGTAGCAAAACTCTCAAAATATGCTATAAGAGGAGTCGTGTTGGAACTGATCACATCATTCATAACTAATCGGAAACAAATTACCAGGCTCTCCACTCCACTGGGATTTATATATACAATTCTTTGAAAACTATTCACCCACTTCATAATGGTATTCCGTTTTGGAACACGACCATGAGGACCAACATTAAAATGGTTTCGAAATCCTCGCTGTATGAGCAGCACAGAACGACCCGTTTCAATGGAGGTATTATATGCACATTATGCACAAAATGCATTTTGTGACCTCCGAGTAATTATTGTCTCCTTATTGCAAATTGTCTCCTCCGAGTACAATCAAGACGGGTATTCCACAAGGTAGCACAATGGGACCTCTACTTTTTGCGCTATTTGTAAATAATCTTCATGAAACCCCTATCAACTCACCTCACATTAAGATCAACTATGCGGACGACACATCCCTATGGATATTAAATTGTCGAATCAACGATATTACAACTAATGCAAAAAGAGCTGCTGATTCGATGAAAGTGTGGTTTGAATCTAATAGAGTTAGACTAAACAAAGAAAAACTAACAAATAATAATTTTCAAAACGAAGCGGAATACGTTAATTTACCCTGAAGAAATGGCAATCGCGAACGCGGTTGTACCAGTAAGTAACTCTGTAAGACTCACGGACTTCACATAGACCAATCACTGGACTGGGATACCATCTACGTGACTAAGAAACTCAACAAGGCAGTATTCGCTATGAAATCCCTCCAAAGATATGTTGAGACCGACGAGCTGAGGATGGTGTATTTTCCGTAGCCTCCTTAGATTTGGAATCATGTTCTGAGGAAATGATATCGGCTACAAGTGTGTTTTCAAGACACAGAAACAAGCACTGCGAATACTCTTAAATTTAAACTACAGTGAATCAGTGAATCGGTGTGTGAATCACTACAGTGAATTTAAAAACAGTGCAGAGGACATTTCCGCAAGACTAACATTTTAACATCCACAGCCACGTATATCTATGAGAACATTGTGTTCCTCAAGAAACACAAACACCTCTACATAGATTTAGATAAACCCACTGAACGGCTAACAAGATTTAACAAAGAGCTTTATCAGCTACCTAAGCATAAAGTGACCACATTTTCATTGAGACAAAGCGGGACAAATGCGATGAAAATAATTTAGTTATGAAAACAGACCAATAATTGAAAAGAAAAAATATTATATCTACTCACCCATCAAAATGAACACTCTAATACAGGGTTGAGCAACCTGCGGCCCGCGGGCCGCATACAGTGCCTGTGCCGGCTTCCCTGCAGTATGATAACTACTCTACTGCCTCAAATTTCATAAACGGGACCAATATACCCGCCTTACTTTGTGTAGCCCCTATACTCTAACAAATAATGGTAATTTAAATATAGTTCCAAAAAAGGTTGCTCATGTCTGCTCTAATATATTATTGTATGTGAAGGATGCCATTATTATAATCGTGTGTAAAAGTAACCAAATTGTGCGTAAAAATCCAATGTAAATCAAATGGAGTTTTATTATTAAACGATTTCCGTTTGTTATTACTATGAAAAACATAGACTTAGTGAAAACAAATTTTCTGCCGTGCACTCATTGCGATTACAAAAAACTCGCACCTCATGCATGAAAGCCCTTCTTCACACACTTGTATCATAAACTACTATTATTGTATACATTCATATACTTGTCTATAATTATACAAAAATGTTTTTATTATTAATTATTAGTAACTATTTGTAAAAAACAATAATTTGAAAATTATGATTTTTAATTTATTTAAATTTTTTATTTAAAAAAAAAATATGATTTTCTTTCGGTCAAATTTTTGATCCGAGAGAATACTCGGATTATTTATTAAAATGTCGTGAAATTTCTAACATAAATTGGTCAAATTATTTTTTACATTTAATATAGATTTTAATGTTCAACTGCGTTTTTTCAGTTGTCCATATTTTATTGATACTAGAAAAAACACTTTTTGTTGTTGCATTTGTTCCTGGAAGGGAGAGCGCATCCTTTTCAAAATATTTTGAAAAGCTTAATACACAGCCTGAATATATAAATATATTCAACCTTTCCGGAGCTCTATAAGAGGCACCTGCCAGTTTATACCTTCGTGGCACTCAAAAAAACCCAGTTTCTTAAGTTCATGTCTTTCCGATACCTTAAGTGGATAGCCATCTGTACACGCGTTTCGAGGTTTATCTCTCATCAGTGTAGCTTTGCTGTTATAAACAACAATTTGTAAACCATTCACTTGGTGTTCATAAAAGCTAAGCTGTACTGATGAGAGATAAATTAAACCATTAAATGACCGTATTTTCTGAAAATAAGAAATGCAGAAATTTTCTAAAAAGCGGGACATTTTTAAAAATCGTCCGGACGCGGGACTGTCCTCCAAAAAGCGGGACTATCCCGCCAAAATCGAACGTGTCGTCACACCGAAAGAAATCCCCCGTATAGTAAGTAGCATGAAATTATTCAATGCTCTGCCACAAGAAATCAAACAAATTGAAAACATAAAGGGCTTCAAGAAACACCTATTCCAACTCCTAAATAACATTGAACCATACAAAGTACAAGAATTCTTCTCTAAGGTGTAATATTATACAATTGAGTTATATCTCCTATTACTACCTGTGACACATATTTCACACTTACTATAATTACTTAAATAATTAAATAAATATTTTTGAACTTGAATTTAACATTTTTGAAAAGTTTCAACATTTTTGATAAATAAATGACAATTTTAGAAATAAGAAATTTTAATTTAAATCTGACGGTACCGCGGATGTCTTTATTAATGAACAGGATTTTATGAAACTTGAAAAATTTCTTGTATTTTTAATAACAATTTTACAAAGTTTTAACATTTTTGACAAATAATTGGCAATTTTATAAATCTCAAATTTTGTTTAAATCTGATGGTCCAGCGGATGTTTTTAGCACAATCCGATCAATTATCAAAAAAGTAACGGGCAAAAAAGTAAGTTTCTTGCATCGCCGCGTGTTTATATGTTAAATCTGACAAGTAAATGACCGAAATTATTCTAATTGTAGATAAACACGCGTAATTCGGTCGAAACTTTCACGTAAGAAACGTTTTTAGCCGAACGTTAAAAGACCCGAAATAGTTAGACACGCGTCGAATTTTAATACGTCTAGTTTTACACAGAAAACAAAAAAACCAAATCTACATAACAAAACAATAAAACCGTTGCGTTTCTATTCCTGTTAGAGCCACCAATTTGAATCCATTCACTTAATTATTTAACAACTTAAATTAAAACTGATTAAATAGAAAAGCAAACACTAACACTAGACGAGAGAGAAGATTAGATTTGTTGTAAAATTAAGAGAGAGAGCGAATTTTATACAAGCAAGACTAGACTGATGCAATTCTTCCAAATCTGGTTGTTACTAGTTTCTAGATATATCGTTTATTATCAGGATTTTCATTAGGTAAACGTAATTGAAGAGATATAAACACTTTTCAGTGTAACCACATAAAATTAGCAGTAAAACCCACGCAAAAAAACATAAATCAAAATATTAGAGGCGATTTTCTCCTTACGCGAAACATTTCTCTCCGCTGTTTATTATCGCGATCTGCGGATTTCCATAAGTATCGGTTTATTTTCGCTGTAACTGCCGGCCTCTCGCCGATTCCGCAATTACACGATTTCCTCGGACGTGAACGCATTTCCACCGGCCGGAAAATCAGCGGTCTTCACACCGGCAATTTGTGTTCAGAAACGCAGAAAATCCATCAAACAATTTTTAAACAATTAAAATTTATTTAGTTCAATGGATTTAATCTTCTCTAATCTGTTCTTATTTTTTTATTTTTACAAAGTTATTTCGGGGAAGCTTTCACTAAACCTCCTATATCCATCCCGGTAACGCATAAAGTCCAGTCATTTTAGTAAAAAAAAATGGGTAAATCTCGAAATCTAACGCAAGAAGCTGAATTTTTGTATAGACCTTTATTTTAGCATGATAAATGTTGTCTTAAAAGTCACATATGCCAACATGTGAGCGTCCTTAGATATTTAAGGTCAAAGGTCGCAAAAATCAGTTTTTCGAGTATATCTCGTTTTCTATGCCGCCTATCGTATTTGCATTTCTTATAGAAGTTGTAGAGAATAAAATTATCTACAAATTTCATCCGAAACCTTTTTTTATACGTCGATCTGTTTTTGAGATAGAGCAATAACTGCAATAATGGTTGTGGTTCGCGTTGTGGATGCCATAACGTTAGGGATGCAATGTTCTTTAGCTTACTTTTACTTTACGTGTCCGGCTCATATGGCATTTTTCCAATAAAATAGCGGCTGCAATAGCCTTGTCGTTACATAAAATTAAGTCTCCGTGCGTGCATCCTTCTTCCAGTTGTGGGCAGACCAGTATGTGGCTCATATCTTGGGGCTGACCACACGCACACAGCACATCGTCGTTCTCAGACATCCCCCACCTCAATAGATTTGTCTTGCACCTTGCCACTCCAGTCCTGAGTCGATTTAGGGATTTCCATACCGAGAGCGGGGAGGTGTTTGTCTGTGGCCATTTCTTCTCTTGAGGGTTCCCGAGTAGTTAGCTGTTGGGTCCACCTAGTGATACGGTTATTTTCTATGGACCCCTCGAGTGTGTGTGATCTTGCCATGAAGCTCTTCCTTGATCTTAGTCGTCGACCGGCTGGCTCGTGTTGGTGCAGAGGATGGCGAGCATCGGTTTTCTGTTTCGTCCTTTCAGCATCCGTGGCGACGCCTCTTCGCACAGATGGGGGTTCCACGCCAATAAGTGGGTACAAACTATTAACTGGAGTTGGCTTTAGGCAACCTGTCACGATTCTTGCTGTCTCGTTGATAGCGACGTCCACATGTTTCGCGTGAGCTGAAGCTGCCTAAACCGGTGCGGCGTATTCCGCAGTGGACACACAGATCGCCAAAGCCGAGCTTCTGAGCGTTTCTGGTTGAGCTGGTGAGTTTTCGCAATATGTTATTACGCGCACTAATTTTGCCTTTAGTATTGATGCAGTGTTGTCTGAAGGACAGAGTACGGTCTAGGGTCACGCCCAGGTATCTCGGCGTCGGGCAGTGCTCCAGTCGTTCGCCTCGCCAATGTATCTCGAGCTCCCGTCGTGCTTCTTTGTTTTTCAAGTGGAAGGCGCAGACCTGAGTCTTGCTGGGATTCGGCCTTAGGTGGTTTTTCTGGTAATAGATTGCCAGTTCCTCAAGGGCGAACTCCAACATCTCCTCCACTTCGGTAAACTCGGTGCCCTGGGCTGCCACAGCTGTATCATCGGCATAGATGAATTGCCTTATATTGTCAGGAATCGACTGGTCGTTCGTGTACACGTTGTACAAGAGTGGGGACAGGACACTGCCTTGCGGCAGTCTATTCTTCTGGACCCTTCATCTGCTATTCTTGTTTTAGAGTGAAACATAAAATCTCCTGTTCTGGAGGAATAGACCGATGACCATAGTGAGCCTATAGTGTTTTGTTGTCTCATAAAGCTTTCTTAACAGCCTCCTGTGGTTTACAGTGTCATAAGCGGCTGTCATATCGATGAACGTCACTCCAGTAATCTTCCTTCTCTCAAAACCATCCTGTACGTGCTGAGTTAGGTTGAGGATTTGGACACAGCATGATTTCCCTGGACGAAAGCCGGCCTGTTGTTCGATAATCTTGGCATCAAAAATCTCCGGTGTTCGGTTTTGAATCAGTCGTTCCAGCAGTTTGAAGAGTTGGCACAGAAGGGACACGCGCCTGAAGTTCTTAGGGTCAGTCGGTTCCTTGCCAGGTTTCAGTAACGCGACCACACGAGCCTTCCTCCATTCTTTGGGGATCTTCAGTTGCGTGACACATACGTTGAACATATTAAGGAGCCATTGCATGGTCTGTAGTCCAAAGTTCTTGATCTGTTCTGCCCTCAGATCGTCCACGCCCGCCACTCGGTTGAGTTTCATCGCTGCAATCCCAGCCGCAAGTTCAGTCATGGAAAAAGGGGCACCGAGGGAGTTGTTCTCATACTCCAGGTCCCTGCTAATGTGCTCTTTGGACTTCTTGCTCTTTGTTTTACCATTCAGTAGCAGTTGGGTGGCTACTTGATCTAAAGTGACTGGAATAAAGTACCCAACTGGTTTTGTGGCGTTACCACTCAGGCTTTTTAGGGTCTCCCATGCCCGTCTGCTGTTGACCTTCATATCTAGGTTTTCTAGCATGTTACACCACTTGGCCGTTCTGTTATCTGCCATTTTTGCCATCAGTATTTCTCCGGCCTCAGATGTTTCCTCGGCAAAGGGGTCTGCGTCGTACAATTCTTGGTAGCGTGAAAGAAGAGGTTTCTCATCTCCAGATAGCGCAGGGATGTACTCGGTGCGACAGCCTCTGGGAATGTTTTTTTTGAGGCCTTCCCAATCAATTTTATGAATTCTTCGTACATCTCTGGCTGAGGAGCGATTCTCGCTATCTCTACATCGAGGTCTTTGCTGAACTTGTTCCAATTAGCCTTCCTGAAATTAAAGCGTTTTACCACGGCGCTGATGGAACATATTAACGGTCTATGTTGGGTTCGCGGTATTGTTTCCCCGATGCTCTTTTCGCATTTTGCCGCCACCCTTGTACCCACGAAGATGTTGTCGGGGTTATATCCTCTTCTCCAGCGGCCACTGTTGAGGGAGGGTAGGAATTTGGGATCGTGTATTATCTGCAGTTCGTTGGTTTCGGCCCACTTTTCGAGCTCAGCCCCATTCTCATCCGTTTCACTGTAGCCTCAGGCCAAGCTTTTGCAGTTGAAGTCGCCGATGACAAAGTTGATGTCCTGCTGGAGAAAATCGTTCGGTTTTGAGAACTTGAACTTGACATCCGGGGGTTTGTACACTGACGTCACTGAAAAATTTGGAGTATGGATGGTCAGCAGCTCGATATTATCTAAATCTGTCGTGGAGGTGGAGATGACGTCAACACCAGACTTGACAAAAATAGCGCTCCCATACTGATCATGTGGTCTCTCAAGAACCATCATCATGCCAGCCACCCTTGGTCTGTTCCGCGTGATTCCTCGATGGGTCTCCTGTACCAGAAGCACGTCGCATTCGCACGTGTTTGCTTGCACATGTCCGCCAATAAAACTTCCTTAAGACTAGAAATTCCTTCAATATTAATTGAAATCGTTACCAAGAATGGCCTCGAGAAAGGCCTGGCAGGCTTGTTGTAACGTCATTGTTCATTTTCGTTTATCGTAGTTCCGGTGTTAGAAGAATTAGCCGTTGAATACGTTCAACGTTTCCAGGGTACGCCCGATTGTGGTTCTCATGCGAGACAGCGCAATCTTCGGGAGGCTTCTTCTATGTACCCCTTCTTTAGCTTGTGGTCAATGCAATGTAAATAAACGGTATCTTCGGGATTCAGGACATACCTTTAAGGTGCGTATGGCTCCTACGTCGTAGACGTGTACGTCGTATGGCTCGTACTCATACGTAGCGCTCTACACTCTGCGTCCTGTACCTCAAAAACAGTTCGACGTATAAAAAAGGTCCCAAATGAAATTTGTAGAAAAATTTATTCTCTACAACTTTTACAATAAATGCAAATACGGTAGGAGGCAGAAAAAACGAGATATTCTCAAAAAACTGATATTTGCGACTTTGACCTTGAATATCTAAGGACGCTCACATGTTGGCATATGTGACTTTTGAGACAACATTTGTAATGCTAAAATAAAGGTCTATACAAAAATTGTGTCTGATCTTATTTAATCTTGTAATATTACATTTATTCCGTTTATATGGATTATACAATTAGATTTCTGATTAAATGCTAAATAAACAATTAAATAATAGTGTGTGAGTAATAATTATTAGATAAACAGGAATAAATTGGATTACAGTAGATGGAATAAATGATTCGTTTAATAAAACAATTAGTTTAAATTTGCAAGTGTTTGTGTAAATTAGCGAACAAGAAGACGTTAAACCGTGGCATTAATTGAGGAAATTGCGTTAAAATATGTTAGATTGAGACGTGAAAATGATAATTCGCTTAACAATTTATTTACGACGTTTAATAATAATAATCTCCGAGCAAGGACGTAAGATTTACAAATTAGAAAATGTTGAATGTTTTCGAAGACCGGGAATAAAAAGGTTTGAAAACTTTAAACAGCGATTACGAAGAATAATAGTTATTTATTTTACAAGCCGATACAATTAAGGTTTAACGAGGGATTGTTCAATTCGCGAGTTAAACCTAAATTTTATCCGCGAGTATAACACAAACTTTTTTGCCACTTTGCTTTTGATTTAAAAAGTTAAATTCAAAAAAAGTTCCATTTTCTTTGTTTTTACTTTTACGAGAAGCATCTCGTCCGGCCATGATTGTGTTGTTGTCTTGACAACGATACAATTGTTGATTCGTACGTCAAAAAATTTGAGTATTGTGTTTAATTAATTTGTGTTTTACTATTCATAAAACCTGAAGAATTATTGTTAGATGGTGACGCAATTGCAGAAAGATTACTCCCGCAAAAATCTAGAGATTTCTACAAAAAAAAATTATAAAAAGACCTGTGATCAAAAAGGAACATCAGCGAAGTCAACATTTTGGGTTATGTTTAAGAAGCCCGTAAGTGAGTTATTTTGATGCGTTGTCAAGTATACTTTTATTTCACTAGTGAAATAAAAATTTTATTTGACTGCATATTTAACAATGCTTTATTCATGTTTTATTTCTTGTATACGGATCAATAAAACAGTGATTAACTGATACGCAACCTGGAAGCAGCGCCGTCGTTTGGATTTGGAGGCCCCTGGCATATATATTGAGGTGGGGCCCCCAGTAAATAAAATTCGGCGAGTTTGGGTTGCAAACGACGCAGCGCGATGCCGTTTGCAGTAGAAGATGAAATGTTCAATTACCTGCGGGAATCGCGCGAAACCGTTCCCGCAGAGCTCAAGTTGGCGGTTCCGTGGGAGTTTCAAAAAAACGTCGTTTTTATGGCGTCGCGACGCCATCTTCGGCGCAATCGATATTAAACTCCCAAACAAACTAAGAGGTTCTATGGCCGATCGAACGGCACCGGTCCGGTTCCGATCCGTCAATTGGCTCCGAAGTTCTATGTATCCCCGTAAAACGCCTCTGGTGTTTCTCACTTTTAGCTCATTTTTCTCTGCAAACTGCCGCAGATTCGCAAAAAGTTGTCGCAGTTTAATCAAATTATTGCCGGAATGGTTGTTCTGAAGAGAACGAACCCAACCGGCGAAGTGGAGCCCATCAAATAAGTCCTGGGCGTCCGTGGAAGTGATTGCAAAATCGTCAAAAAAAATAATTATTTGCTCTTGCACCAGGTGAACGGGACGTCGCAGGACGGCGAGCGAGGGCTCTAAAAACCTGTTGCGGCGGCGGCTAGAAGATCCGGAAAAAAAATTGAGACCCGACCTAAAATGCGCCTCAAAAGTAAAATTTCGTGATTTTAGTTTTCGGTCTGGTGCGTCCGAACCTGGGGGAATTGAGTCGCGAAAACGGCACCGCTCGACGGGGATCTCGGTTCTACACCGGAAAAACGTACATTCCAGTTTTGCACCGCCGCCGCCGCTTCCGTCCGGCCGTTTTCGCAAAAAACACGATTTTAGGGTGGCTTTTGGATCCCCGGACGGACATTCACAGTTAAGTCATCGAAGACGCGCGGTTAAAACACCCAAGATCTGCCGCCTCCGGCGGCATAAAAATGTCAAATTTGAGCCTTTTTAAAACTCACGTTGTGCGGTCCCCATGTCAAATTCGCGAAATGACAAACGCCAGTCGTCTCAGAATCGATCTGCAGCCACTGTGGGGCCCCCCTAGTCCGTGGGCCCCGGGCATTCGCCCGATTGACCGACGCTAGCGTCGCTACTGCCTGGAAGTATGGGAAACTCGCCAGCACGGAGATGCCAATTAAAAATAGGGCTAAACCGGAGACCCGCGAATGTAAACTTCAGCGCCTCCGTGGCAGAACTTGTAACTAATAAAAACGCACAGTGGCGGGAACACTATTTGGCCTCTATATTTTACTGTAACCGTTATTTTTTGTTTTGTTTTATTTTACTGTGACCGTTACAGATTTTGTTTTGGTTTCTGTAACCGTTTTACTCACAATTTAGTATTCAAAATGCCATTGACATTCGAACGCCGGTTAGATTAGGTTTTTTCAGATTAATCAAGACAACATACCCGCGGCAGCGCGAATTCTCGATCCAATATAGAAAAATGTGGCAAGGACCGTTGCGTAACTCCTAGTAAGAGACAACAAATTTGACTCTTGTTACCACTGCTGTAAAGGTTTATTGCGCATGCGCTAGTTTAATTTCTGGAGCTGCCACCCAACGTGGGCTATTGCTACACTTTAACCAATAATTAATGTTGCTTTTCTATTAAGACATATTTGTCCACTGTTTAAAAATATGATTTTTACATTTTAAATTAAAGTGATCTAATACAAAAAACATAAACCTACCAATTTTTTTTACAACTAAATATAATCGTCACAATATTTGCGCACTTCTTCGGTTTTACTAAAAATAGTCTTGCTCAATACATTATCAGTTTCTCAAAATGATCCCATTGTAAGAATACCAAACAAATTGTAGTAAGTTCCTCCTCAAGACTTTATGAACAAGAATTGAAAATGTTTCTTTGATTTGAACAAGAATAACAATCTCTCTACATTATTTGAACACGAAATTTTTTGAATGAGTTAAATTTTCTTATCATTTTCTGTGTATCATTTTCTGTGTTAAATATTGTGTGCAGTTTTGCTGCCAAAGGTGACATATTCAATTAATAGAATTCAATTAGAATTAAATGAATATGATTCAATTGAACGAATATAATTAAAATGAGAATAATTCATTTGAATGACCATAATTGAAATGAATGTAATGAAATGAGTAAATGAGTTATTTTGATGCGTTGCCATATATACTTTTATTTCACTAGTAAAATAAAAATTTTATTTGACTGCTGAATAAAACAATGTCTTGTTGATATTATATACAAGGGATAAAACATTAAAACATTAAAGTCATGTTTTATTTCTTTTATACGGATCAATAAAAGAGTGGTTTATTCACTAGGCAAATACAAATTTTATTCAGGCAAAATTGAATAAATTAAATTCTCAAGGCGAAAAAGCATATTTTGTTACTGAATTTATATAAAAAAAACAAGTAGTTATGGTTTATAAGTTTTAGTAACAAGTTGTTACTTAAAAAAAACCTATGTAGTATAGTAAAAGCGAGAAGGTAAGCACAAGCCGACGACCTTTTTTATCCGTGGCTGTTGCTCACAGAAAATGAATGTAATTTGTTTGTAATTCGTTTAAGTCCGACCTATAATTTTCGGTGTTTGTTTTACGCGAGCAATCAGCTTTATCTAAAATGGAATTTACCAACGCTCTCTCGCACACCATCTATTAATTTATATAATTAGATCTCTTTCTCCCACAATGTTTTTTTTTCGATCTTCTCTAAACTCGCAATTTAATAGAATTTAATGGGCCCCTCTCGCTCGCTCTCCTCGTTGCGCACACAAAAAAATTAATTATTAATGTTATAGATAATACCCGTTCATCAGTATTAAAAGGCCGCAGGAATCTAGGAAGAGATTTCAACAGGAATTTTACTTTGATGGGGGCAAATTATATTGGAATTCATTCTGTTTTTAGAATATTTCTACTTGATTTAAACTAGACTTGACTTATCACTCAAAACACAATACTAGACAGAAGAGATTACAGAGATTAGACCGACTAGACGGACTAGACGTACTAGACGGACTTGAGAGACTAAACGCACTAGATAGAGGTGACTAGGGTGACTTTTTTTAATAAATTGGACGTAGCAAGCACATTAAGTTAACTTGATAAGTGCTCCCCCCAAAACTCACGAGCATTATAGTTCCGCCTCACCGCATTTGCTTCAAGAAGGCGCTGTATGCAATTTAAAAGTCTGCTTTTTAGTTTAGGTTGGAGCCTTACATCCAGCGGCGTTTTTAGGCATAGACGCACTAGGCGCGCACCTAGGGCCTCCGATTTTAGGGGGCCACAAATTTCCAACTAAGCAAGGTCAACCCAACTTTTGGTGATTGACGACAATAAGCGGCAAAATTTGACAAAGTGTGAATAATGTTTTTGGCACTTTGGCAGTTTGCGGTGATTAATAGTGAAAAAAATATTCAGAAAAAAAACTAAAGAAGTATCATTGCATTGTTGTTCTTTTTTGTGTTGTTATTGAAAATTAATCGTATGATTGTTTTTACTAAAGGACACACAAAGAATCTTACAGAGGATTCAAACCCAAAGAATGTAGTTCATGTCACTTCCACCACGTCGTCCAATTTTAGAAAACGATAAGAGCAGCGAGAAGTTTTCTAATGGACAAGAAACATTCAATGTCAATATAAACGTTTTTAATGATAGGTACCATTGATGGACAAAATTTAAATTAAATATGTGTTATATCGTTTATTACCATTAATTAATTAAATTTGTGTATTCGCGATTTCCACACATCACATAACCTCAAAACTATCTCGTCGAAAATTTGACACTGACAGCTCAGAATTTCAGTGCCAACCTTGAAAAAATTAACTCATGACAGCACTCGGCGAGCCATAACCACACGCATATGAGGGCTGTTATGAGTTCATTATAGATGCAAAATAGAAAAAATCTCATAACAATTCGCGATTGAAATATTTACTTTTCATTGATTAATTTATTAAAAGTCATGCTTGACATTTTTTTATCAAATTATTACTTTTTTTTATAAATCTAAGTAAATTATGAATTTATATTGAAGGTAAAACTTCGTACGATACACGTATCGTAAAATACTCTTACGTACCTAATTGTTATTTTTTAATGTAGTTTTAGTATAATCTCGAATATTGGGAGAATTGGGACTCCCTAGTCTAGGGCCACATAGTCACCTTGCGCCTAGGGCCACAAGTAATGTAAACGCGCTCCTGCTTACATCCTCCCTCCACTGTAGATATTTTGAGGTTCAGGTTTCGTTCGTCCTGTTCTTTCTCCCGTAGTATATCGGTAGCCATTGTCACCGTTTAAGTCCAGTGCTGCTCCGACCTTAGCATTATGTCCGTAAGTGTTCTCGGTTGTAGTATTGCTTGAGTTCTGATTGTCCATTTGTTTCTTTCTGGTGTCCACCTGTGGCAGAATTGTGTGTTGTACACTGTCCATTTTCCCACAGACACAGGCCATCTGAGGCTCTGTCCATAATGCTCAGTTACTATATAAAGATGAAGTAGCTGGATATGATCATGGGATCCCATTGACGCATCCAATCTCATCGTCCCATGGGATGGGATGAGTGGTCTCAACGTCGTGTGGGATGAGATGCTATGGGACGACAATTTTGTATGGGACGAAGTGGGACGAGTTTTGATAATCTAGTGAATCTAGTTCGTGCATAATTAATTTCTTATCGTGCCAGTACACACATTTTCCATAATATGACCAGCTTCTGTGATAACGATCCGTTTGCCATGAAAAAATTAAATTCGAACGAATTATCGTTAAGAAAGTGTGAACGGAAAAGAAAGTCTGCTGTATGGTAAAAATGGACCGACCGGATGGGATCACTGGGATGGGAATGGGACGACTATTATAGCTTTGTGGGTAGGGTCAGTGGGACAAAACTGTGATGGGATGGAACAGTGACAGGGATCCGTCCTACGAGATGGGATCTGAGAAACTCGTCCTATGCTCATCTCAAGTAGTAGCTCAGCTCTCCATGTTTTCTTGTCGCCCATAGTTTTACTTGAGGGATTAATAGTCGGTTCCATTCTTCTTTGTTTTAATTACTTTACAGTGGTTGCCAACAAGTGTATAATTGTGACCTTGCAGTCTTCTTTCACTATTTTCAGCCTGGTCATTGCTTTTGTGTTTTCACCAGTATTGGTGGTATCCCCGCTATGACAAGAGCCGCGTCTCCTAGCACCGTCCTGTATGAGACTTTTCTATAGCCTTGTTCCATACTGGAGCACCGTACAGCATAGTGGAGTGGACCACTCTGTATAACACTCCTCGCTTGCTTGTCTTTGGTCCTCCCATATTTGCCATGAGCTTTTCAAGTGCGGTACAGATTTTGAGAGCCTTTGCCGTTTTTTGTCGAAATATGTTACTTTTCCTTACACCGTCCGGTAAGAACTACACGTCCTCAATGCCATCTTCCTTTGAATTTAGGCCAACTATTGTCTCGCACTAGATTTTTCCATACACATGTTCCATACTGGGGCACCGTAGGACATATTGGAGTGGACCACTGTGCATAACACTCTTCGCTTGCTGCTCTTTGGTCCTCCCGCATTTTCCATGAACCTTTCAAGTACAGCACAGGTTTTGAGAGCCTTTGCCGTAGTTGTCGAAATATGTTGCTTCTCCTTATACCGTTCTGGATGCACTGCACGTCCTCAATGCCATCTTCCTTTGAATCAAGGCCAACTTTTGTCTCACAATAGACTTTTACATAGCCTTCTTCCATACTGGGGCACCGTACAACAAAGTGAAGTGGACCACTGTGCATAACACTCTTTGCTTGCTGCTCTTTGGTCCTCACACATTTGGCCTATCAAGTGCAGCATAGGTTTTGAAAACCTTTGCCGTTGTTGTCGAAATATATTGCTTCTTCTTACACCGTTCTGTATGCCCAGCACGTCCTCAATGCCATCTTCCTTTGAATTTATGCCAACTTTTGTCTCAGACTAAATTTTCCATAGCCTTGTTCCATACTGGAGCACCGCACAGCATAGTGGAGTGGACCACTGTGCATAACACTCTTCGCTTGCTGCTCCTAGGTCTTATCACATTTGGCATGAGCCTTTCAAGTGCAGCACAGGTTTTGAGAGCCTTTGCCGTTGTTGTCAAAATATGTTGCTTATCCTTACACCGTACTGTATGCACTGCACGTCCTCAATCCCATCTTCCTTTGAATTGAGGCCAACTTTTTTCTCAGACTAGACTTTTCCATAGCATTGTTCCTACTGGGGCACCGTACAGCATAGTGGAGTGGACCACATAGCCTTGTTCCATACTGGGGCACCGTACAGCATAGTGCAGTGGTCCTCCCATATTTTCCATGAGCCTTTGAAGTGCAGCACAGGTTTTGAGAGCCTTTGCCGTTATTGTCGAAATACGTTGCTTCTCCTTAGACCGCCCTGTATGCACTGCACCTCAATGGCATCTTACTTTGAATTGAGACCAACTCTTGTCTCACATTAGACTATTCCGTAGCGTTGCTTCATGCTGGGGCACCGTACAGCATAGTGCAGTCGACCATTATGCACAACACTCTTCGTTTGCTGCTCTTTGGTCCTCCCACATTTGCCATGAACCTTTTAAGTGCAGCACAGGTTTTGATAGCCTTTGCCGTTGTTATCGAAATATGTTGCCTCTCCTTACACCGTCCTGTAAGCACTGCACGTCTTCAATGCCATCTACTTTGAATTGAGGCCAACTTTTGTCTCAGACTGGATTTTTCCATAGCCTTGTTCCATACTGGGGCACCGTACAGCATTGTGGAGTGGATCACTGTTTATAACACTCTTCGCTTGCTGCTCTTTGGTCCTCTCACATCTGGCCTTTCAACTGCAGCACAGGGTTTGAGAGCCTTTGCCGTTGTTGTCGAAATATGTTGCTTCTACTTACACCGTCCTGTACACACTGCACGTCCTCAATGCCACCTTCCTTTGAATTGATGCCAACTTTTGTCTCACACTAGACTTTCCCATAGCCTTGTTCCATACTGGGACACGTACAGCATAGTGGAGTGGACCACTGTGCATACCACTCTTCGCCTGCTGCTCTTTGGTCTACCCACATTTTCCATGAGCGTTTCAAGTACCTACAGAACATTTTTTGAGAGCCTTTACAATATGTTGCTTGAAGGTGACACATTTGTCTATAGTGATTCCCAAGAATTTTATGGTTTTCTTGGGTTTGATTGCCCCGTCTCCTATTTTGAACATTATGGGACCTATTTTCCTAATTCCTGTTAGTATTAAAGCTTCGGTTTTCTCTGAAGCGAGCTTCAATTTTTTTATTCATCCACGTTGCCACTAGCTTTATTGCAGTAGGAAACACGGTGTCACGTGTCCATAACTTTTTTCGTTGTTTCCCGGTACGATGAGGGCCAGACCTTCGGCAAAATCTACTATATCAACGCCCTCTGGTAGCCTCAGCCTTAGAGCACCGTCACAGAGGAAGTTCACAGGGTAGGTCCTATTTATCAAAGCTCTCTGGTAGCCTCAGTCTTAGAACACCGTCATACAGGATGTTTCAGAGAGTGGGTCCCATCACTGAGCCTTGTGGAACACCACTGTGAACTTCACTTTCCGTTACTTCACCTTCCACCTCCAATATAATGAAGCGCTTGGAGAGTTAACTGCTTACCAGTTTCAGCAGGCATGGGTACAATGTACTGCCATGCAGCTGAATTAAGGCATTTTGGACGTCTGGCGTGATCAGCCAACATATCTTCAAAACTTCAGCACCCTTAACATAGCATCATTGATAGATTGCCCTTTTCTGAATCCAAATTGTCTGTCCGAAAGTCTTTTACCTTGCCAGACCTCATTTACAATTTTTTAGAATATTATCTGTTCTAATAGCTTCCCTGCAATATCCATGAGTCTATAGTAAGACGGTTCGTCTATCGGCTTATTTCCTTTTCCTAGGAGGATCAGTCGGGATTTTTTGCATATATCAGGGAAATTTCCATCATTCATTATCGCGTTTTCTAGTAGGAAGCCAGGACATGTCTTTGCGGCAATTTTGAGAGCTCCCAGCGGTATACCATCGTGTCCTGGCGCTTTATCATTCCCCAGTCGTCTACTAGTTCGTTCTAATTCCTCAATAGGGACATCTTCAGTTTCTGTTATATCCGGTAGGTGCCACTTTTTTGCCTCACTTTTTTGGGAAACGGACATCTGCAACTCTTTGCAGCAATTGCTTAGGAGGTTTGAAATTTGGGTACCACAGCTTCAGTTCTCGGATGGCGAGTGCGTAATTATTCCCCCAGACTTTTTCGTCTAGTTTTGTACATAGAGTACGCCACACGTATATTGCCTTCTTCAGTAATATCTTTTCTTCCTTATATTAACTTCTAAGAAGCTAGACTAGAGAGACTAGACACACTAGACCAGGGGTGGGCAAACCATTACGTATAAACTTTGACGGCGGACCGCATTAATTTTTTTTTCTATTTTAATAGTTATTTACTTATTTGTATGTTGTTAGGTTTATTTATAGTTTTAAGACAATATGTACTTCTTTTACAACGAAATATTTTCAGAGAACACCCGTGAATGAGCAGCGTCTCTAAAATAGTGACAATTAGATAATAAAGTCTACGCTAGCCGCATCTGGCCCGCGGGCCCAGCCCTGCAGTAGACAGACTAGACCAGTGGTTCTCAAACTTTTTTTGCTGCGGCACCCTTATCGTGCTAAAAAAATCTCGCCGAACCCTTGTCGGACTACAAAAATTTCGTGGCACAACTATCCTAAAAACGATTTGAAAATTTAGGAAAAAAACAATACAAATTATTCAAGCTTCACTTTCATTTTCAAAAATTCTCTCCACCATGGATGACCCTGAAGAGATAAATAGCAGCGTTTGAACATTTCTTCACCTTCTTAGATTCGCAGGTGTCTGCTGGGATATTTCGTCTCCTCCTACGATGCTGGTTGTCATTGAATTAGTCGTTTCAGAAGCTTTAGTGAGTTCATCACCTTTCCGTTTTAAAGACCCAGACACGTTTACCTCCCCATGTAATTTTCTTATAACATTTTTTTACATTTCTTGATTTTTGCTGCGGCACCCCGTTTGGCACCCAGTTTGATAACCACTGGACTAGACGAACTAGACGAATTGGATGGAATAGACGGACTAGACAGACCCTGAATTTTAGCTATAAAATTTAATATTTTGAACAAATTAGTCGTTTTACTATTTATCAAATCATTTCTCTATCTTTGGTTTCATATTCTCAATTATTGTATATGTGTGTGAGAATTTGTTGTTGGTGAAAGTAAGTTTTACAGTTAGTCCTTACGCGTCCACCAATTCTGTAAGAAAAAAGTTTCTACTTTCCGTATTCTGTGATGTTTTAATAGGAATTTAATAGACATTTCGCAGTGATGTTAAAATAATTATCATCGTTTTCGGATTTAAACGGTTTTGATAGTCGGATTCAATTCCCCCGAGCGAAAACGAATCTCACATCAAACTCTCTTTAAATATTTAATTTTTAAGTGATAGTAATAATAATACATGTATTGCTGCAATAATAAAATATGTAGTTTTGCAGAATAACTGTAAAAAAAAACAATTTAGCGATGTTTTCTTAGTTTTGCAAAATAATTGCAGAAATACAATTTCGCAATATTTTAAAATAGTTATAATATTGATGATGTAATAAAATATGCCTTCAATTTTGGATAGACTTGCTTGAGATGTGTTTAAAACGTTCGCAATTAGTAGTTTATGATACAAGTGTGTGAAGAATGGCTTTTGTGCATGAGTTGCGAAGTTTAAAGCACGAGCCGAAGGCGATTGGTTTAATCGCAATAAGTTCACCAAATCCTTTCAGACACGTGTGTCATACATTATTTTATCGACGAAGGTTGTTAAAATACTATCTACAAAAAAATAATTGTTTCTTACTGATAATAATAAATTATAATATTGATAATAAGAAACTTTGAAAAAAAAAAAAATTTACTGATAATAATATACTGATAATAATAAATTATAATACTGATAATAAAAAACTTTGAAAAATTGCTCCACATTATTATTCAAGGAAAAATAGAGGGAAAGCGTGGCCCTGGGCGCCGAAGAACATCTTGGCTCAAGAATCTCCGCCAATGGTATGGAGTAAACACCACGACACTCTTTAGATCGGCTGTGGACAAAGTGAGGATCAAGCGAATGATCGCCAATGTTCTGGGAGGACACGGCACTTGAAGAAGAAGAAGAAAAACTTTGAAAAACTTTTTAAAAAAAATTTACAGACAACATATTTCAAATCAATTACTGAAGGTTAGAACGTTCTACGCCTCCGTGGCAAAAATTTCTAACTAGTAAAAACGCACTATGACGGGAAAACTATTTGCTCGTTGTCGATGCTGAATGTTGATGATGAATCTAGGTTAACCTAGATTTAATCTAGATTAGGTTATGGTTAGGTTAAGTTATATAAGAACCAGACAAATCCAGAGTGAGGGGCCGAGACTTCTTCATTGAAAAAAAGAAAAATTATTTCAATTTTAATATACGTCAAGATATTTATTTTCACAACGTTCTTGTTTAGAAACGCGAGTTGTTGCCATAGTAACAACAAACAGAAAGCGTTTAATAATGAAACTCCAATTGATTTACATTGAACTTTTACGCACGATTTGGATACTTTTACACACGATTATATAATAATGTATGTATTACATACAATGATGTATTTATTACATACAATAATGTATTATCATAACCAATATTGTGTTCATTTTGGTGTGCGAGTAGATAAAAATCGTTTTAATATTTTAAATTTAAAATGAATTTTCGGTCTTGCAATTCTTATTATCATATCTTGTTTTGGTAGTGGGAATTGAGTCGCGCGTGAGAAAACGTAACATATGCGCTACCGAGAATTAAAATTGTGTCAAAATTTGAAATTTTAATTTCGAGATTTCTCTAATACACAAATTCGCAATACCATTTTTTACAATTTTCATAAAATTCTCCAAGAAAATTAGAATCTTTTTACGAACATTTTGAGTGCAGATTTCAACTTGTTGAGTTTACCTTTGCTGATAAAAACTATTGAATAAATTCCATAAATGTACCATGTAGCGAATATAGAAAAATCTACAACATAATATTGAAATGTTTAAAAGCCGGATGGAGCAATAAATGGAAATATATTAGAGGCGAGGGCCACCAGCGGGAGATTTACGGTGTACATTGAGCAACGTGTTCTCAACATCGACAAGAATGTAATTTGTTTGGAAGAAATAATTGATGTGGAAGAACGGTCGCAGTATTTAGTATATGCACGGACACTATCGGCCGACATGCCGGCGGTGCCTTTGTGCCATTTTTACCCGATCCGCGATTTATCTGCTCGCGAAACGACGCGCGTGCCCTCACGTACTCATAACATAATACAATATTTAAAGCACCACGCAGATTAATCGCACTCCAATTTATTATCAACGATTTTCTTCCGATACGATTTGTTAACACGACACATCCATTACGTTTCTCTCTTGGACGGTTCTGCTTGCTCAAAGAATTTTCTTGGCTTCGGGCCAACCTCGGAGAAGCCTCTAATTAAATGCACTATTCCCGTCTTTACCAATCTGTGAAATACATCGAGAAGTAACGATTAAATTACACGATTTCTGATTATTCCCGAAAATTATATGTCTTAAGATATTTTTATAATTAAATGTTTTTAGTTTTCAATTAGAAAGCTGTAATTATGAAACCTGGACAAGTTCAGATAATACTACACTAGTCTGGATTTTATAGAAAATTAAATGGCATAAATTGAAAGAAGAAGTGAGAATTAGACTTTATTAAATCTTTCGTAATTATTGAGGATTCTTCTTCTTCTCCTTGTACCTTATCCTCAGTGGACGTTGGCGATTACTATGGCCCATCTGATTTTATTTGCTGCATCCCGAAATAGATACATAGTTGTCATTCCTGTTCATTGTCTTAGATTTCGCAGCCACGATATTCGTCGTCTTTCAGGACCTCTTTTGCCGTTTATTGCCGTTTATTGCGGATTATCGCCAGAAATTATGCTAATTTACACCTAATATTCTAATTTATACCAAAATTATTAACATTCATTTAATTGTAAATATAAATTTGTTAAAGGCGATATATTGCCTGGATATATTCAACCCGTAGCTCTATAATATTAAGTCTTATTAAGACTACCAAAACAAATCTCATGTTGAAACAACTACTGCTCTTGCTAATACCACGCAGGATATTGAATTATACAACATATATTTGTCTGTTATTCACTAGCCCCCATTCCACTTTCGTGGCACTAAACAAGAACTAGATAAATAACATTGTGTTTAAGATCATATCTTTCTATTTAACTTAAGTCAATAGCCATCTGCAGACGGCTTTCGAGATTTATTTCTCATCAGTACAGCTTTGCTGTTTCGAATTATAACTTGGAATACACTTACTCGAATGCCTCGTGGGTTACCAGGTTAGGTTTTAATTTGAATTTCGATGGAGAGACATGAACTTAATACAGTAACTTAGGTTATTGATTTAAATTATAATTTCTATTACTGAAACTACATTAAGGATAATTATATAAACATATTAAACGCGGTATTTAGCCTGAATATTTAAATATATTCAACCTTTCCGTAGCTCTATAATATTATTAAGTCTTCTTATAGATAATTTATCAAGGATTAAGAACATGTTTACACCCAATTTTTATATAGAACAGATATTTGCATGTTATTACTAGCCCCCTGTCCACTTTCGTGACATTAAACGAGTACTATATAAATAACAATGTTTAAGATCATATAAAAGACATGATCTTAACAGCAATGTTATTTATCTAGTACTCGTTTAGTGTCACGAAAGTGGACTGGGACTAGTAATAACACGCAAATATCTGTTGCATAACTCAATATCTTGCATGGCATTAGCAAGGGAAATAGTTGTTTCAACATGAGATTTGTTTTGGTAGTCTTAAAAGACTTAATATTATAGAGCTACGAACAGGTTGAATATATTTATATATTCTGGCTATATTTCGCCTTTAATAAGTTTACTTGATTATCTATAATTAGTATGATTTCACCAATATTAAGTTTAAATAATTAAAATAATTTTTTGTGCAATAATTTTTGGCTATAATCCGTTTTTGGTTTCGCACAAAACCTTCGAATAGTTTAATAAAGTCCAATTATTAGTTCTTGTTTCAATCTTTTTAGTCTTAACTGTTAAACTTGCCTAATCCTCTTCGTCTACTTTCTAATCAATTTAATTTCCATTTTAAATTCCTTCTGCGATAAATAATAATTTCTTGATAGGAATTTCGGGACTTATTATAATATTTCAGGGATTTCTTAAGGCGTTTGGTGGGATTACAAAAGCGAATATAATTCAGTATTAAATTCGTGGAGGTCAGATTGCTTCAATCGTGATAAGAGACCGTCCAGGTGCGCGTATTATTAGTCAGTAGTGCACGATAGTTGATCCACTGCAGATGTCTAATTTAACGGTGTGTTTGTGATTGTTTCGTTGGCTGCACCTCGTTTGACACAATTAATAAAACTATACAATATAAGCTATTAATTTTAAATTAATCCGATTAGTTTCTCAATTACTCTCTCAAATTATTACTTAACTATCAGTTTGTCAAGGATGAAATTTGTAGTTGCTAGTAACCAATAATACCGAATCTCAATAGCTGATTATTTAACATTTGCTTTATATGTTCTTTATAAGTTCTGTTTTGCAAAGTTGGCTTAGGTAAAGAATACGGGATTTTTTTAAACTTGGTGTTGCGGACTTTTTACCTGGTGTAACTGTTGTTAATCGTCTTTGGCACTCTTTAATTAAGATCCGGAAGCAAAAATTAAGCTTTCTGAAAATTTTTACATGACAAATGAGCCCCGCGACCGCCCAGCAACAAAGGTCACGCATGACCCATCTCAGAGTGCCTACGAATTATCGTTGAAGTTTGTTGTTAGCAAACAAACTTTGACTCATTTAGCTAAGATCGGTAAACTAAACAAATTGGATAGTAGATAGGGTAGGACAGTTCGAGCTCAAAATCCCATTAGGATTTACATTGGGGTCTGAAATTACTTTACTTCCGGTCTAGAGCTCACCTCGCACGAGGGGCTACATAGACCTCACACCACCGTTGCCAACTCTACGTCTTTTGACGTAGATTTACGTACTTTAGGTCTCCCCTGCAAACCTACGAACTTCAGTCTCCGAATTTACGTTTTTTTTTTATCTAATTGACAAATTTGCAAAATAACATCGCATTAGGCAGAAAATGGGCATATTTTCTTTTCTTTCACGAAACAAGTTTATAATACGCGTCAGGTCGTTCATATTAAAAGTGCTGGGGTTCTCTGCTAAGGATCTTCTTTAATTCGCCCGTTAAAAGGCGGTAGGGCGTTCGACTCGCTAAGAAAATAAATGTAAAAAGTAAACGCGGCTATTTTGAATTTTAATTATTCGCTACTGCTTCCTGACTTTAGCAAAACCAATGTCTCTTAAAGGACGATATATAAACGCAGCTTTTTTTTCACAAGCTTGTTTTTAATATCAAATTTCGAATTAAATCGAAATTTGTTTGCTTTTTATAATTTTTTAAGTAAACACTTTGTGTAATATTTGTAAGTAATACAAAAATACGTTTGTGAGATTTTTTCTATCGTCTCTTCATTGGGTAGCCCTTTGGGAAGGTGGGAGACCTACAAAAAGTTGGCGTGGAACTGCAATAATTAAAAAAAACGAGAAACTTCTCTTAATTGCTCACTAATTGCTCAATTAAAATCCGCAATTAGTTATTAACTATTCAAAGTACAAATCGTTTTTCCCCTATTTGTGAGGGAAGCATTGAGTTTTTCATATTAAATTTGCTTTCAATAAATTGCTCACTTTTTGCTCATCTAGTTCATCTCATCTCAGCTCATCTATGCAAGATCTTAGTTATTGTTTTTAAATTTATTTTTAATTATTCAAAAGAAATTATTTCGATTTAAAATGGCGATAAACGTGGTAAAAGACTGACATCTCATGCGCATGTACATAAATAAACTCATCGCGCATGCGCTAATGGCACGGAAAACATAAAACGTAACAAAATAATAACAAAACAAGTAAACATAAACATATATATGGAAGGCTAACGTACCTTAAACAAATACTTTCAAGGTATACTAATTAGTTATTATTAAATTAAAATTTATTTAAATGTAGTCATTGCTATGAGACAATTAAATTTACAATAGGAATGTTATTATGATGTCTTGTCGCCATTTAATGAATAAACGTCTTTTGTGTACGTCTAATTATTTGTTTATTTATTTTTAATATTTATAAATAAGTAAAAAATTATTATAATTTTCGGTTAATTTGCGTTGAGCCATTCAGCGCCCTCCGTGCCACAATTGAAACTAACGGAAATTGTCATAAAACCTCCAGTGGCGAGTACAAAACGCCATCGTAGCTACAGATCAATCAAGACCACATACCGCGCGGCAGCGCGACCTCTCGATCCGAAATAAGAAAAAGATATCAATAGTATAATCAATTTTTATATACCCCCTGCAAATTTATTTTCCCTACGCCTTTGTTTTGCCCCCAATGCGCATGCGCGATGAGTTTATTTATGTACATGCGCATGAGATGTCAGTCTTTTACCACGTTTATCGCCATTTTAAATCGAAATAATTTCTTTTGGTTATTTAAAAATAAATTTAAAAAAATATCCAAGATCTTGCATAGAAACTAGATGAGCAAAATGTGAGCAATTTATTGAAAGCAAATTTAATAAGAAAAACTCAATGCTTCCCTCACAAATAGGGGAAAAACAATTTGTACTTTAAATTGTTAATAACTAATAAAAAAATTAATTAATGATATGAGCAATTGCGGATTTTAATTGAGCAATTAGTGAGCAATTAAGAGAGGTTTCTCGTTTTTTTTAATTATTGCAGTTCCACGCCAACTTTTTGTAGGTAGGTGGGAACCACATTAGCCACGTTTTGTCGGTGAATCAGACTCTGCATTCAATAATATCATAAATATCACTCACTTTTGAATTAAATGCAATTAACAATTATGAAAGTAAGCAGTGACTGTGAGGAAGAAAATCGGAATGTTACTCCTAATAAAAAAATATTCCCACTGGTGAAACGTGTAGACGTAGTAGTTCTACGTACTTTGCATTCGCAAATTTTACTACTTCTACGAAATTTTCTATTCGGTTCTACGTCTTTTTCTAAATTCGAGTTGGCAACACTGCCTCACACCCTCTTAACCTGTTCTTAAGCTGATTAAATATAGACCTCACACGTTGGACTACATAGATCTCTTCAACGAATTATGCACAGAGCAATAAAAAGAAAGCCGCCAGGGCCCGAACGTAAAAGGCATGGCAAAAGGAATGGAAGATGTCGAATAAGGGAAAATGGACCAGGATCCTTATACCTGACGTCCAACGATGGGTGTCACGAAAGCATGGTGAAACGAATTTTCACCTTACACAAGTGCTAAGCGGTCATGGTTGTTTTAGGGACTACCTGCATAATATGCGCAGGGCAACCAGCAGTAAGCAGTCCAGTCTTTGCTCCTCATTCCAATCCAGGTTAGGTTAGGTTATTAAATCAGAGTAGCACAGAGAGTTATGGAGAGAGCAATGAGGAGAAGAAGTGGAGACACAAACTGTGAGGGGAACAAGTGGAGTAACCGACGCCATCGAGAGAATTGCCAACCTTAATTGGGCCAACTGGAATTGGGCGGAACACCTGGCCAGAGTCAGTGATGACAGATGGACAAGAAAGGTGACGAAGTGGAGACCGCGTAACGATGCATTCCGAAATAGAGGAAGACCGCCGGAACACTCGATGGTCAGACAATCTTAAGCGTATCCATCCCAATTGGATGAGAAGAGCAATGGACAGAGGGGATAGAAGTTGTTACGGGAGGCTTATGTCCAGTAGTGGACAAGTATAGCTGGATGATAATGATGGATGATTCTCTGGTTGCAGAATGATTTTTCAATTTCTCAAATTGCTAAATATATTCCGCCTTTCCGGAGCTGTATAACAATTATTGAGTCCTTTTAGGACTACCAAAACAAATCTCACATGAAATTTGTAAGATATTTTATAGCTTTTAGTCCACTTTCGTAGCAGTCAACAAAAACCATAAAAATAACAATGTTTTTAAGCTCATGTCTGTCCGATACCTTAAGTGAATAGCCATCTGTGGACGCGTTTGGAGATTTATCTCTCATCAGCACAGCTTTGCTTCCATGAACAATAATTTGTAAACCACTCACTTGAAAACCCATGTGGTGTTTAGGGTTAGATTATAATTTTGACATTTTGTGAGACAGACATGAACTTAACAGGTTATTGATTGAACTGATAATATAGAATTGGTGAAACCATCCTACGTTATAGAAAATCATACAAACTTAAAACAAACGGAACACAGCCTAAATATATAAATATATTCAGCCTTTCCGGAGCTCTATAACAAATATTGAGTCTTTTTAGGACTACCAAAACAAATCTCACATGAAATTTATAAGTTATTTTATAGCTTTCAGTCCACTTTCGTGGCACTCACAAACCATATTTTAATAAAATCTAATTTGCAGTTTAGCTTCTTTCCATATATCTGGAGATTTTCTCAGTGAGTATATGGTTCATTATTTTCGGAACATAGTTTGGAAAGTTCACCACAATGTTTTTTATAATATCTGGTGGGATACTATACTTGGGGCACTGCTATTTCGAAGGCGCTGGCTGGCTCTACATAGTTCCTCTGGATTGAATGGCATAACCGCACATTGTCAGATTTTCGCTGTTTGACTGCACTTAATTCCCTAACTCCTTAACTACAAAAGGTAGCCAAACCAAATTTTGTACTGAAGTTTCTTGTTTAATGACCAAGTCATTTTTTTTTTTATTTGTAAAAAAATATTTAACTTTCTGGTACAACATAGTCACACACACATAGAAATAGTTAAAAATAAAAAATAAAAGGTGTTGAATGAAGTCTTCTTTCAAATAAATTACATTTTATTCAATATCAGAATCATAGGTGTTCATTTCGGGATCTTTTAAAAGTTGCAATACATCGGGTGTTAAAATTCTCCGTTTAGTTTTTGGAGACTTTCTTAAGCTACAAATATATATCCGATTAAATCAAAAGCCTATGTAGCAGGTCTTGATTGGTGTGAACGCGAGATGTTTTTCGTGTGTATTTCAATCGATAGTGCCTAACATCTTCGTTTCTTGCCTCTTGAGCCTCTTCTGACATATGTCCTATGGGAAGGATGCAGTGATCAATGATAACTTTTCCATGGTAAAGCACTTTGTGTACAGTAACTGGCATATAGTACCAGGAATATACATTTAAAAAAAGTTCTCTTGTACATGCTGCATATTTGTCAAAGGAATCTGAATTTACCGCATATCCAGATCACAAACATCCAATAAGATGTGAAAGCGCTTAATGAGGGATACATTTAATCCGGTAATTGCTGCTGATTTTTCTGCATTCCTAAAGAAAGAGCGTGCTGTGTTTCCGTCGTTGGTGTTTCCAGTATTTTGCTATGGCATATCTACAAGCAAACCCATCTCTTGCTGAAACCTATTTTGTATTAAGGTTTTTCTTTGCGCAACTTTTTGAAGTGAAAACTTCTATTGCCGCGCTGAATGACATTTGGGTAGAGGGTAAACTCATACATTTGCGTCATCGTCATCAATAGCTGCGTTCTATAGAAAAAAATATCTATTACTCAAAGATGTGTTCAAAAGAACACATCTATACGCATATGTTTAAAGTCATGTGGGCTCTGAACGTCAAAGTTAATAGTCAAAGTTTTTGGCAGTGTTGACAGAACGTAGCGTTTCTAACGAAATATCAACCCGTAGAATTAGTGTGCAGTACAAGAGTTAGTTCTTTTACCGGATGTAATAATAGATGTACTAGTGCCGGATTATTGGAAAGTTTCTGGCAGTGTTGACCTGGTGTTGACAGAACGCAGCGCCTCTAAGGAAATATCAACCTCTATAAGCAGTGTGCAGTACAAGAGTAAGTACTTTTGCCAGATGTACTACTAGAGATACTCTTCTTCTTCTTCTTTATTCAGCCTGTCTCGTCCACTGCTGGACATAGGCCTCTCTTAACATCTTCCATCTACTTCTATCTCGTGCTTCTTGCATCCAGTTGGTGGCGATGCGTTTCACATCGTCTGTCCATCGGGTGGGTGGGCGTCCTCTACTTCTTATGCCTCCTGTCTTCCAGGTCGCCATTCCAGGATCTTTTTGGTCCATCTGTTGTTTGGCATCCTTGCGACATGCCCGGACCAGTTCCATTTTAGTTTGGTTATTACTTCAATTGCATCGCTAACCCCAGATCGCTGTCTTAGTATTTCATTCCGCACTTTATCTCTCACTCTGATCTTTTAGACGGACTTTTGTGTGAGTGCTAGAGTCTTCGCTCCGTAGGTTAAGACTGGTAGGATGCACTGGTCAAACACCTTACGTTTTAGGCAGTTGGGGATGTCGGATTTGAAAATGTGTTTTAGTTTTCCGTAGGCTGCCCACGTTAGTCTTAGCATCCTTCCAATCTCATATGTCTGGTTGTCTCTGCCGATTTTAATCTCGTGGCCTAGATACTTGTATGAGGTGACTTGCCGGATCTCAATCCCTTCCATTATAAAGTTTCGGGAAGGTATTAGGTTGGTCATAAATTCCGTTTTCGAGATGTTTATTTTAAGGCCGACTTTTCGTGATTGTTCTGCCAGCTTCTTAAGCATTTTTTCAGTCTTATCTAGGCTATCCGAAATTAGCACAATGTCGTCTGCGAACCGTAGATGGTTGAGGTTTTCGCCATTGATGTTTATGCCCATATCTTTTAGTTCTATGGTCTTGAACATGTACTCCATGAGGTTTGTAAATAGTTTAGGCGAGATGGTGTCACCTTGTCGGACGCCGCGTTGTATTCTGAATCTGTCTGTTTTTTCGTGTAGTTTAACGCATGCGGTAGCATTTTTGTATATGTGCTGTAGAGTCTCCGAGTACCTATGGTCTATTCGGCAATTCGCCAGTGCCTTAAACATCTCATTGTGGTTGATAGAGTCAAATGCCTTCTCGTAGTCCACGAAGGCAAGGACGAGTGGCTTGATGTATTCGACACATTTCTCTATTACGGTTTTGATGGTTTGCAGGTGGTCGTTCGATCCGTATCCGGCTCTGAATCCTGCTTGTTCAGGCGGTTGATAAAGGTCAAGTTTGGTTGTGAGGCGTCTAGTTATGATTTTGGTGAAGAGTTTATAGAGGTGCGAAAGCAAGCTTATTGGCCTGTAGTTTTTTAGTCAGCCGTGTTTCCCTTTTTGTGTATATTAACAATGATTGCATTGTCATTATACATCATTGCCATGCTGTTGGTGTTATTCCTTCCGTGAGACATTTGTTGAATAAACTCTTTATGGCTTCTAATAGCTCGACTCCCCCTTCCTTAATCTCTTCGATCGCAATATCATCCTCCCCGGGCGCCTTGTTATTTTTCATTTCCGTAATTGATTTTGAGATTTCCTCTTGGGTTATCTCCGGTAGATCTTCTGATCCTTGGTTTAAAATTTGGGGGATGGTACGGGTATATTCCGGCTCTGGTGTTTTTGAGCGCTATAGAGATTTGAATAGAAGCGTTTTACGATTTCCAGGATCTCTTCTTTGTTCCTGATAGTTTGCCCGTTTTGGTCCTCGAGTTTGGTAATTTCTGCTTTTCCAGGTGTTATTTTCTGTCTCAGTACTTTCATGCTTTTGTTCTCTTCGATAGTCTTCGCTATCCGTGTTTTGTTATAGTTTCTAAGATCTTTCCTTGCGGCCTTTGATATTTCTTTATTTAGTGTTCTCAGCTGGTCTGTATGTAGTAGGTGCTTTTGTAGTTTTTCTCGCCTTTGTTTCATAAGTTGTCGTGTGTTTGCTGATAGTTTCCCTTCTTCCCTGTTCAGTTTCGTACCATGTATCTGTTTTGCCTCTTGTATCGATGTTACGATTTCATTGCTCAAGGTTTCTATACTCATTTCCTCGATGTAACCGTGTCCTAGTCGTTCTGCTATGGATTTCTTGTATTGCCCGTTATTGTTCACTGTAGTTTGTTCTTTGCTCTTTGATGTTGCAAGCAGTCTTCTCTCCTTTTTCAATCGTAGCACAACTTTTGCTCTTAGCATCCTGTGGTCGCTTCCCACTGACACCCGGTTGAGTATTGTGACATCCTGTACGATTTGTTTTTTATCCGTGATGATGAAATCTATTTCGTTTCGTGTATTTCCGTCAGGGCTCGCCCCTGACGGATAGATATACTAGTGCCGGATTATTGGAATGTTCAGATTACTGGATTGCATTGAAGAATTCATGGAAAATCATGAATAAGTCCCATCATACTTTTAGGCAACCAAATATACTCGTGTGCTCTCCAAAGGAAGGAAACTCTAAAATAAAATTAATAGTCGGCGATATAGAGATAAGAATAAGAAAAACAACTCTTGCAAAAGTTAATTCAGAAATTTCTAAACATCGAACAATCATAGCTGAAGAGGAGGAAAAAATTAAACGTCGTAAAGAATATTCCAAAGAAAACAGTCAGTGGTACAGAGAAAATAAAAGAGCTACTACTAATTATTTGATTAATTTACATACAGATAAATCTTCAAAAGCAGTTATAAGGCATGTTTCAAAAAGTCAAAATTTCCATAACTCACAAATTGCAGGCCCATCAACAAGAAATGCGCCATATATCCTACCAATTCATTTTGCTGACCTATCAACAAAGAATCAACCAAACATTCCGTTCACAGTCATTCTCTTTCACAAGTGAGTTATGTTCCAGAATTACATAAAACAAACTATGTACCAAATTTGATTAATTAACAAACTTATAAATCCTCAAAACCAGTTTTAAGGCTGTTTTTTTTTTCAAAAGTTTTCACTTCAGTCGGCAGTGCCTGACTGCCTATATTTTTTTGTTTATTTTCGGCCGACCTAATTTGCCAAGTTTTGACCTCTAGTCTATATGCTATATGTAGCATGCATTCCATGAACCTAATCCAAGAATGCAAAGGAGACAAACCGAATTCAAGCATGTTTTCATCAACATCCTTTGTATTAACAGAGAGAACAGAAGGATTATTCATTTCTTTAGGTTTAGCGCCACATATATAGCACGTCTGATACCACGTCTGATACCACGTCTGAGCGGAAGGGAGTGATTGTGGAAAGAGTTTAGGGAGGGAGATAAGTTAGTGCGGGCGAAGAATTATTGTTTTTTTTTTTGTTTCTTTAAAGTGTAGTATTTTTTTTTTTAAGTTTGAGTATTTGGGATATTTTTGGGTCGGGTTATTAGTTATGTTCTGTTTTTTTGTTCTTTTTTTTATTGTTTCCATGTGTTTTTTTGTTTTGTTTTGATATGTTGTATTGTTAGTCTTATAGTAATTGTTGTAAATATGCCAATAAAGGTAATAATAATAATAAAAATAATATAGCACGTCTGAGTAGAATTATAGGTGGATAAAGCATTGCATATTTTTCCGTCAACCATACACAAAATTACCGTTGGTTTTATTGAAACTTCGACTTCGCCTATCTTTATTATTATGGGACGTATATTTCGAATTTGATTCGTTATCGCCTCTCTTCTTTTACAATTAAGTCTGTAGTTTCTTTTTCGAATGTAAACTTAATGGGCCGACAATATCTTGTAGAAGACGCACCGCACCGTCTTTTGATTTGAGGATTTTGAAAAATAATAATTTTGAAACATAACTCGCTTGCCATTCATACTGGTGTAGTATATTTGTATTGGTACCATTGAGACGCTAAATAAGCTTTCATCACTATTAAACTCTTTTAACCTTGCTTGTTTATAACAATTTTGGGTCGCTCCATCACAACCCTATTTAAATATCGCATTCATTTCACGGCAATTAACGGACTCCGACTTCAAAACTTCCTCCTGCGCACGACATAGCCTTTTAACTGTATGTTCAATTAATGAGTGTAAATTTATTTCGGCACATGATTCCGTCACAGTTATGTTTTTTTGGTAGCATGAATGCTTTGATTGATATAGCAGATCATAACTAGGAAATAAATTCGGGTTTACGTGTTGTAGTATGCTGCCTGATCAAATTGTATTGATGTGTTGACAAACCAGCATCTATTATCATCGCAAGAGCTTCATCTGGAGAGAGTCTTTGCGGAGCCACACTATCGATTCTTGATTTTTGAACAGAGGTACCCCTTTTTGGAGATGCATTAAATATGGCTGCTGAACTATGCCTGCTGAATCACGTTTCCCCGTTGATCGCAGTTTCATTTCAGCCGCCATAAATAAATGTTCATCATTTAGACTCTCGCGTAACTCTTTAGCTTTTTTTGCTTTTGTTCGTTGGCTACAATCATCAAAGTTTTTAATTGGCCTGCCAGTAGCTCTTTTAACAGTTGAACTTATGACGAACAAAGATATGTCTACTTTAGATTTCAACCACTGGCTGTTATTACGACAAAATCGATGCTTTGTCCGATACGACTTAGTCCATCTGGTATCAAAATTTTCGCATAGACGTTTGCTAAAAACTTGCAGTTTTTTTATAATCAATTTTTGATTGCGATCCACCGGATATATTACTCGATATGTAGTCAATAATTCTACCACATCGGTCTTTTTGGTAGTAGCTAGCCATATATCGAAAAGTTGAAAGTTTGTGATTTCAGATGGCATTTTAGAAAATTTGAAAAAACAATCGGGGATGCGATTGTTTCTTAGACTCGACACTCTTATGTTCCTTTTCGTCCAAATACGACCCCCCGTACTCTACCGTGTTTAGAAGATATAACCTAAAAGAAATTTTATTTTTCGACAATTCTAACACAAAAAGTGATCTTGTAATGTTCACGATTAATATTAATATTAAAAAATCACCTTCACGTTTTTTTTTTAATTTGCAATCATAAAATTAGTTATTTAAACTATAATACTTTATTTGAAAAAGGAATATCACCAGAAACTTTACACACAACTATACACTATGTCTTCAAATCACATTAATTTGTTTCAATAATAAAACAGTTTTTTCTGTTTTTAAAATTTGACAATCGGAATACCGTTATAATTATAGTGTATTCAAGGCTGCATTTTTTAATACATTTTACACTTATTAACATATATTTTAATTATATTAAAGCGTTTTATTTTATAAGTACTTTTTTTTCAAGATTAAGTGCAGCCAGAATATGAAAATCTGACACTGTGAACCGCATTGAATGGCAATGGCACGTCTGGTTGCTCCCAGAGCGGTTCTTCAAGAGCTGGGAACAGTGCATCGACAATCTGTGGTATTGTTTCCATTGCGACCATAATGCTTTGTTGCCTTAATTTCAGACCTCTCATTGCAATTTGGAATACACCCCCCAGGTGTCTTCGTTGATCTCGTGGCATAGGTTTTGCCAGTGGTCTCGTTTGGATTTCCATTCTGAGAGGCTTTTTCGCAACTGTGTACTCCTGCTTGAATTTTTGCTGGTTGTGTTAGGCTCGTTGGCTGGTGATTTAGCTTGGTTGCACTATCCGATTGTTTCTGTGGCGTTTCAGCCTCTCGTCATCTTCTTTGGAGGACATAAAGTTTTCGACAAGCCTGTCGGTCCTCTCCCGATTTGTTTTGTTATCCATCACGAACCTCATTGTCGTTCTTGGTACGAACGGGAACTGCACACTACCTGTTTGTTTTTCTCTTTCAAGGTCCCATCTATAGCAGTCAAATATGGTGTGGCGTACCGAGTCTATCTCGGCACAATATTCGGTTGTCCGTGGCGGCTTGTATTTGATGCAGGTAGAAACGGAGGCCGCCGTAACCTGAGAGGAATTGTGTTAGATGATAGTTTGTTGCACCGTGCTTCTTGTTCAGCCATGTCGAGATATCTGATATGACCAGCTGTGTCCATTGGCCTTTGTCCGACGCCCGCCATTTTCTTTGCCATTGATCTAGCAGGTTTTTTTCTAGCTAGCCTGTTACTACCATTCACGTATAATTCAGCTCTCTTTTTTACTAAGAAGTCTATGGGAGATATGCTCGCGATTACTATGGTTATATCTCCAGATATAGTTTTATATGCGCTACAAACCGCTAAAAACCCTTTGTACTGCTGCTAGCTTCTTAACATTCCTTTCCACATCCATGCTTTTAGTCCTCATTGGGGCGGCGTAAAGCATAGTTAATTGTATCACCATAATAAGGAGTCTGCGTTTGTGGCTTCTTGGGCCACCTACATTGGGCATAATTTTGTCCAGCGCTGCGGCTACCTTCATACCCCTTGCTGCTGCCTTCGTGAGATGTGGGACGAAGGAAAGTATTTTATCCACTACTACTCGAAGGTATGTGATTTCATCCTTTGGGACTATGCGGGTCTCTTGTATTTGGAAATTTATTGGCTTTAATCTTCTAAGCCTAGAAATTAACTTCGGACTTTTCCGGTGCAAGCGTTAAGTCATCCACTCTGTTACTAGTTATATTGCGCGGTTTTCCCTTTACATTATAGTAGTTTCCGTTGTAGCTGAGACTATGAGCGCCAGGTCGTCGGCGAAGCCAATAAGGTTGGCACCATCTGAGAGTCTGAGTCTTAGGACACCGTCGTATAGGATTTTCCACAGAGTTGGGCCCATAACTGAATCCTGCAGGACACCACAGCTTAGTTCACCATCCATTGTACTTCCATCTGCTTCTACTAATAGGTTTCTGTCACCGAGGTAGCTCTTCAGTATGCGTAGTAGATAAGGAGCCACACCTCTTCTTGTTACTTCATGCATTATAATCTTCCAGCTTGCCAGTAAAAGCATTTCGCACGTCGAAGGTGATTAATGCGCATATCTTTCTCGTCCTTTTGGTGCCTTGTCTTGCCTCCTCGGCGAGTTTTATAGAGCATTTATCGCACTGATTGTAGATCTGCCCTCTCTGAAGCCGTATAGTCTTTCAGAAAACCCGGTTCCAGTCTCAAGTTCTCTTTTTAGTGAGCCCAGCAGCAGCTGTTCTAAGAGTTTTCGCGGTGTGTCTAGGATGCACAGCGGCCTATATGAAGTTGTTTCGCCCATTGGTTTAATGCTAGACTAGCCTCGCTCTTTTCTATTTCTTTGGGAAATTTCCAGCAATTTGTTCAGAGTTCCGATACCAATAATTTCCAAAACAAATTGTTGGTGGTGGCGAGCTACATTAAGGCTTTAACGGCTTTGTTAAGACTAGACAGACGAAACTAGACCTAAAACCCTAAAGAGTAAAAAGCTTTCTCTAGTCGTCTTGTCTTTATCATCATCTAATTTACGTAAAAAATGAATTTAGAACTCAATAAAAACTAGACTTTTGTAACTGAATCATAATAATGAAACTAATAATAAAATGTATGTCAGACAGCATTTGTCCACCTAGTTCGGTTGGTTTCACTTAAACTAAAAACTAACAACAATAAAAAAAGCAATTTCAAACGAGTACGCCGGTGGCAGTTAGTAGTCTTCGTGCTTCATTAACCAAATATTTAAGTACGCAATCGACTGCGACAATTGTTTCACCAAAAACACCAACGAAATTTGAATGGTTTAATTATCCCAAAAAGAAACCCAAATAAATTAAGCTTTTTTTTTATTTTGTAAGCTGAATATAGACTTTACTCAAAGTAATTTCCATCATAAAAAAAGGCAAAAAGGCTAAGTTAGTCTCATGTCGAACCTAAAATAGTAATTTTACTTAAAGCAGTAAGTAGTTACTTAAAATTAAGTTTACTTAAATTTTTATATGTTGGAAATTTCAAAATTTCTCAAATCTCAAAATCTATGTATTATATTATAACCACAGATTAAGACACAAATTAAAAGAGATTAACAGAGCTCAATTGGTCCATTCGTCTCATTGGCCCACCCTATAGCCCATTTGAATGGTAAAACTTTCGATTCCGATCAGGCTGTTAAAAATGTGTTGGACCAATTCTTCGCTTCTAAAAACCAAAGCTTCTTCGAACGTGGAATTTTTCAACTTACCGAAAGATGGCAAAAGGTCATCCAACAAAATGGTCAATATATAATTGATTAATATTTGTTGTTATTATAAATAAATTCAATTTGAAAAATATGAAAAAACGACATTAATTATCGAACTACCCAATAGATATGACTTAACCTAACCTTATATGCATCAGTGAAGGTGATTTCCGATTGTAAAAAGTTTCTGACTTCTAACTCGCGGCTAAAAAAGTTCGACTTGAAAAAATGGTATTAGGAATAATAAAGAAAAGTGTGTTTGAAAGGGGGCAGGTTTGGCTTTTGTGCTGGGGTTTGAATGCGCTGCCGAGTGTCTGTCCGTGCACGCGCATTGTCCGTCCGAATAGCGTTTTAATTTGTTCGTTAAAAGGGAATTCTTACGGATAAACAATTAAAGTTTTTTTTCTCTTCTGCTGTGTGAGTGTGTTTGATGTGTGGACGATGACGCTGCTAGAAAAGATTGACCATTGTCAGCGGAAAATCTTTATCATCGTCTTTAATAATTCGCTATTTTTTCGACACAAGAACGACAACTTAAAATAGCATACACTTGATGACGATTAAGATTAGATGAAACAGAAACTAAGTAGAAATTGAAACTGGGAACCTGGTCGGGCGTAGAATGAAGTTTCTGATATTAAATGTACAGTTGGCCTTGTTGGTCCTTCTTGGAGCCGTCTGTATACCAGTATAGGTCTCCTTGTCTTTTCTTGTGATAATTTCCTTCTGTCCACTCTAGCTTATTATTGGTAGGTATTTGGAATGAAAGCCATAGGATATAGCCATAAATACAAGGACTGATACACAATGCTAGGTAGTCTCACTAGGCTGACGTTACTGGGAGCAACAATCATCGAGTTTAGAGTAATACTCTGATTTATTCTATGGTGTCCTTGGTTTTCGTGCTATTGGTTGAGTCGCCTCATTTTTCCACAGTCCTCGGTTGGTAGTCGTTTATTGTTTGTATGTTTTGTTGTTAGTCCTGTTGTCCTAGTTTGGTCCTTTGGGATATTTGCCTTCTTTTGTTGTTTCTTTTGTCCCGTTCGTTGTATCGTCTGGTGTGTTGGTTTCATTTCGGCGGGGTTGCTCTGCGGTGGCCTGCAAAAGAAGAAAAACATGGTTATTTAATGTCTGATATGATTTACTGGGGTTACTACTTATAATAAAGAGTTATGTGGTGAGAGGGTGACTTCCGGGGTGGTGGCGTGAACCAATGAGTGAGTTAATCCAGCGTTGGGTTGTTACGGCGCGAGAGTACCACAAGCGCTTACAGAAGGTACTAACGGAGCGCCTCTGTATTAATAGGGCCTACTTCTTCTACAAGATTAAATAATTCAAATTTTCTAAAGTGTTTGCTGTTTAACTAAAACTTTCGCTGAATTATTAATTCTCACAACATTCTTATTTTCTCATTTTAAACGTTTTTTTTTTTACTCAGAGCGTGAATATTAATAGATTATTAAATAGCGCCTTCGGGCAATGAATCTCGCCTTTCTGTTATTAAACTATCTCATTAAGACAGATTTTAACGTCTAACCAACTTGTTATATTTCACTCGTAAGTTTTTACTCTGGATATCTTTTTACTTGTATTTGAAATTTATTTAAAACACTAGCTATAACCCGCGGCTTCTCTCACTTGGATTTTGAGAGTATGATTTCTTCTACAAACAAGTTTTAAACAACCTTCAGGTTGCAAACAACCGAATATGAGTAAGGATTGTTTCAGCGTCCTGAACAATTATTTATTGCACACTTAAGTTGCCTCGAATTCATCCCTGTTTTGTAGTCAATGTGTATAGATTTAGTTCATACTAAAAGACACCATGCCGAATCAAATGGCGCTAGTCCTGTCGGGATCCGACAGGCGGCTTCGGAGGAGTTTTCGCGTAGAAAAAATCGCGTTTTCAAGATTTTTCGCGTTGAAATTGAAATGGAGCAGGAACAGGACGTCGCAGTCACCGAATTCTTTCACCGGCCTTTGCGGGGAACCCTCCCGCATCGAATGAACCTATTTTCAGAGCTGGAGCCCTTAAATAAATAACTGGAGACCTGGAGCCCTTACATAATAAACGAACCGTGTCCACAAATATAAACGTAGAAACGAAATGTTCTTTCCGCTGCATCAGACGAACCGGCGCACACTGGGACGGATTACGAATTTACGGCGACAAAAATAAAATCCAGTTCATTTCATTTTTTTGTCTCACATATTACCTTATGATGACATTCTGATGATTCTAATATAAAATTAGACTATATTATTTATATATATATATATATATATATATATATATATATATATATATATATATATATATATATATATATATATATATATATATATATATATATATATTTAAATATATTTTGTTGAGTTTGAAGATTTTGATTTTTGATCAAATTAAACATTAGTGTTTGTATCTTATCTTCATAGATTATAATTTCTAGGAAATTGTTTTATACATATCGTTAACAAAGTTAACATCATTGCGTATAGAACGTATAACTAATCTTTCTTTAACAAACTTTCTTGAAAACAACTACTTCACTGGCAAACACGTCGACTGACATTGAATTACATTACGAAAGTTTTTTTTTGGGTTCTACATAACCCTGTGATTTGAGACTATAGACTATATTTAAGACTATATTAGATGTACACGATTAATTAAAAATGCAAATTTAAGTGCAAAAAATATTTTTTTTATATGACAAAAGTGCAACATTTTTTTACAAATTCACAACCGTCGTTGACACAAAACTTATCCAACACATATTGTACTAATCGTTCATTACACTTTAACGAAGAAAACTTTCATCTCTTAATACAAAAAATAGTTCATTCCTATTCAACGTTCTCTCTTGCAAATGGTGGTCATCACGACTACCTGGAAAAAATGGTGTAATTCTCTGTAAGGTGGAACGATGTGGACGGGATTTTTGCTTTTCTAGAATTGTCAATGTTTGTTTGGTTTTACAAAGTATTTAATTTAACGGGACTATGCGGAACTTTTTTTAAAAATCAATTTATTGCAGTTTATTACAAAAAAAAATTAATTTACGATAATCGTTAACAAAACTTTTTTTTTAACCGTGTTGATTAAAACTTTCTACAAATTTGATATTATTACATGTAAATACATACTTGAAGCTATATTCTCCATATTTAAAAAGTTCACCATTTTTTAACACAAACACAAAACAGACGTAGTTACTTTGTAAAAAATCCAGCGCAACTAATTCCTTTTTGGTACCTAGGGGACAAAAGCGATGTATAACACGTTCCCACAACCAATGGAATTGGGTTTTCGCATTTATTTGTTTATAGTATTATGGATGGGTTATCTATCAATACATTTTAAGCGGTTTTGCTTAATTGTGAGACATTGTAAAATTCTATTTTTGTCGCCGTAAATTCGTAATCTGTCCCATTGTGCGGCGATCGCATACTTGTCCGCCAAATGTCGAAAGACGTGCCAGGGACGCGGCCAGAAGATGCAAGGAAAAAATTGAGCCGCAGACCAAAGTTGCTCCTTAAATCGCCTAAAAAGCAAATTTCAGTTTTTTGTACCTGTAGGACGCTCTGTGGGATTTGTGCGCGGCAGACTGACACTGATGAAAAACTGTCCTACGCCGGAAAATGATATTTTGCCGTTTCGCCGTACAAGAGGAAAGGAGTTTTCGCGGAAAATATGAGGAAATGTTAAAACGCACCTACAGCCGCAACCTGCAGGGGCGGAACGTTGTAAAACTTGTAATAAATAACCTAATTCCTTGCTCGATCTCATGGAAAAAAAAATCTCGAGAAAAATTGCATTTTTAACCAATTTTTAATAATTTTCAATAAAAACTTAATTTTTCGACCAATAATTTTTATTAAAGGCGAAATGTAGCCTAAATATATAAATATATTCAACCTGTTCGTAGCTCTCTAATATTAAGTCTTATTAAGACTACAAAACAAATCGCATGTTGAAACAACTACTTCCCATGCTAATACAACGCAGGATATTGATTTATACAACAGGCATTTGTATGTTATTACAAGTACATACCCAGTACATTTTGATGTGATTATCGAGCACCAGATAAATAATATTGTTTCTAAGATAATTTCGTTCTTTTTAAATTAAGTGGATATCAATAATAATTTAAAAAGAAATAAATGTTCTTAAAAACCGTAAGGGCTCCCTATACATTGTCTAAGATCTAGACACCAAGCACAAGTGTAAGCAGGGGCAGAGGAGGTCAAAGTCCACTAGGACATTGTTCTACCTTACTTATGTTCTAACTTTGTAGTAGTAGTAACTTTGTTCGGTTGTAAACTATAAAAATGCATTCCATGTAACTCCGCAGGGAGAAGATCTCTTTTAACTGGATTTTTGAAAAATGGCAATACACCCATTTCTTCATTTTTAAAGAATAATTTAAATACCAGTCTTCACATCTCTAACATCTCGAGTTTTTGATATACAGCGTGCGACAGTGAAGCGGGAAATTTTGAAAATCCAATAGTTCATTTTCTGTTCAGTAGAAAGCGTGGAGGTTTTGGTGTATTGTTTTTCATTTAATGCCATTTCTAAAACACGGCGCAGTGGCCCTATGTACAACGTGGTTTTTGCAGAAAATCATTTTATAAAAATGATGACTGTGTGACTAACAAAGAAAACAGTCGATATTGGAATGGGAAAATATCGAGAAAACCCCGGCGAATTATATGAAAAGCCATTACATTGTCACATAAGTGTAAACTTAGACAAATCAACCATAACGGCAATTGAAAATTTCCATACAAAATTAATAAACGAAATAGACAGGGGAAAATGTGCAATGGGAATCTTTTGTGATCTGTCGAAAGCCTTCGACTGTGTATCGCATAATAAACTGTTTGAAAAACTGGAACTATATTGAATCAGAGGTAAAACACAAATCTGGTTTCAGTCGTATTTAACACAAAGAAATCAATTCGTTACGATCCGAAACGGCGTATCTAATTCAATCCATACGTCGGTGGGGGTGCCACAAGGAACCATCTTAGCACCTATTGATATGATATTTGCGCTATACATAACGGATCTTATACACTACATTGGAACCGATAATTGCACAACGTACACGGACGACACAAGTATTATGGTCTCAGGGTCAACAATACAGGAAACAGAGAACGTATCAAAACAGATCTTGGACAAATTGCACCAATGGTTTGCGGAAAATAATTTATTTCTGAATGCATCAAAAACTAAATATATTATTTTCCAATTAAATAGAAAAAAATATACTAGAAATTTAGATCTGACGATCAACAATAGTGAAATAGAAAAAACCTGCAACATAAAATTCCTGGGAGTGTACTTGGAGGAGCATCTTAAATGGAACGTCATGATAGATTCAATTCTGAAGAAATTGAATTAGAAAGCTTATATATGCTTAGAATTTTACGCGATCTACTAGATAAACAAGTAATATCACGCTGAAGTAGTATCAATATTGGCATACGGAATATTAGTATGGAGCTCTTCTACTCACACAAAAAGAATACTTCTCGCCCAAAAAAGAATATCAAGAACGATTGTGGAAATCAAAGTAATAAGTTCGTGCAAGCCACATTTTATAAGACTTAAAATTTTAACAGTGCCATGTGTCCACCTGTGGGAAGTGGCATGCTTCATATTCAAAAATAGACATCTATTTGCCACTAAAGGTAATTTCCACAAATGAAACACCCGAAACACGACAAACTTAAGAACTGCAAAAAGCAAGCTCACACTATGTAGCGAAGCACCAAATCGGATAGGAGTAAAAATATTCAACAAATGAAGGAAAAACCAAACCGCCAAACTAAAGGATGCAACAACATATAGATCTTTGAGAAAAGAAACTAAAAAATGGATAATAAAATTCTAATTGAAAAATGTTTCTACCCCATAAAGGAGTTTTTGGAATGCAGCTAATACACAATTTCATTTTCAATTATCTTATTTGTATAACTTTTGTACATCCCAAGATTACCTTTTGATTTGATTTAAACTTTCATTATCTGGCATTATTGGGCCATCATTTTTACAAAACGATAGAGAAAACTGTTAATTCTGACCGCTACTCACACATAGTCAGAACATTTTTCATGCAACAGCTCCCGATGTTTCCGGAAATTATTTTTTTCTAGCAGGATGGTTCCACAGTCATACTGCTCGCATTACTATAGGCATTGATACCGAATTACCAGATCAACAGAGGGGATTCTGTACAAAAAAGCGAACTGGCCGGACTTTGAGGAAAAGTTTCTAATTCTTAGTAAAAACTTATAAACAACCATTGACGAATGTTTTCTCCTCTGAACAAGTTTTTTCCTTCGCACATGCATTTAACGCATGTCTGGTTAACACATTCACTGCCGCCGTGACACCGGTGACCCGGCGGTGTTTGCATACTTTTTGCATATTACAGACCAGCACATCACTGGGTCACCGGTGACCCATTTCGTTAAAATCAGCTAAAATAGTTCATTGGGGTCCCTAGAGAAAGAAAATAAATACCAAATCATTATAACTATCGATTTTGTAAAGTGGTTTAAATCGGTGATACAGGAAAGTCATAAAATCAGTCATAGAATGTGTTAAAGCTGCTCAAGAAACCATTCCACCAAGAAAACACTTTAAACATTCTGTCCCATGGTGGACTCCAGAACTAACCCTCCTCCGAAAGCCAAACAACCGTCTAAGACGTAAATACCAGCAAAGTTCAGGACAAATCAGAGAACACAGACGCATATTTTACCAAAAGAAGCATAGGGAATATAAATCACGGATCCTAGAGACAAAGAAGGAAAAATGGCCCGAATTCTGCACAACTTCCAATGAGAATCCTTGGGGTATACAAAATTATCAGGGGGAAGAAACCCTCCACAGGTTACCTTACTGGTTTGAAACTAGGAGAATCTACTCTCGAAGAGGCTACTCATGTTCTGCTAGACACATTTTTCCCAGACGACACAGGGGTAGAAAACGACACACACCGAGATCAGAGAAGAGGCAATAACAGGGAAAGGAGGATCGAATGAGTTATTTTTTTCCCTTATGGAGGTTGAATTGGTCATTGCACGAATTAACCCAAATAAAGCGCCAGGTATCGATGGAATTTCATCAGACATTGTTCAAGTTGCGTTCAAATCTTGCGTTCTCACTTTTTAATAAGTGCCTAATTTATAGGGTTTTCCTGCCTGCTGGAAGCAACAAATTGTAAAAATAATTCCCAAACCGGATAAACCTTAAGCAGCAAAAGACTTCAGACCGATTATCTTGCTTCCTATTGTAGGAAAAATCCTAGATGCACTACTCATTTCAAGAATCGAGCATTTCTACTACAGTCACAAGCCACTCAACAAAAATCAGTATGGATTTCGCAAAGTAGTTGGCACAATCGATGCAGTTACCAAAGTTATAGAGTTCATAAGGTCATCAAGAAATAAACAGCAATAATTTGCAGCCATATCCTTGGGCATAAGCGGAGCCTTTAATTACGCCTGGTGTCCGTTAATTATCCATCGCCTTATCTCACAAGACTGTCCGTACAACCTTATTAATTTGGCAAAGTGTTACTTCGCAGAAAGAAAAGCCATTATCTCAGAGCCAGGTATTTATATAGAAAAAATCGTTAGAAAAGGTTGTCCGCAAGGTTCGGTCAGGTTCAAAATTCTGGAAACTTTTATGTAATTCGATATCTGATAAACACCTTCCAGAGGACTGTGAGTTAGTTACCTAAGCGGATGACACAATGCTTGTCGTCAATAGCAGAACAATCACCAGGCTAAAACAGAAAAGTAACCAGGCCCTGTATACCCATCGCCAATGGACACTAGAATGCAAACTCAACTTCAATGCAGCAAAGACAAAGGCCTTATTTGATTGGTATTGAGACCGGTTTTTGCTCTTCCAGATGAACGTATTAAATGCCAAGAGTATATTAAGTACCTAGGTATTCTGATCGGTAGGTGTCTACATTTTAAAGCCCACAAGTAGACTTGTGCCCAAGTCAAAAACTGTACCTTAAGAATGGGCATAGCTTCTGGGAAGGAATGGGGTCTTAATAAATGAGTTCTATCAGATATTTACCGGGGAGCCTTACTTTATGGGGCCTGAATATGGCAGATGTCGTGTAAATCAAAGGAAAACCTGAAACTCCTGGTAGCGCAACGTCCTACCACCATTCGAGCAGCCAAAACCTACCGCACGGTCTCTACGGAGGCAGCCTGTGTCATCTCTTGTCTTCCTCCAATAGACTTAAAAGTCGAACAAGCTGCACTCACCGTCAATATGCAGTCCATGGATGAAAATCTGTTTAGAGAAGTTACAGGATTAAACGCCTCCCCAAACCAAACCGAAACACGCGCTAATATCTACGGAGGTCTCTAGGGAGGCAACCTGTGTCATCTTTTGTTTTGCTACAATAGACTTAAAAGTCAAACAAGCTGCACTCACCGTCAATGTGCACTCCATGGAGGAAAATCTGTTTAGAGAAGTTACTGGATAAAACGCTTCCCCAAACCAAATCGAAACACGCGCAAATATAAAAGAATTTGAAGAGAAGAAGAATTTTTATTTATTCATCCCTCAAATGTTAGCCACATGAAATACTATCTGACCTTGACAAACTCGAAATTGAAATTGTCCACTCAAATATATACAGATGGCTTAAAATCCAAATGCGGAGTCGGGTCTGCTTTTGTCGTATACAGGGGGATGAGGAAATATTCCATGAACAGCTTAGATTAGAAAATTACTGTTTTTCTTCCAAGAAAATTAATCTCCCAAGCAGAGCTCGTCGCAATTAAGAGGGCTCTGCAATATGTCTCCATAAACATAGACCACATCCAATTTTCTTCAATCATCTGCGATAGCCGATTAGTGTTGGAAGCCTTAAAATATCTGACAAGGCCCACAGAACTTTAAGTGGAAACGTAGCAGGCGGCAGAAGACATCCGGCAGAGTCAACTTACGACGGCACTGGGTGAAAGCTCATGCTGGAGTAGTCGAAAATGAACTTGCAGATAGTCTGGCAAAGCAAGCTTCAGGCATAAATCCTTCTGGTGAAGATTTGCAGGATATCCCACTTTCATACACTAAAATACCTAGGGAAACTATTAATCAAATGATAGCTTCCTCCATCCTAAAAGAATTGCAGTTGAGATATAATGCCTGGGCTCTAGACGAAGAATTTTATACCCAACGTAGAAGATTGGACGAAAATGGATCTACAGCTGACAAACCACGCGGTGCGACTGGTCATGGAAACTTTCAGGCCTACCTCCACAGATTTGGAAACAGGGAATCACCGCTATGCACATGCGGCGAAACGGACTCACATGTGCTATTCAATTGTCTTCTCACAGAAGACTGGAGAATCTAGACCGAATTAAGAATTAATGGAGCCGGAGGTATCTGGCCAAAAAACGAAACTATTAAAAGTTGAAGAGAAAAGTTGAAGATTAAAGAATTAAAAGCAGCAAATAAAAACAAAACATGGTGGAAAAACTTTAACAGCAGTGCTCAATTTAAGAGACTTGACCATGATTAAACAAACTAAGTTCTAAAAATATGGCCATGATGACAGCATAGCCAGAATAGTGTCTTTTAGACCGTATGCTGAATACATATGGTACAGCATATGTGAAAACAAATAAGCTGTCTATTACTGCTATAAAAGAACAGATATCCAAACATGGCAACATCTCGTGGCCTGCAAGATCCCCAGATTTCAAAAATCCCCAAATTTGTAATCGCCTGCGACTTTTTTCTTTGGGGATTTCTGAAGAGCATTGCTAGACCGTAAACCATAGCGGAATTAAAAACGAATATCAGACAAAAATCGCACGGATTCAACCTGACCTGCTTAGTCGAGTGATGGATAATTTTAGGTCAAGATTATAAGAATGTTTAAACAGAAATGGTTCTCACTTGAGCGGCGTTATTTTTAAAAAGTAAAATGGCATATTATCTAATAATAAATGTTTTATCAAAAAAGTTGGTACTTTAAATATTGCTACTTCACTAGCGGACCCTGTATAACTATCTCGCGTTTGCAGCCCTTAACTATCTCGCTCATTTTAAAAACGAATAAAAAAATTAGCAATTTTCAACCAGTAACTTTAATCACCACTAAAACCCAAGTGCTTCAAAAGAAGAAATAAAAACTTGCGTTTCTTGTTAACAAGTCAATTTTGTTAGGCAGTAAACCATAAAAATCCATTTGTCGTAATTTAAAGCTTTTATGTTCCTCCGCATAAAAGCTCGCAATCGCTCGCACAATTCCTCCGCTCGGCGGACTTACGTAACTCCGTTGCGCAAGATTTACGGCAGGCATCGAGTTTAATTAAACCGGCGAACGTCTTCATTTCAATTCCTAACAATCGCATGCGGCCGGAGGTGTGTGGGAACTTTTAAACAAACATCTCATTCTTAACTCTGCTGCGGATTAAGTAACAGTAACTAGATTGTAAGCGCGCATCCATCTACCCATTTATTACTCACTCTTTTATTTCTTCTCTCAATTACTAATTTCTTCTTGTTACAACAGACAAAGTTATAAAGAGAAATAATATAATAACTTAGTTTTAATAACCATTGGTTTAAATAAAATCAAATTTAGTTCTTGTAGATTGATAAGAATGTAAGATTGATATATGTGCACTTTCGGAAACCAAAAAGAAAGGCAAAGGCAACACAAAATATGGCGAGTACAACTTATTCTATAACGGCAAAGACAAGAACGAAAGAGCAACCTCCGGTGTCGGGCTACTAATACATGAGAGGCTCCAAAACAACATCCACGACACAAAATATATTTCCGATAGAATACTGCAGGTGACCATCAGTCTACAAAAACCCAAACACACGCACCTAGTGAGCGTCTATGCCCCAGATACTGGCAAACCGAAGAACGAAATAGATCAATTCTATCAGAACCGCCAGGCAGTACTAGATAACATCCCAAGACAAGACGAGGTAATCTTACTGGTAGACCATAACGCTCGAATTGGAAACAACGTAGTACCCGGTGCTAAAAAACCATTCAACGAAGAAAGTAACAACGAAAGCGGAGAATTGTTAACTCAGATATGTGCTATTAACGAACTAAGAATTAATAACACATACTTCCCTCACAAACCACAGCACAAATTTACATTCGAAAATACTCGAGGCTAGAAATCAGTGATTGATTACATAATTACAAATAAAAACATTCACCCAAACAGAATCCAAGACGTCAGAGTCTTAACATCTGCAAACGCGGTACTGGCAACATAACTTAGTACTGGCCAAAATAACTGCCAACGTTCAATACACTAAAAAACAAACGCCCGTTAAAGTAAACAAAATAGATATTAAATCACTCATGGTCCCATCAACAAGACTCATATACCAGCAAAGACTCAATAAGAAAATAAAAAGTAACCATATTGTTGAAACAGATAACGCTGAAGATGCCTGGCAAAAAAAATAAATCAAACGTACTCAAAGCTGCCGAAGAAGCTGCTGGAAGAAGAACATCATATAAATCTACCAAACCAAACACAAAACCATAGTTTACTAAGGAAGTCAAAGACCTAGCAAACGAAAAGCGCAAAGCATACCTGAAATACAGATCACAAACCCTAACACTGGATGAATACAAATCCGTAAGAAATACAACCAACAACAAAATCCAATACATTAAAAGAGCACATTGGTAAAGTTTCTCGGCAGATATGGAACACGACCTTTACGGAGGCCAGAGGAAGATCTGGAACATGCTAAGGAATAGGAAAAAACCAATCAACGAACACATAAACATAACGAAAATTGCATTTAACGATTGGGAAAAACCATTCTTTCAACTCTACAGCGATGACATAGACGCAGTAAATCCTGACACAGAACAGCATACTAACAACACTCAAAAACCGTGTCCGATGAGAAACTGAAACAATCTATCACCAAATTGAAAAACCGCAAGTCCGCGGGAATAGACGAAATATCCAACGAATTACTGAAGCACGGAGGGAACATACTATCCAAAGAGCTACACGTGTTCTTTAACAAAATCATATAATCCAAAAAAATTTCAAACGAATGGAAATAAAGCATAACCATCCCAATCTTCAAGAAGGGAAGCAAAAAAGACCCAACAAACTATCGAGGAATTACGCTATTAAGTTCAGTACTAAAACTATTCACTAAAATACAGACAGAAGATATATCCTCTCATGGCATATGCGAAGAGCAACAAAGCTTCAGAAAAAACTGGTCAAACGTAGATGCCATCTTTTCTATCAGGCAAATTGCTGAAAAGGCTATAGAAAACAACAAAACAGCATATATGTGTTTTATAGATCTGACAACAGCATTTGACCGCGTAATACTCATGACGTTGTGAAACTTCTCAAAAAGAAATACGTGCATCCGGATATTTCAAGCATTGTTGCGGATTTAAATACTAACAACTGAACCCAAATACAAGTAGAAGGCAGAAAGACACGCAGACTACCCATGCAAACTGGAATAAGACAAGGCGATAGCCTAAGCCCCATCCTCTTCAACTTGATTATGGACGAACTTATAACGGAAGTAAAAAAGGTTGGAAAGGGATACTCACTAGGGAACAAAGAACAAAAATTAATGGACGATGCCATGCTGGTCTCAGAAGATGAAGACAACGTACAGAGAATGTTCTATCAGTTGGAAAGACAGCTGCCAAATACAACATGGAGATATCGGTAGCAAATTCAAAAGCGTTAACCATCTCAAAAGAGCCCAGAAGATGTAAATTGGCTATATACAATAAACCAATAAAACAAGTTATCAGTTTCAAATATCTAGGCGTCAACATCACGAGCAGCAGAGACCTCCAAGAAGAAGTAAAGGCTCAAACAACCAAAGCAGCTTTAATATCAGGATTCCTTAGAGATATAATATGGCGAAGCAAGCACTTGTCCATTGAAAACAAAGTCCGCATATTTAAGACCTGTGTGAGACCCCTTATGACCTACGCTGTAGAAACAAGAGCCGAAAACTCCACAACTCCTCCAAGGTCTTCCGATTTGTGGCAACATTGTGTTGTTATGGAACTTTTCATAGTTGAAATTTTTTTGTACGCATGCGTCAATTTCCGCCGTGTTTTCGGGCATTTTTTTGAAGTATAATCAGTGAAAATGTGCCCGAAACTTTCATTTTCCCGCCTTTTAAACAAGACAGACGCGCATGCACTTAACTAACCGTACAATGGTCTATTCAGCTACGTTTGTATTTTGCTATAGCCCCCATTTACGCAGTTTGGCTTTCGGATTGCGGTCGTAACGAGAGAAGCCATCTTCACAGTCCAAGTCATGATACAGAGGTGTAGAGACATGGGATGTACACGTTTGTTTCATTGACTTCTCCAAAGCGTTTGACACTGTACAACATGATACATTGATCCAGGTGTTTTCCAGTTGTTTCCAGGAAACATGGATAAGAAAGACTTAAGAATTAACGCAAACCTGTATTAGTAACAGACAGCTGCCATAAAAGTGAATAACATAACCTCGCAAGAAGAATGCATCCGGAGAGGCGTGAGGCAAGGTTGTGTACTATCTCCAATCTTGTTCAACATATATTCTGAGAAAATTTTCTAGTACGCCCTTATTGATCTTTCGGCATGCCTCACTGTATTCCTACTCAGGATATCGCACGACTAACGCTATCATATCAATCCACTAGAACTAAATTTGAAGCATTAAACGCAAACGAAGGTATTGAGATGAATGGAGAAAACATCAATAACATACGATTTGCTGATAATACCATCATAGTAGCAAACACCTTGGAGAGCCTACAGAATATAATGAAAAAACCACAAGCGAACGGTATGGACTCAGATTAAACACCCCAAAGACATAATACATGGTGATATCTAAAAACGAGGGCCCGCACCAAGAAACACAATACTTACAATGAACGCGTTGAGAGAGTAGAGATTAGTAGTTAGAGGGTACCAAGGTAGACATAAATGTACCCTCATAAATGACGACTGGGATTACTCCAAAGAAATTCGTGTAAAAATAGAACAGATATTCTTTCTACAAACTAAAGAAAATGTTCTTCCCCAGTGAATTTTCACTTCCCCCTAAAATCCGAATGGTAAGGTGCTATATCATGCCTGTTCTCCTATATGGCGTGGAGGCCTTAACATTGACAGAGGCGACGCAAAATAGGCTGGAGACTTTCGAGTTTTAAATATATAGACGCATCTTGCACATATCACGGATCCAACATACGATTTGCTGATAATACCATCATAGTAGCAAACACCTTGGAGAGCCTACAGAATATAATGAAAAAACCACAAGCGAACGGTATGGACTCAGATTAAACACCCCAAAGACATAATACATGGTGATATCTAAAAACGAGGGCCCGCACCAAGAAACACAATACTTACAATGAACGCGTTGAGAGAGTAGAGATTAGTAGTTAGAGGGTACCAAGGTAGACATAAATGTACCCTCATAAATGACGACTGGGATTACTCCAAAGAAATTCGTGTAAAAATAGAACAGATATTCTTTCTACAAACTAAAGAAAATGTTCTTCCCCAGTGAATTTTCACTTCCCCCTAAAATCCGAATGGTAAGGTGCTATATCATGCCTGTTCTCCTATATGGCGTGGAGGCCTTAACATTGACAGAGGCGACGCAAAATAGGCTGGAGACTTTCGAGTTTTAAATATATAGACGCATCTTGCACATATCACGGATCCATCATATCACAAATGAAGAAGTTCTCCAACAAATCGGTAAAAATAAAGAACTGCTCAACATCGTGAAAGAAAGAAAGCTGCAATACTTAGGGCATATGATGCTAAATGACAAATATCGCATATTACAGTTAGTCATACAAGGAAGAGTAGATGGGAGAAGAGGACCAGGCAGAACACCTAACTCCTGGCTTAACAACTAAGCCAAGATTGCCATGCTAATTTCCAACATCCGCGGCGGATAGGGCACTCTAAGAAGAAGATAGCCCCCATTTAATCACGCTTCAACAACTCAGAAAAATTGTGAAAATTGTGAAAATTCAACAAAATTGTGAAAATTTATTATCATTTGTGCTCCGTAAATTAGACGTTACGCGAACTTTGTGATGTTTACGGTCGTAATGATCGTCCATACAAGACCACGATTGAACGATTGATGTAGAGATTTGAGAAAACTGAGTTGGTCTGTAATCGAATAAAACCTATATGTGATCGTCTCAGGCGTTCGACCGAAAACATTGCTGCTATCGCTGAAAGTGTGCTTGGAAACCAAAATATGTCCATTTTTCGTAAATAGATATGTAATTAAACACAATTGCCACATTTGGGTCGATACCCATCCACAGGAGATGCTGCAGGTTCATTTGTATCCTGAGAAACTGATTGTTAGGTGCGGATTGTAGTTGGAAGGCATCATTGGCCCGTACATCTTAACGAAAGAGATCACACGGTGACTGAACGGTATAGAATAGTGCTAGCGAACCTATGGCACGCGTGTCACAGCTGACATGTAGGAAAATTGTATTGGCACGCGAACTATTCCTCATGCGTGCCTTCTAAACTTCTTTTGCCTTCTAGAACTTTAGGATTTCTAATAGAAATTTTTAAGTTGTGGGGTGATACGCGGTAGTATCACTCACGGTATGCAGAGGAATTTATTTACATGGACGATATATATACAAATGTACAAGAGATACAAACACTTGTGAGGGAATGAGTGGAGCTGGACTCTCTGAACTGGACTCGACTGGTCTAGTTGACTGACTGTTGGCTGAGTCTAGTTGAACTGGGTCCACTGGCTGGACCAGTGAGTCCACTGGTTGGACTGAACTGGACTCGTTGGTTGGTTGCACCTGACTGTTGAACTGAACTGGAGTCGACTTGCTGACTGGTTGCGCCTGACTGTCCTGCTGGACTGTTTGCGTCTGACTGTGTGGATTGAAGTGTAGTCGACTTGCTAACTTGTTGCGCTTGACTGTCTTGCTTGAGTGTCTGAACTTCTAGCTGAGTCTGGTTGACTGGGTCCACTGGCTGGACCGGGGTGAATGGGTCCACTGGCTGGACTGAACTGGACTCGTTGGTTGGTTGCGCCTCACTGTTAAACTGAACTGGAGTCGACTTGCTGACTGTTTGCACCTGACTGTCTGGACGGAAATGACTTCCTTGTTCGGGGGTTCAGATATTTATGTTATGTCCAGTTATGTCCAGATATACTGGTCCCTCATCTGGGGGTGATTTTGGCTATTTGTCGCTTTGGTGATTACCGAATCTCGGGAAAAACATCTTTGACCCTAATAAAATATTTTCGGAAATTATTTTTAAAATATTTGGGTAATCACCGTAATGCCCTCGTAAAACGAAAAGTACAAATATTTCTTAATCTGCTCGAGGATTACATTACCGACCCTAATCAAATATTTTCGGAAATTGTTCGAAAATGGGGTAATTACTATATGGGTATTTACTATAATGCCCTCGTAAACTAAGAAATAAAAGTGAAACGGCTTATTGCCGCTACATCACCCCCTTGCCAGTGATAACGCTATGTAGAGTTTGTTGCGGTGTTTGTTCGTAGACGTCTGGTAGACGGTTGAAGTCGTTACCGTAGACGTTGTTTGTTGTTGCAGGCGTCCTGATAGACGGTTGAATTCGTCATTGTTGTCGCTGTTGCGATGTTTGTTCGTAGACGTCTAGTAGACGGTTGAGGTCGTTACCGTAGACGTTGTTTGTTGTTGTAGGTTTGTTGCAAGGCGTATTCGTGGATGTCGTGTGCTGATAGGCGATTTCCTATGCAAAACCAGCTTGCACCTATCAGTCGCTGTTGCTGCATTTGTTGATAGACATCTGGTAGACGGTTGAAGTCGTTACCGTAGACGTTGTTTGTTGTTGCAAGTTTGTTGCAAGGCGTCCTCGTGGACGTCGTTTGCTGATAGGTGGTTTCTTAAGCAAACACCTATCAGTATGAGTCGATCCGGAAGGTTAACAAGTCGATAGCGGCCTCGTAGATGGTAGAAGACGTCGTAGACGTGGTTGTTGCCGGCGTCCTCGTGGATGATTGAAGGCGTCATCGAAGAGGTTGTTGTTTGTTGCAGGGCGGAAGCGGCATCATGAGGCGTACGAGAGGCGGTGTTCGGACCAGAACTTGTGTCGGACTTGATGAACTCGTCTCGCTTCGCTGGGTCCACGGGTTGGACCGGAATGAGGCTTGTTGCCGCTACAAAGTTTCTCAATTTACTTTTGTGCAACATCAAAGGTGTAAAATATAAAACGTATTTTATTGAGGCTAATACGGTAACTGATTTTGACTATCACATTGTAAAAGTTGAGCCGGCACGTCAGTATTTCAAATTTAAAAAATTGGCACGCTGCCGGAAAAAGGCTCGCCAACTTTTTCTGGCCAGCAGTGGATGATATGAGCATAGACGACATGTGATATCAGCAAGATGATGCCTCGTATCACACAGCGGGTGATATGCGTGAGTTATTGCATTGGGGCGCGTTTTTTCGAAAAGAGCTGATGTCGAGCGACCACCAAGATTGTACGATCTATCGCCCTTAGACTTTTTTCTTTGGGGCTACGTTGAGTCAACTTTTTCCCAACTAGAGAAAAACATTAACCAAACCATTTCGGAAATCCAGCCCGACTGAATGAAGAAGATATCCGAAATTGAACCTTGCGAATCGAACAATGCAAACGCAACTGGAGGCCATTAGCATCATGTAATTTTTAAAATATATTGATATCGAATGTTGTGTGCAAATAATAAAAAAATCCACCATGTCTGACATACAACTATATTTTATACATTCACACACCAATAAGTACACATTAATAAGAAAATTATTGTATGTTAAGGAATTAAGGATGCCCTTTACTTAATCGTGAGTAAAAGTAACCAAATCGTGTATGAAAGTTCAGTGTAAATCAAATGGAGTTTCATTATTAAACGATTTCTGTTTGTTGTTACTATGGAAACAACTCGCAAAACATAGACGTAGTGAAAATAAATTTTGAATTAATTTTTCTTATTTTGAATCAAGAAGACCCGGCCTCTCAGTCTGGATTTATCTGGCTTTAATATAACTTAACCTAACCATAACCTAATCTAGATTACATCTAGGTTTAGCTAGATTAGGTTAGTTTAGATTAGCTAGATTACATCGATACCGACCAAATCGTGTACCCGTAACTGTACGTTTTTTATAGTTAGCAATTTTTGTCACAGAGGCTCTGAACAAGTATTTTGTCTGTCAAGATTACAATTTTTCAATATTATAGCTAACAACCAAAGCTCCTTTTGATTTACATTGGACATTTACGCACGATTTGGATACTTGTACCATTTTTTTGGAGATTTAACAGTATTTTAACATGCTTTGTAGATAAAATAATGTATGATACACGTGTGTCAGAGGCATTCATTGCGATTAAAGTACTCGCCATCGCCTCGTGCTTTAAACTTTGCAACTCATGCACAAAAGCCCTTCTTCACACACTAGTATCATAAACTACTGTTGTTTAAATTTTATATTTCACGCGCGCTTGTTGAAAGACCCGTTACTAAATTTCATACCCAATTTTATTCTAAATCACTACTAATGACTCTAGATGTCTTAAATGTTGTAGTTAATGTAAAACTCTAATTTAAAATGAAAGTTCTAAAAAAACTGTTTTTTGCAATTCTTATTTGTATGCGGTGTGAATTTATAATAGAATTTAATTCCCAATTGCGATGATTACATATTTTTTGTCTGTTCGTTTTCTTTTATGGCGAAAAGAAATTAAGTTGCGGTTCGGTGCAACCGAAAGCTAATAAATTTAATTCTCCACAGAAATTTTACTTGCGGTCGAAATGCTTCCCACCGAAAAGTGTACGGATAGATTTCATCAAACCGCAATTATTAATTTCTCGGTAGCTTCAACTTCCACAAACATTTTTCACAATAATTAGCCAAAACTACAAAAAAACAATTCTGTTTGCGTTTTTAATTAAGCAATCAGCAGATTTTTTATGTAACTGTAATCATTTGGTATTTGAGGATTTAACAACGCTTCATACGTAATTGACATTTCCGATAATTTTCTGTGTAATTCCGTTTTGAGGAGGAACAGTTTCTATTTGGTGGACCGTTTCAAATTCTTAAATTGGATGGATTTCTTTTATTAAGCACACATTTCGTCTATTTGCCAGTTTTTGCTGCTCCCAAACTCATGATACATCACTTTTTATTAACACGTTCGTCACCGTGTCACCAGTATCTGGATGAAGGGTGCACTTCCGTTGGGGTCCCCCAAATATGGATGACAAATATAAATATAGTTTTTTTGACACTTTTCCTGACTCTTCTTCCTGACTCACCATTGTTCTGGTAACATAGGGCACACATCCTTCTTAAATGCTTGTCCTGTCGATTCTGGCGAATTACCAAATGACGTATTACTTTCTTTGTTTAATTGATATTATTGTTGGCAACAGTATTTTCTGATAACAACAATTCGGTGAAGTTCCCGAAATTTTCTTATTTTTATTTTATTATTTGTGGCACGATGCAAATAGTGTAGTAACACTATTAAGGGCATAAAGGTGTTGAGTAAGGGGTGAATTCTTGGTTTTATGAGCGGGAGTTTAAGAATTCAAGAGGAGATGCGAGTTGTTTGAGGTTTTGTCGGGTTGTCTTTGGTGGTGCGTGTGGCGCGGACTTACGTCGGTCGTGCTATCAAAACCAAAAAATATAAAGATATTACTTTTTCAAAATATTATGTGCGGTATATCACAGAATAGTCGATCATGTTTTAGAATACACATCCCTTAATAGACCTTTTCGTAGTTGATTTTTTTTGTGCGCATGTGTCAATTTCCGCTTGTTATACGTCTAAAAGTGCCCGAACTTTTTGACGTATAACTAAATATGTGCCCGAAACTTTCATATTCCCGCCTTTCAAACTTGGCCGATCCGCATCCGCAACCTCCGCAGAACCTCTTCATTATCCTTGAGGTCCCGCAATAAAGCATACACAATAGTTAACTTCCATGCACCTACTTATCATCATCAGCCTGTATGTCCCACTGCTGGGCACCGGCCTCTTCTCTGCCACATAGCCAACCTCAGCACTAAGATTTGAATATGGGGGTCTTACAATTTAACGTCGAATCCGAACGACAAATTTCCAGAGAAGGTGTTAAGCCGGCTCCACACGTTGGCTCACATGGCCAGGCCTATGTGTGTTCCAACATTTGCTGTACTTTCACACACCACAAGTGGGCGTCTACATATTGACTCACAAGTGCCAACTTGTCAGTTCACAAGTTGTAGAGCCAATGGTAATGGTGATAAAGGTCTGGTGATCTTGATCTTGAACTAGCGGTTGCTGCTTTTTATATAGCATCTGCTGCATACAATGTACAACTATTATGGCCAATGCGTGGAGGGAAAACTTGTCATGTGGGAGCATGCGCCAATTCCTTTGAAGCGGGACAGAAAACAGACATCCCTATGGCCAGCCGCCAATGAATGTGCCAACCTCCACCAACCCATTCACAAGCGTGGTAACAAATAGTGGTAGGTGGAAACGAGGTTACAACCCTGACCTCATTTTCAGCAGTAACAGAATCAGCGAACGATGTGTAAAATCTGCCTGTTCTCCAATACCTAATACACTGCACCGGCCAATAATGTGCCAAATATTTGCTGCCGTTAGACCTCAGAAGGTACCATTCCGCAGGAGGTACAACTTCAAGAAAGCTGACTCGTCGAAATTTGCAGATATGTTGGACATCGAAGTGTCAAGAGGTTCAATAGAACCCACGCCAGAATACTATGACATCTTCACCACAACTGTAAAGAATTGCTCCAGAAGGTCTATACGTCGCGACTTCATTTATCCCTGGTCTCACATCAGATGAAGCCGCCCTACTCACAGAATACAGGAAGTTATTTGAAGAAAACCCTTTCAGTGAATCAACAGTAGATACTGGGAACTGACTCATCTCCGTCATTAGACCAACAAAACAGGATATATAAGAAATATAGAAGAAATATCGAAATATAGAAGAGCTGAATCTGAGAAGAGACAGCCAAAAGGCATGGAGACTTTTAAGATATCTAAGCAATGATCCGACAAAGACCTCTGTACATTACAACGCCACTGCCAACCAAATAGCACATGACACTTTTGACGAACGAGAAGCGCATCCACAAGCACAAAGTGCCCATACATCAAAGAGAAACTCAAGAGGAAAGTAACGATCTTACAATACCACTCAGAATGGCAGAACTGGAGTAGGTTAAAACCTATGAAAAAACCTAATGAAAACCTATTGAAACCTACCAAACAGACTAAAATGGAAAATCAGCCAGCTTGGATGACATTCGGACATAACAAGTTAAGCACTTCGGCTTAAAAACAAAGGAATGGATACTCCAACTCTTCAATAACTGCATGAAGAATTATCAAATCCCAATGAAATGGCGGAAGAGCCGTGTGATAGCTCTGCTGAAACCTGGCAAAGAAAGGAACAACCCGATGAACTTCAGACCAGTTACACACCTATGTCACCTCTAGAAAATACTTCTACCCGAAATTTATCCTCTGCCCATACCCGAACAAGTACTGGACAGCTGCTGAACCTTACGCAGTTCATAGAAAATGGTTTAGAAGCAGCTAAGGTAACTGGAGTGGCATATGTTGATTTATCGGCAGCCTACGACACTGTTAACCATCAGCTCCTACTTGCTAAAGGTCTACACGTTGACTAAGAACTCCAGCCTAACCAGGCTCTCCTGCAAAATCGGAGCTATTTTGTGGACTTCCAAGGGCAACGTAGCCGATGTAGACTACAGAAGAATGCCCTACCACAAGGAAGTGTTCTCGCTCCATCCCATAGACCAGCCTATGACCAGCCCTTAGCTCCCAACACCAAGAGTTTCTTATACGCTGACGATCTCGCTCTTGCTGCACCGTGTAAAGATTTTGAATCGGTGGAGAATAACCTCACGAGTGCCCTTAAGGGTCTGTCCAAATACTATTTCGCAAACCAACTGAAACCAAATCCCTCCAAGACACAAGCATGTCTTTCACTTGAGAAACAGGAAAGCCTTTCGTGAATTGAAGGTAGAGGGGTCAGGAGTAGAACTAGAATACTGTTACACCCCAAAATTTCTAGGAGTGACATTGGACAGAGCTCTTATCTACAAGAAACACTGTCTGAACGCCATGTCAAAAGTTTCCAACAGGAATAATCTTCTGAGAAAACCGGCTGGTTCAAAATGAGGTACTACAAAATGCTATTCCGCTGCAGAGCACGCCGGTCCGGTTTGGTATAACTCAACTCATCCTAAACAGGTGGACGTAGCTCTCAATGAAACATGTAGAACTATAACTGGATGCTTAAGACCAACACCAACTGAGTGCCTTTACCAGCTCGCAGGGATAGCACCACCCTCCATTCGACGAGAAATAGCTGCAAACAAGGAAAGGAAGAAAGCTGAGCAGGAAGCAACCCATCTTTTACATGGGCATGAACTACATGCTCAGAGGCTGAAGTCTAGGACGAGTTTCCTAAGAACATCCAAAGAATTGAAGACTACATGCGAAAAAGCCAGGCTAGAATTATAGAAAGCTAAGGAATCTCTTCCCCTGGGATGGAAAAGTATAGCCGAAACTTTACCTCCTAGTCATGATCAAAGATGGTAACATGGATGGTAACAATAGATTAAGATCAGAAGTCCAAAGATCAGAAGACCAATCTTGCAAAGTGGGGCTACATTAAAGAAGAAAGCATTCAGTGTGACTGTGGAGAAAACCAGACTGTGAAACATATGCTTCAGTGTAGCCTGCACCGAAGATGAACTTTATGAAGCATCGCAGAATGCAGTGGAAGTGGCCAAGTTTTGGTCAAATATTATATATGTTTGTAGTCATAGTATTTGTATCTGTGTTGTATTTGATGTTTTCTGACACGAGAATAAATACATTTGTGTCTCTCTGGTAAACGATATGACCATTTTCTATAGTTGTTGGCCAAAGCAAATGTAGGGCTAATTTCTGAAAGCACTTCATGCTGCTCCGTATCATTGTGACATGGTCACCGTTGCTCCGTATCATTGGGATATGGTCATGACACCATTTGGTCATTCCCATATGCATCTTAGCTGAATGAAGGATCTGGAATATCTGCAGTGAGATCACTCGCAGACCTTTAGACAAAAAGCTTATTCTTTCTCCATTTTGGAACTGAACACTGATCTTTTATAATGAAAGGTTTACTTAAGTTGCATCTTTGCTATTCCCACTTATCAACCTGTCTCTCTGTCCATGTTTACTTTCTGTCGCGCCTACTAACAGTCGGATTTTGGACCCTGCAAGAAACTCGGCCAAATTGCGTTGAGCGAAAATACTTTAAGAAACAGTAAAATCTATTTAAAACCGAAATTTAACGTAGAAGTCTAAACCTAAATAGATTTCTACACAACCCGACTAGGAATTTTGGTTCAGTTTTTATTAGGATCGAATTAGGCAGGCCGCATTCAGTGTTTGGTCCGAATGAGGTAAGCCAACTAGGAATATAGTGAGGCATGCCTAAAGTGACCATACGTCCCGCTTTGGGCGGGACAGTCTCGCTTTAAGGCTGTCTGTCCCGCTGTCCACAGCGAGGGCAAAAATGTCCCGCTTTATCGGATAGGTATCTTCTTGCTGGGGTATAAAGACCCTATTACTTGCCTATTATTTTTGCACTCGCCAGGTCGTAATAATTTTAGTATTAGTCACGATAGTGCCATCGATATCGAGAAACATTTAAAATCGGAAAAATACAGGATTTCCGATCAAGCTGCGCCATCAAGCTCGTCAATGCTTGCGTTTTTTTTTTAAGAATCGATTAGCTGACTTCTAAAGATTTGGATATAGCTGTAGCGGAGTATGCGTGGGCGTTTCATACGGTGCAAGAAAATCACAGCTTTCGCTCAAATGACTAAGCTACAATCATTTAATTAAAACATGGTTTGAGCAAAAATTTAGATCTCTATGGCCACCGATGAATTGAAAGAGAACCTTTGCGAAGCCCTCCGCATAACTTTATAACAGATGTTTCAAACCATGGCTCGATAAAATTATTCCCAGTTTTTATGCGCTATTTTTTACTATACGAAGGGGTCAAAGTCAAGATTTTAGGGTTTTCAAGACCAGCTAGGTTTTCGGTGAGGTTCGGCTAGGTTTTAGGTGAAACATCGGATATAATTGTTATTTTTTTGAAGGAAGAAGACTATACGTCTTGCAATGATTTGAATAAGAAAATTGTGGGATTTTATGGAGATAATACGAACTGCAATTTTGGAGCAAAGAATTGAAAGGAAATTAATAATGTTTACGCAAAATTGAACAAAGCACTCGGAAGGCAGCTCATTGGGATTGGCTGTAGAGCCCACATAGTTCACAACGCGATCAAAACAAACGCAGATTGTCTCCATGTTGACTTCGAGTCAACAGGCAAATTTTGGTGATTTTTTTCTATATCTACAGCGCTCGAGTAGAAGCTTTGAAAGAGTTTTGTGATTCAACTGACACAGAGTATCACACACTGTTGGGCTACAGTAAAACAAAATGGTATGCGTTAATGCCTGCGCTTGAGATAGTTCCAAAAATGTTCCGGCCTTGAAAAGCTATTTTCTGACCGTCGACAAATGGGCAAATATTTTGAAAATGTTTTTCGAAAATCCCAACACTGAATTGCGGTTACATTTTTTGCATGCACAGGCAGCGACTTTCCTACGTGTCTGCAGTTGAGTCTGTGAAAGAAATTAATCGTCGATAACCTGACACTTAAAAAGCTTTTTCTTCCTTACACTGTCCGTAATGTTTTGGGAAACTTACAACTAACCGACACTGTAATCCCAAAAAGGTTTTTTCCCCGTGTCCCGCTCTGACATGTGGTTACATTTTTTGCATGCAGAGGCAGCGACTTTCCTACGTGTATGCAGTTGAGTCTGTGAAAGAAATTAATCGTCTCCGAGATAACCTCACACTTAAGAAGAATTCACTTTTTCTTCCTCACACTGTCCGTAATGTTTTAGGAAACTTACAAGTAACCGACACTGTAATTCCAAAAAGGTTTTTTCCACATAATTCTTTGACGAAAAAAATAAATGGTCACGTTAGGCATGCCGAAAGATGTATTCGGGCCTAATGAGGCCTTCTGAACAGTTACCTACCGTGGCGAGCCTTATTCGTACCTTATACCAAAGCCTAACTTTGGAAGTCCTAACTTCCACTTATTGAGACTTCCGAACTGTTACCGATCTGTGGTGAGCCGCATTCGAACTGTGTCCCGTCCTAATTAGGAAAGCCTTGGTTAGGCATAACTTTGGTAGTCCTAACTTACACCCAATGAAACCTTCTGAACTGTTACCTAACTATAGCTAGCCCTAGTCTTGTCTGTCTAGTATAGTCTTATTTTAAAGGAAAGTTTGGTTTTATTTGCAAATACAATTTAAAAAAATCAGCACTGCAAAAACATAAGAACATTCCTTTCGCGTCGCATTTTATACTGGCATCCGCTCTCGCATTTCTTCAGTGTAAAACCCTTACACTGAAGAAATGTGGGAGCGGGCAGCCCTTTCGTACCAATTCCTGCTGTCTTTCTCTTTAGTTTCTATAATCTTCCGAACGACGGTATACACTTCTTTCTTTGACTTCTCCGATCCTGTTCGACCCTCCATCATGTTGTATGCATTAAACGTCCTTCCAGTAGTATGCAAGTTCCTTCTATCTTCTGTCCAGTTCGGGCAATCAATACGCGTATGGTTTACATCGTCTACCTCCCTGCAGTAATTACAGTCATCCGTGTCCGCTCTCCTGCAGTCATACAGGTATTTCCTGAAACACCTATGGCCAGCGTAGTTCCTCCTTGTCCATTTTTCTATGTCTGGAATTAAGAACCATTAAGTCCAGCTTTCATACGTTATTCCATTTTTCTTGCCATCTTCTCATCAAATTTTGTCTGGCTTTTACTTTTAGATCCCGTTATATGCTTACTGTCTTTCTTTGATTTGGGGTTCTACCGGAGGAATTCCTACTATAGCTTCCACCCCTTCCGCTGACATTGACATGTATGCGCAGCATGCTTTAATACACAGCAAACGTACAATACTAGTAAGGCTCAGAATTCTTGTTTTAGTTTCTGTAACAATATGCCAGGCTGGTGCTCCATACAATAGTTGAGACTGGACCACGCTAAGAATTAGTTTTCGTTTGAATCCTTTGGGCCTGCCGATATTTGTCAGTAGGCTAGCGCAGGGGTCCGCAAAGTGTGGCTCGCGAGCCACATGTAGCTCTTTTGATGTAAGCGTATGGCTCTTCAGAAATTAAAGTCAAGTCAGTGCATAGTTCAAAATTGTGCTTTAACTCTAAATTCCTCTCAAAATGTCTTCGAAGAAAAAATATGAGCAGACGATCGACATCGTGAATTCAAAACTGAATCTTTTGGGTTTGTACTTAATGCTGCTGGTTTTCCAACTTGTTTCATTTGCCATGAAAAACTAACAAGGAACAAAGAGTCTAATGTCGAGAGACATTTCGAAAATAAACACTTCGGTAAGAAAGAGAGCAATTGAAGATCTTCAGAAAAATTTTAAAAAGACCTCTTTTTCTGTTGTTCCTCTTTTAAATGTTGGATGCAGTATCCAAATAATGCTAACTTGGCAAACTTGGGTGAGTCACGAAATTGTCAAAAACGGAAATCCATTCACTGATGGTGAAGGTGAATACATAAAAATTTGTTTTATAAATGTGTAAATGTGTGACTAAAATCAAAAGCTCACCATTGTCTGACAAAACTGTAACAGACAGAACAAAAAAATGTCGCTAAGTCTTCTAGAGATTTTTAAATGCATGCCAACAACAATTTAAAGACATTAAATTAGCATCAGCCATATCAATAGCGGTCAGTTGTCCTCTTTGCTCGCTATATTTCATCAGATGGTCCCAAAGAAGAACTCCTGGGATTATTGCCACTCAAGGGTCAAACACGAGGAGGAGATGTTGAAAATACAGTGACCGAATGTCTGAATAAAACTCACATCCCACTTACTAAAATAGTATCAATTGCAACAGATGGAGCTAAAAGTATGGTGGGTTATCGTGGGATAGGTTAGATTAGTTAGCTCTCGTGGTCTAGGGTTAGAGCGCTAACTAACAAATCTGGAGGTCCCGAGTTCTATTCCGAGTGTCGACCGCATTTGTACCAGAAGACAATCGTGTAATTAATTAGCGCGGATTTATAAAAACATCTAGGCTTTTGGGCCTATAAGAAAATATAGGCAAAATACAGTAGGCCAGTAGTTAGGACCCCTAAGACCAGTAGGCCTGGGTTTTTAAGGGTTAATTTAACTTACCTATTTTACCTATTTTAACTTAACTATTTTATAACCGGGTTATAAAACCCGGTACATTGGATCCACCTAACTTAAAATGGTAGGTAATAAAAAAAAATATTACTCATGCGCAGGATAAGTACTACTAGTTATATTAAAAAAAACAATTTAATAAAATAAATAAACACAATCAAAACCTCAATATTTGAAAAAGTGACGTGAAAGTGACTTTTATGTGATTTTTTTTCATTATGAAATAAAAATAGAAATTAAAGAAAACATTTAAAAATGAGTGTAAATGATGAAAAGCGAATAAAACGATGCGAAAAAGCGAAAAAGACCTCTCGAGCGAATGACGTCTCACTTCGTTCGTGCGCCCAATTTCGCTTTTGACAACTTACTGTCCTAGTTGCATAATATACTATTATCACAATTTTAAAAGAAAAAAATGATCATGACGTGTTACCTTTCCATTGAACAATTTTCCAGGTACTTTGCGCACAAACATTTCCAGAAGATATGGATAAAGTTATGGATTTGATAGTCAAGGCCACGAATAATATTATTGCAAAGCCGCCTAATCATTGCCGATTATGAAGAAAATAAAAAAATATGACTATGGGAAAAAAATATACGTGGCTCTTGATCCAGTTTGAAATCATTTTAAATAAAAAAAGGGCTCTTAAGTTTAAAGAGTTTGCCGACCCCTGGGCTAGCGAAAGCATTTGCCGTTTTTTAGTATTGTCTTTACGTTGTCCTTGACTTTACTTGATGTCCTTACGTCCCCAACCACAGAAGGTGATTAGGGGTTCAGTTTGTTTTCAGTTTTCGTTGTCTTTGTTGTTTGGTCCGTTCATCCTGTCCTATCATGCTTAGTATGTCCCTTATAATGATTTCTGTTGCAGACCAGTCTTCTTCACTCCTATGCATTGTCTCCGCGAGTGTGCTGGATTTTAGAATTCTTTTGGTTTTTAAAGTTCATATGTCCCTCTCTAAAGACCCCCTGAGGCATTCGAAGATTGTGTAATACACAATATTGGTCTTATCACAATAAACTCACTGGTTGTCTACTTCGCGCCCAATACTGTGCAGGTAGTCTTTGAAGCACCCGCAGCCGCTCAGTGCAAGGGCAAGGTAGTAGGTAACTTCTCCGTGCCTTCTCGTGACCCATGAATCCAATTTTGGAATAAAGACTCACGACCACTCATCCCTCTCTAAAGCTTCCTGGTACTCTTGACAACTTTCGAGCATTTGGGTCCTTGCCTTCTTTCTCAGTTCCTTATTGTTTCCACTGCTCCTTGATACACACTATCTGTCTCATCACAATAAACGCACTGATTGTCTGTTTCGCGCCCAATACAGTGCAGATAGTCTTTGAAGCAGATAGTCTTTGTTTATAAAGCATGTCACTATCTTCAACAATAAAGTTTATAGGACCTATTCCCGCAATAACGAGAACAGCGTCCTATATGCACTCCTATATACCGTTTTTCGTTGAATGGAATGCAGTTTTTGCCTTAGATTTGCTCTCTGCATGGCTCGCTTCCAGATTGGCGCTGCGTAGAGCATGGCAGATTCGACAACTGAGCACAAAAGCCTTTGTTTGGTGCTCTTATAGCCACCTATAGTTGGCATAAGTTTTCCAAGTGCTGCTGAGGTTTTTAGTGCGTTATCAGCAGCATGAACAATGTGCTATCGAAAGAAAAGATTTTTATCTATGGTTACGCCTAAGTATTTAATGGTCACCTTCGGAATTTTTGTTTGGCTTTTTATTTTAAATGTGACTGGTCCTACTTGCATTTTTCCTGTCAATAAAACCGCTCTGCTTTTTCTGGAGCGAGATTTAGCTGTTTTTCTCCATCCAGTTGTCTATTAGTGCGTCTAAACTAATAGTCGTCTATTAGTGATAACACAGTTTTCTGTTAATCCGGTGACGATGAGAGCCAAGTCGTCGGCGAAACCGACAGCTTCCACTCCCTCTGGCAACTTCAGTCTAGGGACTCATACTCTTCGTAGTACAGGATGTTTCACAAAGTTGGTCCCATTACTGAACCTTGAGGAACACGACTGTAGATTTGTCTTTCTACGCTTTCAACTTCTGCCTCTACAATTAATAATTTTTACAAAAAATACTTTTTCGGTTGTAGAGATAGCTGCTTACGAGCTTCAGGGGATATGGAGAGAAGTCCCTTGCTGTTAACTATTCAACCATATTTGTCCAAGCAACGGCGTTGAAGTCGTTCCTAACGTCTAACGTTATAAGTGCGCAAATGCTTCTTTACCTCTGCAGCCATTTCTGTCACCTTTAGTACTCTCATTATTGCATCTATAGTTGAGAGTCCCTCCCTGAATCCGAATTGCTTTCTGGATAGATCTTTACCTATCATCAGCTTCTGTTTTATTCTCCATAGTACCATTTGTTCTAGCAACTTCCCTATTACATCTAGCAACCAAATTGGCCTGTACGATGATGGATAATGTAAAGCTTTAGAGTTGAAGACTAGACAGACAAGACTAAACTTACTATGTCTGAAAAGCTACCGCCTTACAGCAATACCTTGCCTTATACTTCGCCTTCCTTGGAACTTTTGGCTGTGGGCAGGAGGATTCGGCATGGTGAAAATACCTAAAACAAATTAATAAGAGAGTTTTGATTAAGAAACTAACGGGTTTGTCTTTCATAAAACAAATGAGGTAAAGATTGCCAAAATGTAAGCAGGCAATAAAAACTAGATTACACTGCGAATATTAGGTAACAATTTAGAAAAATGAAGAGCAACTTCAGTCAAGCATACAGGGAAATTAGTTGTATACCGATCAGATGCAGGCAAGTTTCGAAGAAAATTTCGTAAGCATAAGGAAAGACATACCTTTATAATAGATTACCCCAATACTTAAAACTAATAACAAAATTTACGAAAGAGCTCCAAAACCTACTCACAACTATAGAACCGTATACGCTACATGAATTCTATCATGTAATAAAAAACCATTAAGATCAAGAATATAACGGACAAATTTCATTTAATGTATCAGAATGTTGCAGTTATTCTTAATTTGTATCATATGTTATGTTTATTCAATGAAATAAATTATATGATTTGATTTGACTAGAAAGACAAAATGTAGACAGAAAAGACTGGAAGACAAGATTAGACAGGTAATACTAGACAGATAATTTTTTGTTGTAATTTATTATGTTTTTTTGTTTATTAAGTTTTAGTAATTTGAATTTGATTTAGTATACTTTCTACTAATTAAGATTCAATTAGCATCTGGCAGAAACGAAATTTGTCGAAATTGTAGAAGAAGCGGAAGAGTTTTTGCGTCCTCTCGCCGAAGATTAATTCGAACATAAAACACAAATAGCTTTCGTCCGAGCGAAACGTAAATTGCGGGTAATTTATTTACTTTTTTTTTCGACGATAAAATTCATTAAGACCGTTTGGAATTTTAATACGATTTTGTGAAATTGCCGGCGAAAAATGGAAGCAGATGCAGATTGTTTCGCGCAAGACAAATTTGAGAATAGGAAGAGCAAACATGTTTTTAATTCGATTTATTTTAAAGAATATAATTTGAAATGTTTGAGTGAATAATAATTATAGTAATATTTGTTGTAACATAAAATGAAACAAGGCGCTACCGACCTCGAGGTTCTTCTTGAATGAATGATTTCAATTAAAATGAATATTTTCGCTGTCGTCTTTTACTAAAAAAAAATTAGTTTTAGTAGTTAGCCCGCGGACAGATTTTGTCCGGCCCGCGGAGAGCAAGCATACTTGAAAACTCCTTTAAGAGAACATATTTTTTATAGCAAATTAAATTTAGTTTACTGAAGTATTCTAATTTTATGTTGAATAATTATTAATATGACATCTACATTGATATGGTCATGGGCTAACTACTCATAACATTGTTGTAGGCTTATTGTTATTGTTTTTGTGATAAGTTGGATAAAGAAACACAGAATTGTATTGAGTAAAGACATGTATAATATGCAGAAAATTTAACTTCAGTATATAATAACTAACAAATTATTGAAATGAATCCAACTAACATTTTATACATTTTAAATAAAAACATAACTTATAACAAGCATAATGACATATGAAATACTAATCAGATTTATGTAATTGAGATTTTCCACTGACAATAGTTTGTAGTTGTGGACTAATTTTACTTGTACCAATTATTAAAAGAGATTTAAGATGCTCATCAGTTAATTTAGATCTGTAAACATTTTTTGTGTACTTCATTTTGGAGAAGGTCTTCTCACACAAATAAGTAGTACCAAAAACAGAAAACAGCCCACGAGCAAATTTATGCAAATTATCAAATTGTGTCAGTGGGAGACTCTTATAAAAATCCAACAAAGATGAATTTTGATATTTGTTCTTAATTATATCACTGCACTGTAGATCAATCATTTCCATTTGAAGTTCCGGGGCTAGGGTTTCAATGTCAGTATCAAAAGGATTCTGAAAAATCTTAATTTGATTCGCAATGGCATCAAAGTCCGAGAAACGAGTATCAAAATTTATTTTCAAAGCACTCAAAGTTTCGATTGCAAAATCGATAGGAAACTCAGTCTCAGTGGTGTGGCTGAATACTTCACATGTTTTAAAATGTGAAAAACATTTACTTCGTAGTTGTGATTGAAACAGTATCAATTTCTTCCGGAATGATTTGATATTAGTGTATAAATCAGGAAGATGCTGGTTTTCTCCTTGCAATCTCAAATTCAGTTCGTTCACATGTTTTGTCAAATCAACATAGAATGCTAACTTCCACAGCCATGCGTTGTTTTGTAAGAGGGCGATGCTTTTCATTCAAAAAAATTTCGATCACTGCTCGAAGTTCAAAAAAGCGCTGAAGGAGTTTCCCACAACTAAGCCAACGTACGGCAGTATGATAAGGTAAGTAATTTTCTCCAATCTCTTCAATAAATTGTCGGAATTGTCGGTGATTCAGCCCAAAAGATCTGATAAAATTAACAGTTGATATGACTGGTTTCAGAACTTCAGACATATCCAAACATTTTTCGCACAAAGACTGTTGATGAATGATACAATGTAAGACTAATGGTTTTGAACCACCGTCATTTTCTACAGCCTTTGACACAAGAGCGACCACTCCTTTATCTTTCCCACTCATGTTTTTGCCTCCACCAGTTGTAATACATTTCAAGTTTTTCCATCGAAGGTTGTTTTGATTAATGGCCATTTCAACTCCTTTAAAAATATCTGTACCAGTAGTTGTGCCATGAATACTATACATATCAAGAAGTTCTTCATGCACTTCATAGCTTTTATCTACTCCTCGAATATAAATCAACACCTGAGCAGTATCTGACACATCCGTTGACTCATCCAAGGCCAAATAAAACCACTGAACATGTCCATTTTTGTCGAACAGTTGAGAGGATATATTTTCAGCGATGTTTTCTACCCTTCGAGCCACAGTGTTTGCTGACATACTGACAGTTTTTAATAAATTTACCTTTTCAGGGCACATTTACTCGGCTACTGCAATTATGCATTCTTTGGTCATTTCTCCATCGGCGAATGGTTTTCCACGTTTTGCAATTTCAAGAGCCACACGAAAGCTGGCACGAGTTGCAGCCTCTTGTTCAGTTTTGAGTTTTATAAATGAAGATTTCTGCGATTTCAATCCGCGCTTCATAGCTTCAAATTTTTCTGTCCGCAAACTTCCTGTATATTTTGAGTAATTTTGAAAATGTTTTGTTTCATAATAACGTTTAATGTCATATTCCTTGAAAACGGCTATGCTTTCATTGCAAATCAAACATAGCGCCTTGTTACTGGACTCAATTACGAAATACTGAATGTTCAGTACACTGATTTTTGAATTTTCTGCATTCACTATCAATTTTTCGCTTCTTTTCCATACTACTAAATCACACACAAAAGCAACAATTCAAATCAAAATACTGTTACAAAGATGTCTTAAACTTAAACACGCACAAACACGTTTTAAGGAGGTACGCACTATTTTATTTCACAACAGTGTCAAAGGAACTGACTTGTGGTTGCGCCACTAGCCTTCTTATATATTCCAATTACTGCCATCTAGAAGTGAGTGGAAGACACCAGAACTTGCTCGAACCAACGAGATTATTCTGTACGTGCTATTAGCGCCATCTGTTAGCGATAGAAGGTACTACCTATTTCCGCTTGTGTCCACCAGATGTCGTGTCACGTTACTCCTCATGGCTCGTACTCTACGACTAATCTAGAAAATACAAATAATGACAGGAAAATTAATAATATGCAGTGTTGCCGTTTTGCGGACTTTAGTCCGATTTGCAGCCTTTTTTAAACGTTGCGTACTTTTTCGGACTTTTTTTTTTCGTCAGTGGACTATTTCACTTTTTACCACCGGCAACAATGATAATATGGTTTGGGCCCTCGGAACTTACTGGAGTAAACCTCTGTTAAGTTGGAAGAACCAACACGGAAAAAAAAAATCCGCGACGGCACATAATAATCCGCTTTTTATCCGCTAACGATTGTAAAAAGAAAAAAAATTCCCGCCCTTCCCATTTCCTGGGAAAATAGGTCCCGCTCACTTGACAGAAAGTTTGCGGGAACCATCGTAAAAATAATTATATGAGAAAATAATTGTACCGGAATTATCCGCTTTTATCCGCTAACGATTGTAAAAAGAAAAAAATTTCCCGCCCTTCCCATTTCCCGGGAAAATAGGATCCCGCTAACTTAACAAAAAGTTAGCGGGATCCATTCTGAAAATAATTATATTGAGGAAATAATTGCACCGGAATTATTCGCTTTTAATCCGCAAACAAATGCCGCGAGACTTCATTTCTCGGGAAAATTCGGGATTTTTTTCACGGAGTTCGTTTGTGGATGAAGCAAAGGTTATCATGTACTATCGCGGCGAAATAAGGATACCGAGGATAAAATTGCTGGGAGGTAATTTTAAAGAACAAAAAAAGGAAGGGATAGATAATGAGGAAGAAGAGAAGAATCTACGATTATTTAGAGGAAAATTTGATTTATTAAGTTCTGTTAAAATTCTGATAAACCTCTGAAAAAAATTCTATAGTGAAAGCTTAATCGCAACGAGAATAAATAAGTAATTTTGGGCTGACACGATTCCTGGTATCCATCACTATCGGTGATTCATGAAACCCATCGTATTCATTCCCGGAAATAAATAGCGGATTTCGGAAAGGGGTGGAGTATAAATGTTTTTGTTTTTCCCCGGCCGAACCGCCACACGTTATTTCTATTGCCCCGTTCAAAAAGGCATCGGCGCGGCGGCGAAATGCTAGGGCCTTTCAAAGATGCGGGCGGCATGCTAGGACCTTTCAAAGGTGCAAGCGGCATGTTAAGGCACTTTCAAAGACGCAAGCGGTATGTTAGGTCTTTTCAAAAATGAAATGTTCTTTTGGTTGCCTTCCTTCCACCTACGGTGGGGTGAGAGGGCAGTTTTAGTTATTGGAGCTATTGCCACCCCTTTCTTTGTTCTTCAAAATTACCTTTCAGCAATTTTTTCCCCGATATCTTTATTTCTCCGCGATAGCACCTGATAACTTTTATTTCATACACAATCGAATTACGCGAAAAAAAAACTCAATTTTTCCGGGAAATGAAAAGTTTGGAAATTATTTTTCTCGCGGCATTCGTTTGCGGATAAAAAGCGGATAATTCCGGTGCATGTATTTCCTCAAAATATATGTTTTTAGGGTGGGTCCCGCTAACTTTCTGTTAAGTTAGCGGGACCCCATTTTCCCGGGAAATGGGAAGTGCGGGAATTTTTTTTCTTTTTACGGATAATTCCGGTGCAATTATTTTCTCAATATAATTATTTTTAGAATGGGTACCGCTAACTTTTTGTTAAGTTAGCGTTAGCGGGAATTTTTTTTCTTTTTACAATCGTTAGCGGATAAAAAGCGGATTATTATGTGCCGTCGCGGATTTTTTTTTTCCGTGTTGGTTCTGTCAACTTAACAGAGGTCTGGAGTAATCAGTATGGCCCTAAGGCTGGAAAGTTTGGAGACCCCTGGTCTAAGCGAAAGTAGTCGCAGCTAAATATAGACACAATACATGGTTAATCGTTTTAGTGCTTAGTTTATATAACAATAGAATTAATAATTACCATAGATTATTACTGTGATTTCAGTATGAAGACTGAAACTAAATACATAATTGTTTATTGTATAATCGAGATTGCTATCTACAACGCTACTCAAGTGTGCTCACTTAATTTATATTCAAGGCTTGGGATTCTATTCATTTCTTCAATTAATAAATATTGTCAGATGCAACAAAGAAATACGCAAATTTAACAAATTCAAGGAAACACTTCTTAATAATATATTTAACCTTATAAATTACAATATTTTTGACTTCTACACTCATCTCTCTACTCTGGTGTTTACTCTTGTTATCATTGTTTGCTAGTTTAATATCATATAACAGTATCTTCTTCTGCCTGTGGTGCTACAGACCTAGTAGACTTTGACCACCCCCTGCCTACACTTATGTTTGGTGTCTAGATCTTAGAGAAAAGTAGAGGGAGCACTTTACAACATGGGTTCTCTTGACATATTACTGCGATGGCCTTGCTAGAGCCATGTACAGGAGGACGGTGGCTTATTTCCATATTCGAATAACACAGTTTATTTGACCGTTTTGTCACCGCATCCACTATCTAATATTGGTTCTTACGTACTAACGCCACAGCAGCAGCAGATTTGAACAAAACGGATGCTTAGATTTGATTTTATAATGGAGCAGATAAATCCAGATCACATATCGCGCGGTAGCGCGACCTCTCGTTGCGGTGGCGTTAATACGTAAGTTCCCTAATATTTATTGTTTAATCGCGTTTATCGAATTTAAAATATAATGAGTGTTATTAAGTTAGCAATAGTTTGTATCGAGTTGTTGGGAAATTCGCGAAGGAATTAGAAATATTTTTGTGGAACGTTTATGTTTTGCAAACATTTGCGCAATTTAACATATTTTCCCGGCAGATAAATTTTAAGTGCATAAATAAATCGCGGACCTCACAAGTCAATTCCGACCGCGACCTGGCGAGATAACATTGAGCATCGCAACGACAAATTGAGCCGATAGATAAATTAATAACGAAATAATTGAAATCATTAATGAGAAGATGTTGATTTCTCCGCGGGATTTCCAGAATTGCGTAAATAAAGTCCCATATATAGTGTTCGTAAATCGAAGTCTAAATAACGCAGGTTATTAAAGAAATATAACTATGGAACTGGTACTTTAGAATTACTTTAGAACTGGTAATTTATATGACGATAATCGAAGTGGATTGAGAATTAAACGAAAGTAATCGAAGCAGATTTTCCCCGTTTTATTAAGGAAGTGAATGGTTAACACCATTTCTAATTTTACTGTTTCCCACAGGCAAAACCAATCTAATTGAAACTACGTTAATTAAGAAAAAAAAAAGTTTGTTGGGAATAAAATTAATTGAGTTCAGTTGCAATTGCAACCTCACCAACAACCGAAAATTTTTAACCGTGTGTTGAACTCCACGTTCGGATAATTTCAACAAAAACTTGATAACTTTTCCCTGACGCTTAAAATTATGCAGATTACCGCGATTTTTTGGGCCGAAATTTATGGCCGAAATAAAAATGATAATTCCCGATACTGCATAAATTTCCGTACGGCAAGATCGTGGATTTACGAGTTCGTCGTCTCTCGCAAATTTCAGGATTTGCAATTTTACATGCAAATTTACTGCATTAAATTCAAACCCGCTTCACACGTTTACTTTCATATTTAAATTTAAACCGCGCAGGAAATTCTTCATTCTCAACAATCAATCAAACCATTCCTTCTGTTTAGAAGAACTGTTGCAAATTCAACTAGACTAGACTAGCAGCATTAATTAGTTATTTGAGCTAGATTAAACATATAGGCTCGTCTGAAATCGAAATACTTTGAACTTAATCATAGCCTAAATATATTCAACCTTTCCGGAGCTCTATAACATTATTGAGTATATAGAACTAGTTACTTTAGGGCTCTATAACATTATTGAGTCTTTTTAGAAGTACTTTAGGTAGTCTTAAAAAGACTCAATAATGTTATAGAGCTCCGGAAAGGTTGTATATATTTATATATTCAAGCTGTGTTCCGACTTTATTAAGTTTATACGATTATCTATAATGTAGTATGGTTTTACCAATATTAAATTATCATCGAAATACTTTCTGCAATTAACCAAGAGATTAGTGTTAAACATCTAATTGTTTCTCACTTTGAACAAATTTTATGACTAATTAAATAATTAATTATACATTACATTTAACGGTTCTTATATTACTACTAACTGTCAACTACAAGACTAACCTATTAATTATTAATACAAAAATGTCTACTTAAAACAATCGGAACACAAGGAACAAAGGAATAATATATAAATATATTCAAGCTTTCCGGAGCTTTATAACAATCACTGAGTCTTTTTAGGACTACCAAAACAAATCTCATGTGAAATTTGTCAATTATTTAATAGCCTTCAGTATATCTTCGTGGCACTCAACAAAAACCATAAAAACAACATTGTTTTTAACATCATGTCTTTCCGATAACTTAAGTTAGTAGCCATCTCCAGACGCGTTTCGAGATTTATCTCTCATCAGTGCAGCTTTGCTTTTATTAATGACAATTTGTAAAACACTCACCTGAAACCCACATTTTGTTTTGGCAGCCCTAAAAAGACTCAGTAATTGTTATAGAGCTCCGGAAAGGTTGAATATATTTATATATTCAGGCTTCAGTGTTCCGATTGATTTAAGTTTGTATGATTATCTATAACGTTGGATGGTTTTACCAATTCTACCAAAAATGTCTAGTTTGTGTTCTTGTTATTATTTTTTGAATTCACACAAAATATAAGACTGATCAAACTGAGTAGACTAGACTAGATCATTAGATGAAATAAATTTAAAATTTGAAGTAGAAATCGAATGACAATTTTGTATTAGTATATCGTGTCAATCGAAGACATCTCGTGACGTTTCGCCTCATCTGCATAATCTCCGGCTTGCCTGTGTAATTTAGATCACTTACAAGCCAATCAATATCCGATGTTAGCTATTGATCTCTAATATCCCATTTCACGAGACTTCGAGCGCTTGCTCACCGTAAGCTCGCTTAATTTGGTGCATCGTTCTCGGCCGGCTGAATCTCTTCCTGCTGCCCACCGGCTAAATCTAATTGTTTCAATCGGACGACTTGACCATTCCGAGCCGCATTTATGCGAGCTTGATGAATAATTTATTCGAAATAATGGAAAATCGACTGCAAAATTGCTTGATTGATAGTATTTTTAAATTGTTACCAAAGAATAATTACAAGGGCAAGAAATAAATCGATAAATATTCACAGAAAAGACAAGACAGACAAGACTAGACAAAACAAGACAGACGAGACTAAAGGCCGATTCTCATATACGCGACAACAGCTACGTCTCACGAAATCGCCTGTCAAATAATGATTACATTGTTTTCAATGGGCACGTTCTCACTATAAATACGCGACAGTTACTAAAAGTCGGAATTCAGCCCGCTGTCGCTGAGATTATTTCGTGAGCATTCTTTTACGTTATGTCGCACATCGCATGACGTTTGGAAAGTTTGTTTCTGATTCGAATGACGGATTGTGTCAAAAACGGTGTGTTTTTGAAAATGAATGGATTGAACGACGAAAAAGCAGAGGAATTGATCGCTCTTGTGGCTGATTATGTTGAACTGTATGACTTACAAAATAAAAATTACACTAATCAACAAAGCAAAGACCTAATTTGGAGAAAAATTTCTTTAAAATTAGATGAGACTCGTAAGTACAGTCTCTTGTAATTGTTTGAAGAGAGTATGGAATTCTCCTTCTACTAGTTTTGTTCTTAAGATCCGATGCACCCAATATTTTCTTTTCCTTTTAATTTCTCATTTTCATAACACATGGCTAAGACGAAAAAACCATCATCGGAACTTGACGAACATGACATTTTGAAAATATAACTTAACCTGAAATGTAGAGAAACTACAGATTTGACATTTGCAGCAAATAATCGCTTAGCAGAGTGTCGCATATATGAGAATACCTAGCAGTGACGTGATAATTCGCGACAGTTCATTGTGCAACGTCGCGTAGATAGTGTCGCGTATATGAGAATCGGCCTTAAAGCGGCGTTGACACGATGCTAGTTAACTGGAATGACAGCTCGCATGCGAATCAACTAGCATGCGAGTGATATTTTTCAAGAGAGTTGACTGTCTTGAAGGCAGTTAGTTCTCACTATCAGTCACTATCAGTTTTTGTTAGCACTTGAACATGGTTTCTTAGTTGTCGTTCATCTTGAAATTGAACTCGCACGGCAAAAGTAGAAGGGCATCCGAGTCAACTCGCATCAGTCCAATTGACTCCGTACTGTCTTGATGTGTTGACACGGTGCGACTGCTGCGCGCGCGTACAAGACAGCTGACTGGTTCCAGTCTACTCGCATCGTGTCAACGTACCTTAAACAAACGAAAATAGACAGACAAGAGTTTCTGGTTTTGGGGCAATCTCTCACTAAGCCCCCTTTCCACTTGGCTCTTAGTATGCTTCAACCCGGTGTCGCTTATTTCGCATTACTTCAGGGTCGGCAGCCCGAACAGTTAGTGCCGCTCTGGTTGAAAATGCCTCTGTCACGAATGGAATCCCGGTCTGCCGCTTGTCAGGCGGATATGTTGTCCATTACACTACCGAGGAGGATAGAAAGACAAGACTAGATAAACAAAACTAGACACAAACGACTATACAGTCAAGATTAGTCAGACAAAACTTTTTTGGGAGTAGCTGGCAGTTGAGAGCTGTGCAGACAAGCCCTTAGGATAAAGTGACCCCATTTTTATTGAGACAAAGCGGGACAAATGGAATGAAATGAGAATTATAATTTAGTTTTGAAACCAGACCAATAATTAAATAAAAAATATTGTATCTACTCTCACACCAAAATGAACATATTAATAAATACATTATTATTATCGCATGACGTTTGGAAAGTTTGTTTCTGATTCGAATGACGGATTGTGTCAAAAACGGTGTGTTTTTGAAAATGAATGGAATGAACGACGGAAAAGCAGAGGAATTGATCGCTCTTGTGGCTGATTATGTTGAACTCTATGACTTACAAAATAAAAATTGATGACTTACAAAATATAGTATGTGAAGGATGCCATTATTAGAATCGTGTGTAAAAGTATCCAAATCGTGCGTAAAAGTCCAATGTAAATGTTTCATTATTAAACGATTTGTTGTTAAAAACATAGAGCTAGTGAAAAAAATTTTTCCGACGTTTATTAGAATTTAATTAACTTTTCTTATTTGGAATCAAGAGTTCTCGGCCTCTGGATTAATCTGGTTCTAATATAACTTAACCTAACAGTAGGGAAAGATAGTTCTGGAACCACCGCCACCGCATTCCATTAATCAGCTTAAATCAACTTTAATCAACTTTTAATCAACTTTAATCAGCTTTTACGTTACGTTTGATCAGACGTAATCAGTTTTTAATCAGCTATAAAACACTAAAAGAGTGTGAGTCTATGTAGCCTCACGCTAAACAGGGTATGAGGTATATGTAGCGTGGGGTTACATATACCTCACACTCTGTTTAGCGTGAGGTTACATAGACCTTACACCCTGTTTAGCGTGGAGCTATATAGACCTTACACTCTTAGCGTTTTAAAGCTGATTAGAAGCTGATCACAGCTGATTAAAGCTGATAAAAGCCGTTTAAAAGCTGATTAACGCTGAATTAAGCTGATTAGCCGAACATGTAGGAATGGAATGCGGTGGCGGTGGTTCCAGAAAGAACTATCTTTCCCTACTCCTAACCATAACCTATTCTAGATTAAATCTAGGTTACAACGACTAAATAGTGTTGCCGTCACTGTGCGTTTTTACTAGTTAGCAATTTTTTCCACGGAGGCGCTGGGCGTTCTAACCTTATTGTGTCAGTGATTTGATGCACTCATGCACAAAAGCCTTTCTTTACACACTTGTATCATAAACTACTATTATTGTATACATTCATATACTTGTCTATAAATATACAAAAATGTATTTATTATTAATTATTAGTAACTATAAAAACATTTGTAAAATACAATAATTTGAACATTTTTAATTAATTAAATTTTTATATTTAAAAAAAAAATATGATTTTCTTTCACATTTCTCACATGAATTGGTGAAATTATTTTTTACGCTTAATATAGATTTTAAAGTTTAATGTTTTTAACTTTTTATTGCTGCATTTGTTCCTGGAAGGGAGAGCGCGTATTCTACAATTATCAAAGTATTTTGATAAGGAATATTAATCTGTTTAAAATAAAACAATAACTCCGTCCATTTTTGGTCTGTTTCCACATTTGCAGACCAGTAACATTTAATTGTTCATCAGTAACGTATCTTTTTTACCAATAACACACATTAATATATTCAAAAGATTTATACACGTATTCCCATAAAATCTCCTTTTTAAATGACACCCAATAAAAATCTCAGAACCAGGTGACATTAAACGACCGGATTTTCTGAAAGAAATTAGAAATTTTTAAAATAACTGCTTGGAATATCTTGAAAAATGGACAGTTCTATTGGAGGGTATTAAAAAAATTCATTGGTTGACATTAAAAAAGGAGATTCCATGGGAATATGTGGAAAAATCTTATATTATATATTACAGTACATTTAAAATAAGAAATGCAGATATTTTCTAAAAAGCGGGACATTTTTAAAAATCGGCGGGACGCGGGACTTTTCTCCAAAAAGCGGGACTGTCCGTCCCGCCAAAATCGGGACGTGTGGTCGCCTTACATTAGAACTCCAATCATTCCGGAACTGCGTGCAGCATGTCTTCAGAATGATGTTTGTAAATTTAGTTAGTGATTTTCCTCGTTAGCTGGTGAACTAGCTTGGTTGCACTATCCGATTGCTTCTGTGGCGTTTCAGCCTCTCGTCATCTTCTTTGGATGTTTTTGACGAGCCTGTCGGTCCTCTCCCAATTTGTTTTGATATCCATCATGTACTTCATTATCGTTTCTGGTTCGAACTGCGTCTGCACACTACCTGTTTGTTTTTCTCTTTCACGGTCCCATCTATTTGACTGCTAAATATGGTGTGGTGTACCGAGTCTATCTCGCCACAATCTTCGCAAAGGTTGTCCGCGGCGGCTCGTATTTGATGCAGGTAGTCAGGTGAACTGAAGCCGTAAACTGAATTAATTGTATTAGATGACAGTTTGTCGCACCGTGCTTCCTGTTCAGCTTCTGGTTGAGATATCTGGTATGACCAGCTGCGTCCATTGACCTTTGTCCCACGCCCGCCATCTCTTTTACCTTTTCTCTAGAAAGTTTTTTTAGCTAATTTTATTGCTTGCCTGTTACTACCTCTCTCTTTGTCAATCCGAAGATTGGTTGGCAGCATTTCTTCTCCTCCACTCCTCTCCGTTCTCTGATAGTCTTTTCAATTTTCCATATGATTTTACTCCTATATCTCCTTGAATTTGTTTCATGTATTGTAATATGGGTCTTCCTCTGCCTATTTTGCTTTGTACCATTCCTTCCATAACATTGATTATAAAATCATTGTGCTTATACAAATATCCTATTAACTGGTCTCTTCTCCTCATTATTGTTTTCAATAAGGCTCTTTTTTCACCAACTCTTCTAAGAACTTCCTCATTTATCAGCCTTGCCGTCCACGAGATTTTCCGCGTTCTCCTCCAACACCACAATTTCAAATGCTTCTAGTCTTCTCTTATCGCATGTACCAAGTGTCCAAGTTTCTGAGTCGTACAATGCCACACTCCAGACCATTGGAGTTACTACCATTAAAGTTTAATTCTCTTGGACCTCTTCTTCTCTTATTCTCTTATGCCAGGTATGTCTTTGGCAGGTATGTCCGCGATTACTAGGGCGTCTTCTCCGGATATAGTTTTATATGCGCTAGAGACCCTAATAGCGATCTTTCTTGCTGTTAGCACTGCTGTTAGCTTCTTAACATCCCATTCCACATCCATGCTTTTAGTCCACGTTGGAGCGGCGAAAAGCATAGTGGATTGGGTCACCATACTAAGGTGTCTGCGTCTGTAGCTTCTTGAATCACCTACATTGGGCATAATTTTGTACAGCGCTGATGCTAACTTCATACCTTTGGCTGCTTCCTTCGTGAGGAGTAGGACAAAGTAAAGTTTTTTCTCCACTACTACTACAAGGTATATGGTTTCATCCTTTCGGACTACACGGGTCTCTTGTATTTGGAAATTTATTGGCTTTAATCTCCTAAGCCTAGTAAGTAACACAGCTTCGGACTTTTCCGGTGCAAGCATTAAATTATTGATTGTCATCCACTCTGCTACTAGTTGTATTGCGCCGTTTGCCCTTTGCATTTTAGTAGTTTCCGATCTAGCTAAGACTATGAGCGCCAGGTCGTCAACGAAGCCAATAAGTGTGGCGCCATCTGGGAGTCTGAGTCTTAGTACACTGTCATATAGGATGTTCCAAAGAGTTGGGCCCGTAACTGAACCATGCGGGGCACCACTACACCAATACCTCACTTTGTGTCGTGGTTACATTCCAAAAAACACGAAGCAAATTGAAACGACGCAAAGTGAATTATGATTTTCTACAACCCATGTAAAGATCGAAGAGGTTCTAAGAGGATCTAAGAGGTTCTAGGGTAAAGGTTCTAGGGTTACGAAAACACTACTTTTTAAAAAGAAAATTGAACAAAGTAAACATTAAAAAAACAAAAATAATATAAAATTTTATTACATACATACAAAAAACAAAAAATAACAAATTTTATTAAGGAGTTTCGAGCGAATCCCATGTTAAATATTTTTTTCAAGTTTAAGTTTTGAAACTTTTTATACATGAAGATATTATTTATGTCCTCTCAAAATTTGAAAGTGATCCTCCGTTTAGTTTGTACGGAAAAAAAAATCAAAAGGAATGTTTTTTCGAATCACAGGTTCCTATGTGTCGGCCATAGGAACCTTCAGGAAAGCTTCCGTCACGTCTTTTTTTAATTTTTTCGATATTAATTTCCCAACTTTAAGGAATAAAAAACGATATACCATAAACTTAGATATTATTAAAACACGATAACATTAAAGCAATGTGATGTTCCAAATGGTATTATTTAAATAATTAATGTTAAACTTTTTCGTTTTGAATCTTGTTTATCGACAGTAATTCACATGGCAGATGGTTTGGCAACGTCGTGATAACAGCTGATTGTGAGAGAAAAGAAAAACATGGAAACATTTTGAACTTTTGAACGTCTGTAGAACTATTTCATAGAATACACTCCAGCTTTTTACATAGATTATCTATCTATAATTTTTGTCTTTTGGAAATTCGAGGTTTTCGGCCAACATATTGGGCTAATAAAATTCTGATCGCTTTACAACCAGTCGACTCATAACACTGATGTTGCCAGATCTTTTTATGTCACCTTATAAGTCAAAAATAACGAAGTCATAACGTAATAATCATCATGTAATAACTTTATTTTATTAAATAAATAATAATTACCAAGTTTAAAATTTGTTATGTTATTATAAATAAAAATAATGAATTTTAACAACTATTAGGATAATTGAAAATATAGAAAAATTCAAGCACTATTTTGACTCATTAGTTACGCTCGAACCTCCTTAAAACAAAATAAAATATTCAATTAATCACTGTCTGATGAGTCCATAGTGGCTGTTGTCGTAAGTCGGCTTTCTTTCACAAGAAAATGGTCCAATGTTTGCTGAACAGCTTTTTTTTCAATGTAAAATAAATTTCCTTGTAGCAATTGATATTCGTAGCTACCGCCTGGGACACTTTAAAACTCCTTCCGCTAGTCAGGATCGTTTTTAAAGAAATCTCCATAGCTTTGTCAATCAAACACATCGCTTTGGAAATTTGTTTGAAGGTTAAATTTTGATGTTCGGAGATTACTATTGAACGGTCACTTCAAAATCATCTTCTTCATTAGCAAATTGCAATTCCAGTTGCAATAGTTCTTCATTAGACAACTCTTGGTTGTGCGAGGTTAGCAATTCATGTATATCAGCCTCCTCCATACTTTCAAAATTAGACTCTCTAGCTAAGTTTGAAATTTCATGACGAACAGCTGGTGTACCATCAACTTCTGCAGCGCATATCCTGTGAACACATTCAGGCCATATTTTGCGCCAAACACCATTCATTCAAGATGGTTTAGCCTCCTACCACGAATCGGAAATAATTTCTATGGCTTTCATAATGTTGAACTCTTACCAAACTTCTAGCATGGTAGGCTTATTTTGTCCACCAGTCTCACTTAAAAGAAGTTTAAATGTTCGTCGAAGGTAATAACTTCTCGATATTACTCTCTGATCCTTCGGATGAATAACTGATGTCGTATTAGGCGACAAAAATACAAATTTCACGTTTTCCGACAACTCATCAACATAAACTGGGTGGCCAGGAGCATTATCTACTAGGACCAAAGCCTTGAAGTTTAAGTTTTTCTTGTTGCAATAAGCTTTAATTTCTGGAATAGCACAAGTTGAAACCCAGTTTTGAAATAATGATGCTGTCATCCATGCTTTTTTGTTTGCTCACCAGTGGATAGGAAGCAGATTCTTTGAACAACCTTTCATAGCTCTTGGATTTTCTGATTGATAAATGAGAAATGGTTTAAATTTGAAATCACCATTTGCATTACCACCAAAGAGAAGAGTCAGTCTATCCTTCCTAGCTTTAAATCCTGGCGCAGATTTTTCTGTTTTAGATATGAAAGTACTGTTAGGTAGACGTTTTCAAAATCACCCAGTCTCGTCAACATTAAAGACTTGTTTCAGATCATAGCCACCTTCATGAATTAACGCTTTTAACTCTGTCGGGTAGCGTTCAGCAGCAGTTATATCAGCGCTAGCTGCTTCGCCTTTAAGAGCAATGCTGTGCAGATTTTCTCGAACCTTGAATCTCTCAAACCAGCCCTGACTAGCTTCAAATATTTCATTCTTGTCTGTATTACTACCAGTAGCATTATCGTTGGATACTGCTTTACTTTTTATGTCATCAAATAAGCTTTTTGCTTTCGTCTGAATTACCATTTTACTTAATGGTATTCTGTGCGCAACTTGATTTTCAATCCAAATAGAAAGCAAGGACTCCATTTTGATCATCAAAGCACTCCTTGTAAGGGTCATTGTTTTAGCATCTAATGATTTGCAGCCTCTCTTATTTTATCCCCATCTCGATCTCTAATAGTTCTGACAGTTGTTGCAGCCAGACCAAGAGCCTTTGCTATCTCCACAGCCTTCTCTCCCTTCTCAAATCGTTGCAGAATATTTAATTTTGTCTCCAAGCTGATCGTTTTTTTTTTAAATTATTTTTGGTAATTCCACCAGCAACGCCCTCCACTCATTTGGCTAAAAAAATTACAACTGTATGTAAAAAAAAAATATATAACTCTGCCAATAAATAAATTGGAAAATATTTAGCTTTTTATAACCAGAAACAACCCGTAAAAGTTTATAAAAATTTATTATTCTCTTTTAAAAAAAGCTCAACACACTAATTGAAACGTTACGAAAAGCACAACACACTAATTGAAACTGAACTGCAAAATTAGCAAAACAAAGTGAAAATAAAACTGTATTAAAATTGCGTTGATTTTCAGTTAGAAAGGGGAATCCCCGAGTTTTGATGGCATGGCGCAATTAGAAACAAAAGTCGTGCCATCTTTTAGAAAAAAAAAATTAAAGAATCGAACCCAAAACATCGTAACTTCGAAAATCTAACGACGCACATTAAAAATTAGTTCTAATTCAGCAGCGACGCAACTTCGAAAAAACGCAAAACGAAACGGCGCAAAGCGTTTGATGCGATTGATGTACTTAGTACCCTCTCCACTGTACTTCCATCTGCTTCTAGTAATAGGGTTTTGTCACTTAGGTAGCTCTTCAGTATGCGTAATAGATAAGAAGCCACGCCACTTCTTGTCAGTTCATGCATTATAATCTTCCAGCTTGCACTATTAAAAGCATTTCGCACGTCGAAGGTGATTAATGCGCATATCTTTCTCGTCCTTTTGGTGCCTTGTCTTGCCTCCTCGAGTTTTAATACAGCATTTATAGCACTGATTGTGGATCTGCCCTCTCTGAAGCCGAATTGTCTTTCAGACAACCCGGTTCCAGTCTCAAGTTCTCTCTTTAGTTTACCCAGCAGCATTTTACCCACAAGAGTTTTCCCGGTGTGTCTAGGATGCACAGCGGCCTATATGAAGTTGGTTCGCCGTTTATTGCCCTTGCATAGCAGGAATAGCCTCGCTCTTTTCCATTTCTTTGGGAAATTTCCAGCAATTAGTTCATTGTCTCCAATACAAATTGTAGGTGGTGGCGAGCTACAATTTGTGTTATCTCGGGTGGTATACCATCTGGATTTGATGCTCTGATGCTATGGCGAGTTCCTCCTCTGTAAATAATGGTATATCCTTTACCTCTGGCTGCTCAAAGCATTTGCCATTCGTTCGTGTTCTGGTGCAATCCAAAGTGCATCCATCACTCGTTTTGGTAGTTTTGTATATACATAGGTAGTTGTGTATATAGGTAGTTGTGTATATAGGTAGTTGTGTATTAGGGTCATGGGCTTTGAGTTTTTTTTACTGAGCTGAAAGGCATCTCCCCATATGTTTGCGTCAAGGTCTTCCACTATTTTTTCCAAGAGGGCTTGTTCCGCCCTGCTTGTTGCTTGTCGTAACTCTTTTTTGTTAGTTTATATGCGACCATTAGTGTTTTGAGCGCGTCAGGCTCATCGTTTTTTTGTTTCTCCCGTTGGAGTTTTCTTCTAACTGAGACGCATAAGGCCCTCATGTAAGGTTTCTGAATATCCGCACATATTCAAAACCGCGGTTTTCGGTTTTAGAAAATTTTTCGGAAAAAAACGGTTTTAGAAAACGGTTTCGGATTCGGTTTTTAAGAACTTTTGGTAGTAGTGTCTGATATTTAAACGAGATCTTAGTTTTGTACAAAAGTTGGCGCTTAGGGAAAGTGATCTTTCGGGGTAGGTGGATGTAGCTTTGATTGTAGAGAGTGCTAGAAACAAAATATTTAATCTTTTTGTTCTCTCAGAAGTTCTATTATATTTAGCAAACTCCAAACGAGAATAATTTAACAAGTTTTCTTACCATTTGAAAATTACTTTTAATTTCAACATCTTCTTCGACGTAATACTCATTATCCACATTTTCTACGTGCGATTCTTCAGGAAATAAATTCTTCAAATTCACTGCTGCAGCTGTTTACTGCTTGAGATGATTTCTTGTAAAAAGTGTCACATACAGCGAGATGAATTGTATGATTAATGCAAATTTTTGGTTCAGCAGGACAATTTGTACCATTTTTTTAATTACCTAGACATCGTCATGTGTAGTATCTTACTCAATAATAATCCCACGGCAATAAATCCCAGGCTCAATCAAACTTTGAGGTTTTTGCGACCCGAAATTGAAAACCGCGTTGAAATCGCTCGATAACTAATGCCGCAACGGCCCTTTAAATTTAGATCTATCGAGGATTGTTTGCATTTGTTTTTTCGAAATTTCGCAGCTGCCGCAACAAATTGGACGTTTTGTTAGAGCAAAACGTGGTCGGAAAGCGTGACTGAAAACCGCGTTGCGAAATCTTTGACAGCGGCGTCGCTACGCCACCGCAAAATTCAATTTCCTAATGCGGCTACTGGTTTTTCCGCCGTAGCTTTTGTAATTTTCAAGCTAGCGAAACAAGTTTGACATTTCGCTGAACGGAAAGCTTGTCAGGAAGGGGTAGTGAAAACTGCGTTGCAAAAACTTTGACAGCGGCGTCGCGACGTCGCCGTAAAGTTCAACTTGCTAATCTAGGTCGCGGTGGTTTTTCCCCTGTAGTTTTTCCGCTGCAATTTTGCAGATAGCGAAACAAATTTGATGTTTTACCGAAGGCAAAGCCTGTGGAAAAGCGCGACTAAAAACCGCGTTGCGATTTTTTTGACAACGGCGTCGCGACGTCACCGTGAACTTCAAGTTTCTAATCCAAGTCACCCATAATATCATTTCTGAAACTGATACTAAATGAGTCTAAATGTTTTTCAACACTTATTACGATATTATTTGTAGAACAAGTTCCTTCAATTAGGCGCAGAAAGCCTAAATTGCAATAAAAATTGTTTTCTCCATGAATATTAATGTTCTGCGGCATCTCAAACTAGTCTACTCATCTAGCGTAATACTATTTTTTTGTCGATTTGCTTTCAATTCTTGAAACTTTAAAATCATTTCCTTCTTTCTTTCTTCCTATTCCTTTTGAATTAAGGTCATAAGACCTGAAGAACATTTTGGCAAGATTTGGTTGGGAAACCGGCCAGCTATTGCTTTCCGAATAAATGAAGATTTTGAAATTGCTCGAACACATATACCATCGATAGTTGCCATTTTTGCAACAGTTTGCAATGTTTGAAAGTGCACTAACTCAATGTATTTTATTTTTATTTATCTTTAGATAAAACCGAAAACCGCGGTTTTTTATGACGGTTATGCGGTTTCGGTTTTTGCACAGAAAACCGCGGTTTTGCGGTTCGGATATATCCTAACTAGAAACCCTACTCTCATGTCAAATATTTCGCTGGTTCACCAGTATACTTTCTTCCTCCTGGTTAGCCCTCTTTTTTTCGGTAACATGGAGTTACACCCAGTACTCACCATATGAATAAGCATATCAGAATTTCTCTTTTCGGTGCCGAGAATTTGCTCTGTAAGATTGTTTGTCATTGCTGCTTCATCGAGGTTTTTTGTACTCCAACCTTTAATGTTTTTCTAGAGTGTAGATTTTCTGGGTGGGTCTGAGTTCCACCTTATATGAGATATCTGTGGTCACTCAGTGTTTCCTTGTTAAGAACCGTTCAGTCTTTTATCTTTTTGGGTGTTATGTGAACAGAAGGTTAGGTATATTATAGAGATGAGTTTCCTCTAGCTAATGTGCTGTTTGCCATGGTTCAGCCGAACGATATCCAGTTCGGCTGCCCAGACAGACAAGATTAGACAGTCAAGACTAGACAGACAAGATTAGACAAGCGGACTAGACGGACTAGACAGACAAGACTAGACTAAACAGACAAGGCTAGACTTGTCTAGACTAGACTAGTCTGTCTAGACTTCCTTTTGCATACAATTAGTATAGGAGTCCAGTTATATAACAGACAGCCGAATTTATCTCGCGAAACACTTGAATTGGTATAATTTTAATACAAAGAAAAGGAAACGACAGAAAAAGAACAACTGGATAACGTTACCGGAATAATAACAATAAAAAGGAATTAAACGAAAAAAAACGGTTAAAATTACAAACAGAGAGTTGAAATGAAGAAAAAACTTAAAACTTTCTTATTGAATTGTAAACAATTGAGTTTTCGTTTGGATTACGGTTTCGTCGACATCTGTTGCACATTCGCATTTATCACCGTTTACCCAATCAATTTTTTAGTTTTCGCAGCAGCAACAAAGTGTTTGTAATAAAAGAAATTTCACGGCAGGATATAATTGGCACGTAGCAAGTGGGTGTCGTTGTTTTCCTTCGTCATTACTGTAATGCTATCTCACAACAAAGAAATTAGTAATTAGTTAGTTGTAGACGTCTAACTGCTACTTTACATCCGTTTTAAAAATAGTAATTAAATTTAGCATTGTCTAGACTAGACAAACAATAATAGTTTGGAGCTAAATAATATTTTTATTTTTTTTTTTTTTTCAGAAAGATGATATATTTATTAAAATTCTCGTTGGTGTTGCTGTTGGCACTGAGTTGCGTGTTATGCGCGCCGATCACGAAAGACGACAGACAGCGCAAATCCCTGTCCTACTTCGACTACATGCAGTCGGCGGATGAGAGCGACTACAATAACTTCCCCGACGATGCGGAAGACTATTCGCTCGATTACGACCAGAACGATCTGAGCCGCAGCTTGCCCAAGAGGAAGAAGATCCGCCGCCCCTTCAACCGCCAAGCCGAGGTGGTCAACTCTCCGATTTACTACATCCGTTTGCCGCCCCAGCCATACATGTTCGTGCCTGGACTGGGATACGTTTCCCAGCCGAATCAGAGTCCCGTCCAGCAGTTCTTGAACGTTCCCGTGAGTTTCGTTTCGAACGGAAAGCCGGCCAACATTTACCAGTGGAGTGGGATTCAACAGTTTCCAACTGCTCAGAAACCGCAAATTCCTGTGACAACTCCAAGACCTAGGCCGGTGAAGCCGACAGATTCCACCATCCATCGGCTTCCTGGACAGTTCAATTTCAACGGCAAACCCGAGGATATCTTCGTGTTGAGAGACTCTTACAATTCCTTGTACAGTGACGCCCTACAAAACTTCTACCCATAAATTATGCTCGCACAATTATTTTTTGTTACTTAAATTTAGAAATTTATTTTTATATTCACCCCCGCGATTCCCGATTCATCCCATTATTTATGATTCATTTCGTTTGTTCCTTTAGATTTAGTTAGTTATCTCTGATATCACAATATTTCCTTTAAACCCTTCTTTTTTATATAATTTATTCCTTATTTATTTGTAATTTATTTGTTATATTAACAATAAATTTAAAATTCATTATTTCTTTATTTGACATTTTGCATATTACAAAACTTATACAACAACAATCTTTAACGTGTTTTCTGTATTCAATCTAGTAAGTACTGTATCTAGAGTCTAGACTAACAAGACTAGACATTTAGGACTAGACAGAGAAAACTAGACAGACAAGACTAGACAGACAAGACTAGACAGACAAGACTGGACAGACAAGACTAGACAGACAAGACTAGACAGACAAGACTAGACAGACAAGACTAGACAGACAAGACTAGACAGACAAGACTAGACAGACAAGACTAGACAGACAAGACTAGACAGACAAGACTAGACAGACAAGACTAGACAGACAAGACTAGACAGACAAGACTAGACAGACAAGACTAGACAGACAAGACTAGACAGACAAGACTAGACAGACAAGACTAGACAGACAAGACTAGACAGACAAGACTAGACAGACGAGACTAGACAGACAAGACTAGACAGACAAGACTAGACAGACAAGACTAGACAGACAAGACTAGACAGACAAGACTAGACAGACAAGACTAGACAGACAAGACTAGACAGACAAGACTAGACAGACAAGACTAGACAGACAAGACTAGACAGACAAGACTAGACAGACAAGACTAGACAGACAAGACTAGACAGACAAGACTAGACAGACAAGACTAGACAGACAAGACTAGACAGACAAGACTAGACAGACAAGACTAGACAGACAAGACTAGACAGACAAGACTAGACAGACAAGACTAGACAGACAAGACTAGACAGACAAGACTAGACAGACAAGACTAGACAGACAAGACTAGACAGACAAGACTAGACAGACAAGACTAGACAGACAAGACTAGACAGACAAGACTAGACAGACAAGACTAGACAGACAAGACTAGACAGACAAGACTAGACAGACAAGACTAGACAGACAAGACTAGACAGACAAGACTAGACAGACAAGACTAGACAGACAAGACTAGACAGACAAGACTAGACAGACAAGACTAGACAGACAAGACTAGACAGACAAGAGTAGACAGACAAGACTAGACAGACAAGACTAGACAGACAAGACTAGACAGACAAGACTAGACAGACAAGACTAGACAGACAAGACTAGACAGACAAGACTTGACAGACAAGACTAGACAGACAAGACTAGACAGACAAGACTAGGCAGACAAGACTAGACAGACAAGACTAGACAGACAAGACTAGACAGACAAGACTAGACAGACAAGACTAGACAGACAAGACTAGACAGACAAGACTAGACAGACAAGACTAGACAGACAAGACTAGACAGACAAGACTAGACAGACAAGACTAGACAGACAAGACTAGACAGACAAGACTAGACAGACAAGACTAGACAGACAAGACTAGACAGACAAGACTAGACAGACAAGACTAGACATACAAGACTAGACAGACAAAACTAGACAGACAATACTAGACAGACAAGACTAGACAGACAAGACTAGACAGACTAGACAGACAAGACTAGACAGACAAGACTAGACAGACAAGACTAGACAGACAAGACTAGACAGACAAGACTAGACAGACAAGACTAGACAGACAAGACTAGACAGACAAGACTAGACAGACAAGACTAGACAGACAAGACTAGACAGACAAGACTAGACAGACAAGACTAGACAGACAAGACTAGACAGACAAGACTAGACAGACAAAACTAGACAGACAAGACTAGACAGACAAGACTAGACAGACAAGACTAGACAGACAAGACTAGACAGACAAGACTAGACAGACAAGACTAGACAGACAAGACTATACAGACAAGACTAGACAGACCAGACTAGACAGACAAGACTAGACAGACAAGACTAGACAGACAAGACTAGACAGACAAGACTAGACAGACAAAACTAGACAGACAATACTAGACAGACAAGACTAGACAGACAAGACTAGACAGACAAGACTAGACAGACAAGACTATACAGACAAGACTAGACAGACCAGACTAGACAGACAAGACTAGACAGACAAGACTAGACAGACAAGACTAGACAGACAAGACTAGACAGACAAGACTAGACAGACAAAACTAGACAGACAATACTAGACAGACAAGACTAGACAGACAAGACTAGACAGACAAGACTAGACAGACAAGACTAGACAGACAAGACTAGACAGACAAGACTAGACAGACAAGACTAGACAGACAAGACTAGACAGACAAGACTAGACAGACCAGACTAGACAGACAAGACTAGACAGACAAGACTAGACAGACAAGACTAGACAGACAAGACTAGACAGACAAGACTAGACAGACAAGACTAGACAGACAAGACTAGACAGACAAGACTATACAGACAAGACTAGACAGACCAGACTAGACAGACAAGACTAGACAGACAAGACTAGACAGACAAGACTAGACAGACAAGACTAGACAGACAAGACTAGACAGACAAGACTAGACAGACAAAACTAGACAGACAATACTAGACAGACAAGACTAGACAGACAAGACTAGACAGACAAGACTAGACAGACAAGACTAGACAGACAAGACTAGACAGACAAGACTAGACAGACAAGACTAGACAGACAAGACTATACAGACAAGACTAGACAGACCAGACTAGACAGACAAGACTAGACAGACAAGACTAGACAGACAAGACTAGACAGACAAGACTAGACAGACAAGACTAGACAGACAAGACTAGACAGACAAAACTAGACAGACAATACTAGACAGACAAGACTAGACAGACAAGACTAGACAGACCAGACTAGACAGACAAGACTAGACAGACAAGACTAGACAGACAAGACTAGACAGACAAGACTAGACAGACAAGACTAGACAGACAAGACTAGACAGACAAAACTAGACAGACAATACTAGACAGACAAGACTAGACAGACAAGACTAGACAGACAAGACTAGACAGACAAGACTAGACAGACAAGACTAGACAGACAAGACTAGACAGACAAGACTAGACAGACAAGACTAGACAGACAAGACTAGACAGACAAGACTAGACAGACAAGACTAGACAGACAAGACTAGACAGACAAGACTAGACAGACAAGACTAGACAGACAAGACTAGACAGACAAGACTATACAGACAAGACTAGACAGACAAGACTAGACAGACAAAACTAGACAGACAAGACTAGACAGACAAGACTAGACAGACAAGACTAGACAGACAAGACTAGACAGACAAGACTAGACAGACAAGACTAGACAGACAAGACTATACAGACAAGACTAGACAGACCAGACTAGACAGACAAGACTAGACAGACAAGACTAGACAGACAAGACTAGACAGGCAAGACTAGACAGACAAGACTAGACAGACAAGACTAGACAGACAAGACTAGACAGACAAGACTAGACAGACAAGACTAGACAGACAAGACTAGACAGACAAGACTAGACAGACAAGACTAGACAGACAAGACTAGACAGACAAGACTAGACAGACAAGACTAGACAGACAAGACTAGACAGACAAGACTAGACAGACAAGACTAGACAGACAAGACTAGACAGACAAGACTAGACAGACAAGACTAGACAGACAAGACTAGACAGACAAGACTAGACAGACAAGACTAGACAGACAAGACTAGACAGACAAGACTAGACAGACAAGACTAGACAGACAAGACTAGACAGACAAGACTAGACAGACAAGACTAGACAGACAAGACTAGACAGACAAGACTAGACTGACAAGACTAGACAGACAAGACTAGACAGACAAGACTAGACAGACAAGACTACACAGACAAGACTAGACAGGCAAGACTAGACAGACAAGACTAGACAGACAAGACTAGGCAGACAAGACTAGACAGACAAGACTAGACAGACAAGACTAGACAGACAAGACTAGACAGACAAGACTAGACAGACAAGACTAGACAGACAAGACTAGACAGACAAGACTAGACAGACAAGACTAGACAGACAAGACTAGACAGACAAGACTAGACAGACAAGACTAGACAGACAAGACTAGACAGACAAGACTAGACAGACAAGACTAGACAGACAAGACTAGACAGACAAGACTAGACTAGACAGACAAGACTAGACAGACAAGACTAGACAGACAAGACTAGACAGACAAGACTAGACAGACAAGACTAGACAGACAAGACTAGACAGACAAGACTAGACAGACAAGACTAGACAGACAAGACTAGACAGACAAGACTAGACAGACAAGACTAGACAGACAAGACTAGACAGACAAGACTAGACAGACAAGACTAGGCAGACAAGACTAGACAGACAAGACTAGACAGACAAGACTAGACAGACAAGACTAGACATACAAGACTAGACATACAAGACTAGACAGACAAGACTAGACAGACAAGACTAGACAGACAAGACTAGACAGACCAGACTAGACAGACGAGACTAGACAGACAAGACTAGACAGACAAGACTAGACAGACAAGACTAGATAGACAAGACTAGACAGACAAGACTAGACAGACAAGACTAGACAGACAAGACTAGACAGACAAGACTAGACAGACAAGACTAGACAGACAAGACTAGACAGACAAGACTAGACAGACAAGACTAGACAGACAAGACTAGACAGACAAGACTAGACAGACAAGACTAGACAGACAAGACTAGACAGACAAGACTAGACAGACAAGACTAGACAGACAAGACTAGACAGACAAGACTAGACAGACAAGACTAGACAGACAAGACTAGACAGACAAGACTAGACAGACAAGACTAGACAGACAAGACTAGACAGACAAGACTAGACAGACAAGACTAGACAGACAAGACTAGACAGACAAGACTAGACAGACAAGACTAGACAGACAAGACTAGACAGACAAGACTAGACAGACAAGACTAGACAGACAAGACTAGACAGACAAGACTAGACAGACAAGACTAGACAGACAAGACTAGACAGACAAGACTAGACAGACAAGACTAGACAGACAAGACTAGACAGACAAGACTAGACAGACAAGACTAGACAGACAAGACTAAAATAATGGAATATTGTATTGAGAAAAGATTAAAATGTTTTATCGATAAATACCATTTAATTCCTACCCAACAACATGGCTTCAGAGCTGAAAGATCAACTACAACAGCAATCAGCGCTTTTTATGAAAAATATTAGAGGAGATAGATAAAGGAAAACATCCTGTGGGAATCTTCTGTGACATCTCCAAAGCTTTTGATTGTGTGTCGCATGAAAAACTTATAGAAAAACTATATAGATGCGGAATTCGACGCAAAATTGGTAGATGGTTCGAATCATTTTTACACCAAAGAAAGCAATATGTTCAAATCTGCCAATCAAACAATAATAGTACTTCTGCGCAATTAACAACAGATATTGGGGTACCACAGGGAAGTGTTTTGGCGCCTTTATTGTTTTCTCTATATACTGCAGACCTGATACAATATTTAAAGGGCAGGGAATGCATTCTCTACGCAGACGATTCCAGTTTTATAGTATCGGAGCCGTCTAAACAAAAAGCTGAATCAGAGGCAAATGAGCTTCTAACCGACCTCAATCAATGGTTCTCTGCCAACAACTTATACTTAAATATTGGAAAAACAAAATATATTGTATTTCAAACAACCCGTAGTTTGCGAGAAGACGATTTAACACTTAAAATAGGCAACGCAACCGTTCAAAGGACCGACACAGTTCAATTTCTTGGAGTAAATTTAGAAGAAAATCTAACCTGGAATACCCACATTGATCGAATAACCAAGAAAATAAATTATAAAGCCTACCTCATAAGAAATATCCGCTGTTTAGTAGAACAAAATGTGCTGCTAAATATATGCCACGCGGAGGTACAATCTGTTATCTCGTACGGGATTATAGTATGGGGACAAGACTAGACAGACAAGACTAGACAGACAAGACTAGACAGACAAAACTAGACAGACAATACTAGACAGACAAGACTAGACAGACAAGACTAGACAGACAAGACTAGACAGACAAGACTAGACAGACAAGACTAGACAGACAAGACTAGACAGACAAGACTAGACAGACAAGACTAGACAGACAAGACTAGACAGACAAGACTAGACAGACAAGACTAGACAGACAAGACTAGACAGACAAGACTAGACAGACAAGACTAGACAGACAAGACTAGACAGACAAGACTAGACAGACAAGACTAGACAGACAAGACTAGACAGACAAAACTAGACAGACAAGACTAGACAGACAAGACTAGACAGACAAGACTAGACAGACAAGACTAGACAGACAAGACTAGACAGACAAGACTAGACAGACAAGACTATACAGACAAGACTAGACAGACCAGACTAGACAGACAAGACTAGACAGACAAGACTAGACAGACAAGACTAGACAGGCAAGACTAGACAGACAAGACTAGACAGACAAGACTAGACAGACAAGACTAGACAGACAAGACTAGACAGACAAGACTAGACAGACAAGACTAGACAGACAAGACTAGACAGACAAGACTAGACATACAAGACTAGACAGACAAGACTAGACAGACAAGACTAGACAGACAAGACTAGACAGACAAGACTAGACAGACAAGACTAGACAGACAAGACTAGACAGACAAGACTAGACAGACAAGACTAGACAGACAAGACTAGACAGACAAGACTAGACAGACAAGACTAGACAGACAAGACTAGACAGACAAGACTAGACAGACAAGACTAGACAGACAAGACTAGACAGACAAGACTAGACAGACAAGACTAGACAGACAAGACTAGACTGACAAGACTAGACAGACAAGACTAGACAGACAAGACTAGACAGACAAGACTAGACAGACAAGACTAGACAGGCAAGACTAGACAGACAAGACTAGACAGACAAGACTAGGCAGACAAGACTAGACAGACAAGACTAGACAGACAAGACTAGACAGACAAGACTAGACAGACAAGACTAGACAGACAAGACTAGACAGACAAGACTAGACAGACAAGACTAGACAGACAAGACTAGACAGACAAGACTAGACAGACAAGACTAGACAGACAAGACTAGACAGACAAGACTAGACAGACAAGACTAGACAGACAAGACTAGACAGACAAGACTAGACAGACAAGACTAGACAGACAAGACTAGACAGACAAGACTAGACAGACAAGACTAGACAGACAAGACTAGACAGACAAGACTAGACAGACAAGACTAGACAGACAAGACTAGACAGACAAGACTAGACAGACAAGACTAGACAGACAAGACTAGACAGACAAGACTAGACAGACAAGACTAGACAGACAAGACTAGACAGACAAGACTAGACAGACAAGACTAGACAGACAAGACTAGGCAGACAAGACTAGACAGACAAGACTAGACAGACAAGACTAGACAGACAAGACTAGACATACAAGACTAGACATACAAGACTAGACAGACAAGACTAGACAGACAAGACTAGACAGACAAGACTAGACAGACCAGACTAGACAGACGAGACTAGACAGACAAGACTAGACAGACAAGACTAGACAGACAAGACTAGATAGACAAGACTAGACAGACAAGACTAGACAGACAAGACTAGACAGACAAGACTAGACAGACAAGACTAGACAGACAAGACTAGACAGACAAGACTAGACAGACAAGACTAGACAGACAAGACTAGACAGACAAGACTAGACAGACAAGACTAGACAGACAAGACTAGACAGACAAGACTAGACAGACAAGACTAGACAGACAAGACTAGACAGACAAGACTAGACAGACAAGACTAGACAGACAAGACTAGACAGACAAGACTAGACAGACAAGACTAGACAGACAAGACTAGACAGACAAGACTAGACAGACAAGACTAGACAGACAAGACTAGACAGACAAGACTAGACAGACAAGACTAGACAGACAAGACTAGACAGACAAGACTAGACAGACAAGACTAGACAGACAAGACTAGACAGACAAGACTAGACAGACAAGACTAGACAGACAAGACTAGACAGACAAGACTAAAATAATGGAATATTGTATTGAGAAAAGATTAAAATGTTTTATCGATAAATACCATTTAATTCCTACCCAACAACATGGCTTCAGAGCTGAAAGATCAACTACAACAGCAATCAGCGCTTTTTATGAAAAATATTAGAGGAGATAGATAAAGGAAAACATCCTGTGGGAATCTTCTGTGACATCTCCAAAGCTTTTGATTGTGTGTCGCATGAAAAACTTATAGAAAAACTATATAGATGCGGAATTCGACGCAAAATTGGTAGATGGTTCGAATCATTTTTACACCAAAGAAAGCAATATGTTCAAATCTGCCAATCAAACAATAATAGTACTTCTGCGCAATTAACAACAGATATTGGGGTACCACAGGGAAGTGTTTTGGCGCCTTTATTGTTTTCTCTATATACTGCAGACCTGATACAATATTTAAAGGGCAGGGAATGCATTCTCTACGCAGACGATTCCAGTTTTATAGTATCGGAGCCGTCTAAACAAAAAGCTGAATCAGAGGCAAATGAGCTTCTAACCGACCTCAATCAATGGTTCTCTGCCAACAACTTATACTTAAATATTGGAAAAACAAAATATATTGTATTTCAAACAACCCGTAGTTTGCGAGAAGACGATTTAACACTTAAAATAGGCAACGCAACCGTTCAAAGGACCGACACAGTTCAATTTCTTGGAGTAAATTTAGAAGAAAATCTAACCTGGAATACCCACATTGATCGAATAACCAAGAAAATAAATTATAAAGCCTACCTCATAAGAAATATCCGCTGTTTAGTAGAACAAAATGTGCTGCTAAATATATGCCACGCGGAGGTACAATCTGTTATCTCGTACGGGATTATAGTATGGGGACCCTCTCCACAAACTCAAAGGGTCTTCAAAGCCCAAAAGAGAATCGTCCGGGCAATAATAGGTGTAGGTAGAACAACATCCTGTATGCCCTATTTTAAGAAGCTAAACCTCCTTACGGTACCATCCATATACATATGGGAAACTGCATGCCACATTCACAGGAATAAGGCCTCAATTATAAGAAACATAGACCAACACCATCACTTCACAAGAGGTCAAAAGCAACTACGAACTCCAATATCAAATTTAACAATTTGCAGCAAAGCACCGAACAAGATTGGAATCCAAATCTATAACAAGCTTCCAAATATGCTGAGCCAAGAAACCTACCAAAAATCTTTTAGAAAAAATCTTAAAATAATGTTAATAGAGAAGTGCTACTATAGCCTTAATGATTTTTTTAATGACAAATTCAATATGTAATTTTCCTTTGTATATCGTAGAATGAATAAATTTGATTTTGATTTTGATTTTGACTAGACAGACAAGACTAGACAGACAAGACTAGACAGACAAGACTAGACAGACAAGACTAGACAGACAAGACTAGACAGACAAGACTAGACAGACAAGACTAGACAGACAAGACTAGACAGACAAGACTAGACAGACAAGACTAGACACACAAGACTAGACAGACAAGACTAGACAGACAAGACTAGACAGACAAGACTAGACAGACAAGACTAGATAGACAAAACTAGACAGACAAGACTAGACAGACAAGACTAGACAGACAAGACTAGACAGATAAGACTAGACAGACAAGACTAGACAGACAAGACTAGACAGACAAGACTAGACAGACAAGACTAGACAGACAAGACTAAACAGACAAGACTAGACAGACAAGACTAGACAGACAAGACTAGACCGACTAGACAAACTAGACTAGACACACAAGACTAGACTAATAAGACTAGTCAAAACTAGAAAATGTTCTTAGCCTTTTAATATTAAACTGTTTTCTATTTAGAAATTGATTTACAGTTTGCTGTTAGAAACCAGCGAAGAAGAAGCATTTTAATGCATGGTATCCATTTAGTTTTTCAACTTAATGAGGACTAATTACAGCCATCGGTAATAGCGTTTAGTTTCACGCGATGGAGAAAATCAAAATACACACTCGTTTTAAATTAGAAACTCCTTTTTATGCAACTTAATATACAGCTAGGGCAATTAAACGCGCCGCCTTGAGCAATAAATTCCATTAATCCGGAGGCGAACATTCCGAGTTAATTATTATTTGAAATATTTTAATTGGAATTAATACAAATGGCTTTCTGCAGCACTAATCTAATTGAAACTAAATAGTTATTTTAAATGTAGTGGATGAAGTGAAATTATTTAGTGTTTGTTTTACTTCATTTTTAAATTTAAAGCGTACAGTAATGTATACCAACCTCTATTTAGTAGTTACTATTTCTAGGGAGTTTCATTTTGTCAAGTTGTTCCTAGCGCGGTCGCCATATTGGTGTGTAAAACATCGCGTCTGCATCACGGTCAATCACGGTGTCGCTTCAACTTTGAGATATTTTTTTGCAGAGATTTTGCAAACTTTTGTAAATTAAGTGTAAACAGACGTTCCAGAATGGGCGAAGACACGAAAGGTGAGTGCATTACGCTTAAATTCCTTGTTTGGAACCGGCTGTGTATTGGCATAACCCCCAACAACTTCCAATGGTTACTCTGAAATGTGTAGAGGTTTGTTGAACGTTTAATGGAGATGTAATCGAGGTGATTATTGTTGGAAAACGGGGGTTAAGATAGGTTAAAGTTGTTTATTTTAATGTAATTTAGTTCTGTTTATGTTTCTCAGGTTCATTTTTTTCTGTAATTTTAGACTTGAGGAGAAGATTGTTGTTTATTTTCTATGACAACCTTATTAAAAATGCAGTATGGAAAATTTCTTGTTTATTTCATTTTGTTCTCACAACTAACAGGAATTAACTCCTAATTTAAAGTATAATTACTTTGAGTTTCATTTAAATTATTCACATTACAATACAGCAGTGTTTTCAAACACTTTGTACCCCATAATAGAAAATTTCTGGGATATACTATTAAAGACAAAAATGTTACTAATATTTTTTACTCTAAACTCAGTACACCAAAGTCATATCAAAAGTTAAAATTGATGAATTTTTTTTTTAGCTTTTGTCTGTCTGTTGGGCATAAGCCTCCCTCTTGCTCTTCCATGTAGTCCTGTTGAGGGCCGCTTGGTACCAGTTAATGCCTTCCATTCATTTCAGGTCGTCATTCCATCGTATTTGTGATCATCATATGCTTCTTCTGTTGTTCCATGGTCTCCTCATGATTTTTCTACTCCATTTGTCTTCATTTCTTGCGACATGGCTGGCCCAGCTCCATTTCTGCTGTAGTATTTCATTTGTTCCATCCATTACTTTTGTGTTCTCTATGATCCAATCCTTTCTTTTCTTGTCTCTCAGTGATATTCCTACTATACATTTTTCAATTGCTCTTTGATTGACCCTTAGCTTTCCATAATTGTTTCAGTAATTGCCATGGTTTACTATCAATAAGTGGTCACCGGTAATATGCACTGATGGTATATGGCGCTTTTTAACTCTAGGGGGATGTCCAGTGCTAGTATATCTTGTATCTTGGTGTAAGTTGCCCAGGTTTGTCTGATCCTCTCGTTTGCCTCTAGTTCTTGATTTGCTTTAACTATTGTTAGTGTTTGCCCAAGATACTTATATGTTTGTACTTTCTCAATTAAGTTGCCTTCAATGGTAATTTGTTCTCCATCTTCTCTATCTGACGTGATGTACTTGGTTTTTCCAATTTAATTTCCAATCCTATGTGTTTCATGGCTTTGTAGATATTGTCAATGAGTGTGATGAGTTCTTCCTTGTTTTCACTTGTCTTCCAAACATTATTCGGCTGAGTTTCTCACCTGTTATGTTTCTTCCTTATTGCTGGCTATATCGTCGGCAAACATTAGTCAGCTGAGTTTCTTACCTGATATGTTAATACCTCAGTTACTAAAATCAATTGTTTTTAGTCCATCTCCCAAGACCAGAGTAAATAGTTTCGGCAATAAAGGATCTCACTTTTGCACACCTCTCCAGATTCTCACTTTTTTAAATGGTTTGTGCAGTTGGATTTGTAGTGTGGCGTTGCAAAAGGGGTTGTTGATCAAGTTTGCATACCTATGGTCAATTCTGGCATTTTTTAGGGCTTGCTGGAGTGCCCAGATTTCCACTGTGTCAAAAGCTTTTTGGAAATCTATGAACGCTAGCCATAGCAGCACATTGCATTCTGTGGTCTTCTCAATGACTACTCCCATTGTTTGTAGCTGCTCAGTTGTACTGAATCCCCTGCGAAATTCTGCCTGCTTGCTGGGTTGGTAGTAGTCCAGTTTCGGGGTAATCCGAGTGTATATTATTTTTGTGAACAATTTTTAAGTTTTGGACAGGAAGCTGATCGGTCTGTAGTTCTCCAGGTTTTCTGGATTCTCCCTTTTTGTGAATTAGTACCACTAACGCGTTTGTCCACTCTTCAGGAATGTTTTCTTCTTCCATGCATTTGTTAAACAGCAATAGCAGTTGTGTGGTTCACGTGTCTCCCCTTTGTTTCAGCATCACCCCTATTATCCCGTCGTCGCCGGGCGCTTTCCCGTTCTTTGTAGTGTAGCGCAGCTCTAATTTCGGCCTGTGTAATTTGTGGCATGTCCTCGGAGTTTAAGTTAATGTTTTTCTTCCGTCTGTCTTGTTCTGATATGTCGCTCTCTACTTTTGATTCGTACAAGTTTGTGTAAAATTATTGTGCTGATATTATGCCTACCGTGCCTGTCCTTGATATCAGCTATCGATGATTTTCAATAGACCTTTTCATAATTGAATTTTTATGCGCATGCGTCAATTTTCGCCATGTTTTCGGGCACTTTTTGACATATAAGCAATGGAAATAACAGAATGTGCCCGAAACTTTCATATTCTCGCATTTTAAACGGACGCGCATGCGCTTAACTAGCAGTAAAAGGTGTATAGAGTGAATTAACACCATACTGACGCACAGTGGTCTGAAAACCCAAAAAGCTGGCCAAAATATTAAGTAATCGTTCGAATATTGTGATTTTTGTCTCTTCACGTTTTTGAGGTCGTTGATCAAGAAACTGAATTCAAAATTTTCTAAATTCAAAATGGTGGATGCAATATGCGGGGTAATTTTTTCGAAAAAACGGTCGCTGATCACGAAACTGAATTGAAAAATGATTAACTGATCGTTGATTTTGTCTAGAAAAACTTTCTGTTTCATGGAATTTGGTTCCTTGAATTGAGGTTTCAATAAAAAGGAGAATAAATAGAAAATAGAATGATTTATTAAAATTGAATAAAAAAAAGTTAAAATTATTAAGGAGGTTCGAGCGAATCCCATGTTAAATATTTTTTTTAAGTTTAAGCTTTGAAACTTTATACATGAAGATCAATACGTTTAGTTTCTCCGGAAAAAAAATTAAAAAATGATTTAATGAAATGATGTTTTTTCGAATCTTATACACAGGTTCCTATGGCCGACAAGCTTTTTTTTTTTTGAATCTTGTTTATCGACAGTAATTCACATGACAGATGGTTTGGCAACGTCGCGATAACAGCTGATTGTGAGAGAAAAGAAAAAATGGAAACAACAACAACTTTTGCACGTCTGTGGAACTATTTGATAGAATACACTCCAGCTTTTTACATAGATTATCTATAACTTTTTGTCTTTTGGTAATTCGAGGTTTTCGGCCAACATCTTGGGCTTTCCTTGGATAATAAAATTCTGATCCCTTTACAACCAGTCGACTCACAACACTGATATTGCCAGATCTGTTTATGTCACCTTATAAGTCAAAAATAACGAAGTCATTTAATAACTTTATTTTATTAAATAAATAAGAATTATCAATTTTAAAATTTGTTATGTTATTATAAATAAAAATAATTAATTTTAACAACTATTAGGATAATTGAAAATATAGAAAAATTCAAGCACTATTATGACTCATTACTTACGCTCGAAGCTCCTTAATCACCATCAGATGTATCTAATTAATCTGATTCCAAAATTGGAGCTGTAATTTCTGCAAATAATTCGATAGCTTCCGGAAAAAACGACTTTATTTTTTGGAAACTTGTAATTTTAGGATCTGATGAAATCAAGGAGCCTATTATAAACGTCTTCCATGTTTTTTTGACGACAACATTTTGTTCAAAATTTTCTCGATTTTTTTTATATATTTATTGCACGATTCTTGTGCTTCTTCGGATAATTGTCCTATTGGAAGCAATGATGACTCAATAATCCTATTCCCGTGGATTAAAATTTTATGGACTGTTGTCGGCATGTTGTACCACAAGTACAATTCAACAACTTTTCTTGCAATGTCAACAGCGTAATTTTTAAATTTATTTACATCAATTTCAAAACCACTGAAAATAACTTGTAATGTTACGTGGAAACGTTTTATTATATCCTCATCAGTTCCAGTGGTTTTGGCAGACCACTCAATAGTTATTTTCCGAAAAAAAAAATAGTTTAAATATAATAATTTGTAATTTTTATTTTCAATACAGGCAAGCAATAGGGAATATCCAACAGATTTAAATATACTTGATTTTTTTATCCCCGATACTTTATGATCTTCAGATTACACCTGTACCATTATTTTCTCATTTAGTTTGTATTTAATTTCAAGAAGTTCAAAATATGCGAGCGAAATTCAAATTTACGAAACGCATTACCATTGGTCATATGTTATGTAACTTGCACGTTGACATTTATCGGCCTCGATATTCACAGATATAGGTACGGTGGACTATATACCCCGATAGGGACTTTATCAAGCACTTTATCTGGTGTACTTATAATAGTGTTTTTGCATTCCGGTACTATACAATATCTATAAAATGGTTTTTTAGCTTTTACCATTACCGAAATAGCAAATTCAAACTGAAAATCCTTAACTGTCTATGCAAATATGCTATGCAACACTGAATGTCATGTGTTATGCGACGTCATCCAAAGCGCGCGATAAATGGGACCGTTCAATCAGGTAAAATTTAGTAGGTGTTTTATTTATTTTTTTTAAATTAATTGAAAGACTTTCAACAGTATTTATATTTTTTACCATGTTAAATCGAAGTAAAAAGTGAATTAAGCAAATAAAAAAAATGATGCATATTCCCTATTGTATTGAAAATCCCTGCAGATAAAAATGAAGAAAGAGTGCCGAAAAGCGAAAAAATAAATAAAGTTCTGTTATTGTCAATTCAACCGGCTCCTCCACCATCTTCAAATTCATAAAAACTTGTACAAGAATTTATATAAAAGCTAAAATGCAAATAATCGCAAGCTACTTTCTTGCAATATTTTAGAAAAACCTATTTATAACACTGTCCCGTTAATGACATAGCCGCCGTACGCGACTTCTTTAACTTTTGTTCTACTTGAAAGAAATTGAGAAAAAAAAATCACAATTTTATGAAAATTTAACCTATATAACATTTTTTTTTTGCAAGATGTTAATAAAATAAAACAAATTTAAAAATACAGTTCAATTCTACATATCTTTATAAGAAGAATCCATTTTTCTGTATTGAAATCGATCAATTGTAAGGTATAATATACATTACTTCAATCAGCACGAACACTCAAACATGAAATGACGCGCGAAAATTGCCCCACTTTGAATTTATACCCAGACTCAGGTACACTAACATAAGCCTTTATAACCCTCATATCGAAAGCACAGGACCCCACTTTATTCATTAAAAAATTAAGAAAATATAATCTTAATTTTGGCCAACTTTTTGGGATTTCAGACCACTGTGTGGCGGTGCGATTACAAATGTAAACATTGGCTGAAGCCATCCCCTTTTTTTAAATTTTTTGTTTAATAAAACTTTGTTTATTGTAATATAAAAAATAAGAATTTACTATGTGAATTTTCATATTATAAGAAAATAATTAAGGAAACTACATAGTTTTCTTAATTATTTTATTTATGTTATTAGTCAATTTGTGAATTCAAGAACATCTTGAATTCACAAATTGACTAATAACATAAATAAAATTTAATTATTAGTATGGTGTGGCTCCTGCATTTTACTGCTAAGAGAGGCCACTAGCTCACAAGTGAAATGACGTAATTTGATAACTGAAAATAAATATAAATATCCATAGACCCGTTTCTGCCTTTTGGCTTCATAAGTATGAACTCATAATATGAGTTTACATTTAATTTTAATTCATTTTGAGATTATATTATAATCTCAAAAGGAATTCAAATTAAATGTAAACTAACAACTTACTATACTGACTAAGTCGTGTTCTTAAATGAAATTATTTTATTCATACGACCAAGATCTGCCGTATTCTCGGACTTGCGCTGTGCTGTACGAGCGAGTAATATAAAAAAATAGGAAAAAATTACTATGTGAATTTTCATATTATAAGAAAAAAATTAAGGAAACTATGTTCTTTAATTCACTTTAATTCAGTTCCAAAAGGCAGAAACGCGTCTATGGATGTTCATAATTATTTTCATTTATCAAGTTATGTTATTTGTCTTGTAACCTCGTGGCCTCTCTTAGCAGTAAAATGCAGGAGCCACCGTAGTAATAATTATATTTTATTTATGTTATTATATTTATTAGTGACAATTTGTGACTTAAAGAACATAGTTTCCTTGATTCTTTTCTTATTTATTACAATTATTGTCGTTTTTTTGTCATTCACAGTAGTGTTAACAATTAATTATTTTGACTTTTGGTACTTAGCGATAGCAATAGTTATTTTCCGAAAAAAAAAATAGTTTAAATATAATAATTTGTAATTTTTATTTTCAATACAGGCAAGCAATAGGGAATATCCAACAGATTTAAATATACTTGATTTTTTTATCCCCGATACTTTATGATCTTCAGATTACACCTGTACCATTTCTTTCTCATTTAGTTTGTATTTAATTTCAAGAAGTTCAAAATATGCGAGCGAAATTCAAATTTACGAAACGCATTACCATTGGTCATATGTTATGTAACTTGCACGTTGACATTTATCGGCCTCGATATTCACAGATATAGGTACGGTGGACTATATACCCCGATAGGGACTTTATCAAGCACTTTATCTGGTGTACTTATAATAGTGTTTTTGCATTCCGGTACTATACAATATCTATACAATGGTTTTTTAGCTTTTACCATTATCGAAATAGCAAATTCAAACTGAAAATCCTTAACTGTCTATGCAAATATGCTATGCAACATTGAATGTCATGTGTTATGCGACGACATCCAAAGCGCGCGATAAATGGGACCGTTCAATCAGGTAAAATTTAGTAGGTGTTTTATTTATTTTTTTTAAATTAATTGAAAGACTTTCAACAGTATTTATATTTTTTACCATGTTAAATCGAAGTAAAAAGTGAATTAAGCAAATAAAAAAATTATGCATATTCCCTATTGTATTGAAAATCCCTACAGATAAAAATGAAGAAAGAGTGCGGAAAAGCGAAAAAATAAATAAAGTTCTGTTATTCATTGTCAGTTCAACCGGCATCCACCATCTTCAAATTCATAAAAACTTGTACAAGAATTTATATAAAAGCTAAAATGCAAATAATCGCAAGCTACTTTCTTGCAATATTTTAGAAAAACCTATCCATAACACTGTCCCGTTAATGACATAGCCGCCGTACGCGACTTATTTAACTTTTGTTCTACTTGAAAGAAATTGAGAAAAAAAAATCATAATTTTATGAAAATTTAACCTATATAACATTTTTTTTTTGCAAGATGTTAATAAAATAAAACAAATTTAAAAATACAGTTCAATTCTACATATCTTCATAAGAAGAATCCATTTTTCTGTATTGAAATCGATCAATTGTAAGGTATAATATACATTACTTCAATCAGCACGAACACTCAAACATGAAATGACGCGCGAAAATTGCCCCACTTTGAATTTATACCCAGACTCAGGTACACTAACATAAGCCTTTATAACCCTCATAGCGAAAGCACAGGACCCCACTTTATTCATTAAATAATTAAGAAAATATAATCTTAATTTTGGCCAACTTTTTGGGATTTCAGACCACTGTGTGGCGGTGCGATTACAAATGTAAATATTGGCTGAAGCCATCCCCTTTTTTTAATGTTTAATAAAACTTTGTTTATTGTAATATAAAAAATAAGAATTTACTATGTGAATTTTCATATTATAAGAAAATATTTAAGGAAACTACATAGTTTTCTTAATTATTTTATTTATGTTATTAGTCAATTTGTGAATTCAAGAACATCTTGAATTCACAAATTGACTAATAACATAAATAAAATTTAATTATTAGTATGGTGTGGCTCCTGCATTTTACTGCTAAGAGAGGCCACTAGCTCACAAGTGAAATTACATAATTTGATAACTGAAAATAAATATCCATAGACCCGTTTCTGCCTTTTGGCTTCATAAGTATGAACTCATAATATGAGTTTACATTTAATTTTAATTCATTTTGAGATTATATTAAAGTAGGGAAAGACGATTCGTTCTGGACCCACCTCCCGCACCTTATGGGAAATTACATGTAAATCTTGGTGCAAGCACCTTATGGGAGAATCCTATACAAAATAGTACAGTACATGTGCCAACCTTGAACAGCTTTCAATCAGCTTTAAACAGCTTTGAATCAGCTTTAAACAGCTTTGAATCAGCTTTACTCAGCTTTCGATCAGCTTTAAATTGAAAGCTGTTTAATGCTCATTGAAAGCTGTTTAAAGCAGATCGAAAGCTGTTTAAAGCTGATCGAAAGCTGTTTAAAGCTGATTCAAAGCTGATTGAAAGCTGTTCAAGGTTGGCACATGTACTGTACTATTTTGTATAGGATTCTCCCATAAGGTGCTTGCACCAAGATTTACATGTAATTTCCCATAAGGTGCGGGAGGTGGGTCCAGAACGAATCATCTTTCCCTACTTATTAAAATCTCAAAAGGAATTCAAATTAAATGTAAACTAACAACTTACTATACTGACTAAGTCGTGTTCTTAAATGAAATTATTTTATTCATACGACCAAGACCTGCCGTCTTCTCGGACTTGCGCTGTGCTGTACGAGCGAGTAATATAAAAAAATAGGAAAAAATTACTATGTGAATTTTCATATTATAAGAAAAAAATTAAGGAAACTATGTTCTTTAATTCACTTTAATTCAGTTCCAAAAGGCAGAAACGCGTCTATGGATGTTCATAATTATTTTCATTTATCAAGTTATGTTATTTGTCTTGTAACCTCGTGGCCTCTCTTAGCAGTAAAATGCAGGAGCCACCCTAGAAATAATTATATTTTATTTATGTTATTATATTTATTAGTGACAATTTGTGACTTAAAGAACATAGTTTCCTTGATTCTTTTCTTATTTATTACAATTATTGTCGTTTTTTTTTAAATTATTTTTTTTATTATAAGTATACCGGTTCGACAGAATTAATGTCATTCACAGTAGTGTTAACAATTAATTATTTTGACTTTTGGTACTTAGCGTAAGCCGGCTTTGTTCGCTAAGAGAACTATTATTGTGAAAAATACAAAATATAACAGCATTTTGAAAGGAAAAAAGTTAAAAATTTTCCAGTTCAAAATACTGCTTGGTTTTTTTGAAGTTTTCAAATAAGTTTAATAAGTTTTCGAAGGCAATTTTCCAAATTCCTGCTTTTCCAAGGGTCATTTCGAGGAATTTTCTGTTCGTTTGGTCAGGATCCAAATCTCAAATCCGACCATCAGCAGTTCCCAAACAGTAATTTCCTTCCTAGTTTCGCAATTTGCTTTCCAAAACGCCTGGGGAAAAGCGAATTTTGTTGAAAATTACTTCAGTTCCAAAAGGCTCGTTCCAAGATCCTAGCTATAGTTATAAAAAAGGAATTACGAATTTTCCAACAATTTCTTCAGTTCACCATCGTCTGAAACAGTGGTGCGCAAACTATTTTCATTTGCGACCCAACTTTTTCTGTAAAATTTTATCGTGACTCCTGGATAGAGTAACATAAATATTGTAATCCCCAAACAGTTCTACTAACATATCGAAATTTGAAAATTTGAATTGTTAATTAATTTGAAAATTAAATTTTGAATTTGAAAATTTGAAACATCCCCATGATGAAAAAAATTCCCAAATTAATTTTTGAGAAAATTAAGTTTGAAAATTTCAATGTTTACAAATTTGATTGTCAAGGCGGAGTGTTGAGTGTTGAAAAAAGTATAATATTTTAAATATTGCGAAACAGCTCTACCAACATCTCCACAAAATTTGAAACAAATCCCCAAATAGTTTTTAAGAAAATTAAGTTTGAAAATTTCAATGTTTGCAAATTGGATTTTCAAGGTGGAATTTACAAAAACCTGTAATATTCGCAAAAATAAATATTAAAATTTTGGGAAAATTTGTTGAATACTCCGAAACAGCTATACCAACCATCATCTCCACAAAATTTGAAACAAATCACCAAATTAGTTTTTGAAAAAATTAAGTTTGAAAATTTCAATGTCAAATTTCAAAATTACAAATTTGATAGTCAAGTCAGCCTTGACTATTATTGATAATCGTTGATTATTATTGATAATTTTGTGGTGATGTTGGTGGAGCTGTTGCGGAGTATTTAGAAAATTTTCCCAATATTTTAGTTTCTTTTAGAAAACATTGTACTTCTTTTAACACTCCGCGTTTTCAAAAAAGTACAATATTTGTTTCTAAAAGAAACATTAAATTGGGAAAATTTAAGTTTGAAATTTTAATCTGTGAAAATTTGAATTACAAGGTGGAATTTACAAAAAAAAAAACAGCAATATTCAACAAAAAAAAAATCACTATCGACCCAACTGGAGCAAACCATCGCGACGCACCACTAAAATCTAAGCATCAATTTCTCCGAAAATAGAGGGGAAATTAAAAAAAAATCCCAAGGTATGGTCCATAATCTATATACTGATATTTATGAAAATCTAGTAAAAACATCACATTCTTTAGTTTGGTCCAAAATCAAGGAAAAATAAGTAAAAAACATTAATTTGTTGATCTGAAAAATAAAGAAGTTAAAAAAAAGTTTCCTCCTCGAATCATTAGAAGGAAAAGAATTGGAAAATCAGTTGTGATGTTGCTTACTGGCAGGAGTTTTCCATCAGAGGTTTTCATATATGAGGTCTTGTGATAGTTTGCGACTTAGACGTTGGTGAATATTCTTTAGTCCTAGATTGAAGTGTGTAGCGCTGTTGCAGTGTTGAAGATTTTTGTGGAAGGTTTTTGTTAATTTGTATATGAATTTCTGGGTAGCTGGCATATTTAATTCAAAGTGTAGTTGTTTATTTCGGATGAACCATGGCGCGTTAACAATTAAATTCTTACTCACGACTATATTTTGTGACGTTTGAATTTTTTTTAATTTGTCTTCGCGGTTCCTGCCCATATTGGACACCCATATTAGCGGGCGAATGACCGATTTGTATAGAAGGGTATAATTGTTCGAGTCGGGCATAACTATGTTTTAACTTTTGATTGACATGGTAATTCCATAACAATCTGGTATCCATGTACAGTATAATCTTGATAATCCGGCGATCTTGATAATTCGACATGTTCAGTAATCCGGCGCTCTGGGGAAACACGTATGTTTTCTTTACGCTGCCCCGCGCCGGATATAAATATCGCGCACAGAAGAAATTAAGTCAAAAAAACACCATCCAGTATTCTTGTAGAAAAGTCTGGCCAACACAGCTTGTTTTCAACTCTAAAAACTTGATTGACGATTGACCTGTTCTAAGTTTGTACATTTTTTTGTATGCACACATTTACTTATATGATACATATTTTATTCTTTCTGAAATAGAATTGTACATAAAATATGTAAAAATGTTGTTTTTTTGTTTCTATCCTGATAATCCGGAATTTTTTGATAATCTTATATGTGTCAGATTATCAAGGTTATACTGTATATACCTAGATACTTTATAGATATATACTGCTTGCAGCGTTTCTATTGCTATGTGCAGGTTTGAGTCTTGAGTGGTGATTACTATATCGTCTGCGAACATTCCAATATCGAGAATATCATGTGTGAAGATATTATATAGGGTTGGACCGAGGACGCTTCCCTGGGGAACACCGTTGATGGTTTTTGTGTTGGAGGAGGGAACTGAAAATTGTCGAAAATTCTTCCAGTATACTGTGATTATAAATTGACGTACTACTACGTCGTCGGATACCAGAATTTAAATTAAAAGCAAAAACGTATTAATATGGCAAAGAACTGCAATGTATTAAATACACATTATATGAATTAATGAAAAAAATAAGATATATAGAACCTAACATAAGACCCAACCTGATATTATTAAACCAACATTTAATTGATTTGACAAAGTGTTCTCCCTGAACTTATGAGCATTTTGGTACTTGGAGTTTATTAAGGATATTCCCTCCCATGTATAACTTCTACACCTAGGAATTGTATGAGAGTCTATTTCTTCTTCCCGTGCATGTTATGTAAAGTTTTATTTTTCTGGTACAAATGCGGCCGACACTGGATCCCGTGATTCTTACTGCACCTCCGTATTTGTTAGTTAAGTCTATAGACAAAGAAAGCCAGCAGTTATTGTTCATGTACCAGTTTAACATATTCTTATTTAAGTGTTCGACCATTTCATTTGCAACAAATATTAGCTTCTCTGCACTGCTATGTGTAGTGAATACAAATGAGCTTTAATTCACATTCATTTTAGATGCAAACGACAGATCTAGTGAACGTAGGAGAAGATCAAGGTCAAGAGAACACAGAAGAAGGTCTAGATCAAGGAGCAGAGATAGGAAAGAGAGAAGAAGAAGCAGATCAGGGTTAGTAGATTAATTTTTCACAACAATCCGGAAATTTTGATTATAATTATTTCTAGCTCTCGTGGTCATGGTGGTGGTGGTGGTGGAGGTGGTAATATACCGATGGCCGGTGGAGGCGGCAAATCCACTCATTCCCGCCGGAGGAAACCATCTTTATATTGGGATGTTCCGCCTCCGGGCTTCGAGCACATCACGCCCCTGCAGTACAAGGCTATGCAGGCCGCCGGTCAGATTCCTGCAAACATCGTCGCTGACACACCGCAGGCCGCCGTGCCAGTAGTCGGGTCAACAATTACGCGCCAGGCTAGGCGCTTGTACGTCGGAAACATACCGTTCGGGGTGACGGAAGAAGAAATGATGGAGTTCTTTAATCAGCAGATGCATCTCAGCGGTTTGGCGCAGGCAGCTGGTAATCCAGTTCTCGCCTGTCAGATTAATTTGGATAAGAACTTTGCGTTTTTGGAATTTAGGTCCATTGATGAAACCACACAAGCTATGGCTTTTGATGGTATTAATTTTAAAGGTAAATTTGACAACAAGTTTTTGCAACAGCTCATGCATTATTAATTTGTAGGTCAAAGTTTAAAGATTCGTAGGCCCCACGATTATCAACCAATGCCAGGTATGGCTGAAAGTGCAATCGCTGTACCAGCCGGTGTAATAAGCACAGTAGTGCCAGACTCTCCTCATAAGATATTTATAGGGGGTTTACCAAATTACTTGAATGAAGATCAGGTAGGTATTTTAAGGAAGCTCTTAAAGCTGTTCCATTAACAAATCACAATATCTAAAATTCGTTTTGAGATTTGTTTTGGGATGCAGCAGATATATTTTCCTTCTCTCTTAGCTTAGCATCTTAAAAAGATTGGCGCTACTTTAGATAATTTTTTTGACAAAGATTTAAAAACGAACCAGAAAACAGCGAAATTATTTTTAGGACACAGCGAGTTTTTTTTATACATCAATACAAATTCTTTGCAGGTTTTTCTTTTCAAATAAAGTTCAGATTTCAGGGGAAATTTATTTCTTCTTTTTTTTTCAAAATTATTTCGACTTTTTGCAGGATTTTTAAACAGCCGGTTTTTATTTTGTTATTTTTTACACTTTTTTCAGCCTTTTACAGGTTTTCTTTTTCGACTCGAATTTTAGGTTTTCAGCTCACATTTTCAGGATATTTTCAGCTAAAAATAAAAAATCAATTTCACTTCACAATAATACAGAGAAAAAAGATACAAAAAAAGAATTATGACAGATCTCTGTTTTTTCAGCACTTTCTTTTTCAGTTTCTTTTTTTCAGCTTGATATTTATATTGCAGCTTAAAAACAAAACAAAAACGTAAACTCAATATTTTCTCTTTTTAAATTTAATTTTTATAGCCAAGCTGAATAAAATAAAAATCGTGTCATTCATTGTCTGGTATAATGGGAAGTCTTGCAAAAGATTATATTATTATTTATTTATTTTTTGTAAATGAATCTGTATTTATAAATTTTGCTTGTTTGCCCTATAGCTAGGGTTTGGGTCTCGGTCCCTATAATGAGTCGAAAAGATCACTGCCAAATATTAACAGAACCACCTGTGGACACAGGCAAGTTACAAAGTCAAAAAATCTCGCGCCGCGTATCAAATGGTTCAATAGAGAAAACGGAAATGATTATTTAATAAACAGTACGAAAAACACTTTGTTTTTCCATTTGTTGTACCATCAAACATTGTGTCTTTGAATTCTGCTGAAATTGTGCAAAATTAAATTCAAAGATGCAATTCACCTGTATTAGTTTATCGGATTACCTTACTAATATGTGTATATGCTGTAGGTTAAGGAACTGCTCATGTCGTTCGGACAACTTAGAGCTTTTAATTTGGTCAAAGATTCGGCTACTGGACTTAGCAAAGGATATGCTTTTGCCGAATATATTGATATTTCTATGACTGATCAGGTAACAGAAACAAAACGTTGCAATCCACATTTAAACACAACATTCTCTTTTTAGGCTATTGCAGGTTTGAATGGAATGCAGTTGGGAGACAAGAAATTAATTGTACAAAGAGCAAGCGTTGGAGCTAAAAACACGACTATCGTACCAAGCGTACAAATCCAAGTACCTGGACTCAGCCTTGTTGGGGCTTCAGGTCCAGCCACAGAAGTTTTATGTTTATTAAATATGGTCAGCATCATTTTCATCAAAGCTATTTAATTGTTATAGGACATATTGTTTGTATAGGTCACGCCAGATGAATTGAAGGACGAGGAAGAGTATGAAGATATTCTTGAAGACATTAAGGAAGAGTGTAATAAATATGGTGTGGTAAGAAGTATAGAGATTCCTAGACCAATTGATGGAGTTGAAGTTCCTGGTTGTGGAAAGGTAATTATTTGTAGTTATTTAATTGGCACTAAACATTTTACGTTTTTCTTTTAGGTGTTTGTTGAATTTAATTCAGTGTTGGATTGTCAGAAAGCCCAACAGACATTAACAGGCAGAAAGTTCAGTAACCGTGTGGTGGTAACGTCGTATTTTGACCCGGACAAATACCATCGTCGAGAATTTTAAATTGATTTTCATAGTGTTTTCAGACTCCTACTTTCTGTTTGTATTTTGGTCATTTTATAGTCTTAGTTAATTAATGTATAAAGAATGCGAATATAATTCAGAAAAATCATTCTTCAACGTCGCTCATAAAACACTGAATGTTTTACGAGTGTTTTAACTGATGAGGTTTTTATTATCTCAAATAAATGAGATTGCAAACGATTTTTTTACCAAATTATTATTTTTTTCCTAAATTATAGTACAATCGAGCCAGCAATTTAATTATTATATTCGCACACGTAATTATCTAATTGATTTTTGTTATACGAGATAATAGCTCTTTTTTCAGATCATGTTTATTGCAACTTTTTTTCAGCTTTAACACTTTAAATAAACAGTTCATTTGAACCTCATCACTCTTATAACTCCATTCTCATAAAATAAAGCTGTTACTGGATGCCTCACACTAAAATCAACTTTGAAATTTTGTACACTCTATCCCCATCAAGGTGGTATTTATTAGTATATAATCTGTCATGGTTGATTTATCAGTTTAGTCCGTCAAAGCTTATCTTGTTTAAGCCATTAAGGTTTAATCTATCAAATTTAGTCTTCTTCTTAAAGTTCCTTATCCGTTTCGGACGTTGGTAACCATTTTGGCACTTTGTTTGCTGTTGATCGGAAAAGCTCGATTATGTTATGGCAAATCATGTTCTCAGATTCTTCAACCATGATATCCTTATTCCGACAGCTCTGTTTCCCACTACTTTTCCGTTTACTTTCCCTCAATATGTCCCAGGTATTGGAGTTTCCTGCGTTTTGAGGTGTTGAGGAGCTCTTTATCCTCCTTCTGGATTCTATCAAGGATCTCAATATTGGTTATGCGATCTTTCCACGAGACGCTCAACATCCATCGATATAACCACATCTTGAATGCTTCCAGTTTCTTTCTCATGGCATCGGTTAGTGTCCACGATTCATCTGCGAAAACACGTAACAACGCAGATTTGTCAGTTTCGTTAAAATTGTGAGGTCTTGACTCTGGTAGGGATCCCATGCTGTTGAAAACAGCTCTCGGTTTTCTCGATACGGATCTTCACTTCTTGATAATGATCCCACTGATCGTTTAGAGTAGTGCCAAGATATGAATACTTATTTACTTAGTTTCTGATTGACTATTAGGTGACAATTGCCAATGTGTGATTTACTAATAATCATTAATTTTGTCTTTTTCATTTATTGCTGCTCTTTACCGTCAAAAGCACTTTTCCAACGAAAATTTTTTCGTGATTTTTTTTTTTTTTTTTTTTGTTACCCGATGGAGATCGAAGTACAGAAATCAATATTCTAGTTTATTTCGCTCTAAAGTTACAAATAAACAAGATATATAGTTTTTCGCTGTACACTATCTAGCATTTCCGGTAGATTTAGCGATATCGTAACTTTTGAACGGCTCACCACAGAGATTTCTAGTTCACCAAACAATTCAGCGTACCAAAATTAGCCGAAAAACATGTATAATATTCCCTAGGAAGCTTTAATAAATTTAAAGTTTAAGTAGGTTAAGAAATACGATCGACACGGGCAGTCGAAACCGCGGAAACGACGAAATGCGAGAAAATGGATTTTGCCAAAATCGTTAATTTTTGAGTCGCGGCGAAATTTAAAAACGTTTCTGAAAGCATTTTTGCTGCTGATTACAAATATGCGAAATATAATTTTAGATTATTGATATAATTGAGGATTATTTTCAATTATTTCTGGGGTGGAGTGGGAGCATTGCCTACTAAAAGTATGAAACTATTTTCTTGAGCAATTCTGTTTGATTTCCTTGCATCAATAATCATAATTGGCAAACTGGAAAGATCTAACTTATCTGGGTCTATAAGCTCTATATTTTCCAAACTGCAGTTCTAGGTCATACGTTTCGCCACTTGCTGTTACTCTATTCATGAGGTGTTGTAGTTTCTCTATGCGATTAGCAAATATCACCGTATTATCCGCGTACCGTATATTATTAATTGTTTCACCGTTTAGTGATATGCTAGCTTTCAGGTTTTCCAGAGCTTCTCTAAATAAGTATTCTGAATAGATGTTGAATATCAACGGTGATAGTATGCAGCATTGCCTTACTCCTCATGGAATGTTCACCTCATCTGCTCCTCCCTCCACTCTAACAATTGCTGACTGGTTCCACTATAACTTTATGATGATTCTTAAGTCTTTTCCATCCAGTCCAACTTTCTTTAAAAACTATCATCTTTTGATGTCACACTATCGAATCATCATCATCATGGCCTTTTGGTGATCCACAATCTTGGATGTATGCCTCTTCCCTCTTCTTCCACTCTTGACGATCTTGTGCCCGTCTCATCCACTCTCGACCTCCGTGCCGTCGAATGTCGTCCATCCAGCGCTGCGGTGGTCTGCCGCGCCCTCGAGTATCCGGTCTGGGTCTCCATTCAAGGACTCGTCTCGTCCAGCGACTCTCGTTCATTCTCGCAATGTGTCCTGCCCATGTCCACTTTTTCCTTGCTATGACAGCCATGACGTCTTTCACCTTGGTTACCTGATCACCTTTCATCTTATTCTGGTCACGAAGGGTGGTCCCGAGCATCACTCTCTCCATGCCCCTCTGCGCGACTCGGAATTTCTGCGTAGGGGTCATGGTCTCTGTACCGTAGGTGAGCACGGGCATGACACACTGCTCAAACACTTTCCCTTTGAGATCCACGGATATTTTGCCACGTAGAATCTGCTTATTAGCACCGAACGCTGCCCAAGCCTGCGCGATCCGCCTTTCCACTTCCGCTACCTGGTTCTCAAAGCCCAGTAACCTTATGCCCCAAAAATATGTACTCCGTTATTTTCTCCACTGGAAGCTGGTAGTCTGTGATTTCGGGAATGTTGGTTATAATCTTGGTTTTCCCCATGTTTATTTTAAGACCCGTCTTCTCGGATTCCTCTCAAATCCTCCAGCATCGCCATCATCTCCCCAATGCTCTTTGAGACCAGAACCAGGTCATCAGCAAACCTCAGATTGGTCATTCTCTCTCCATCGATCATCAGCCCCTTCCCTGCCCATTGCATCTGTTGGAATATGCACTATATATAGTGCTAGGGTAAATACTATCGAATGCCATTTGGTAATTATAAAATTTAGTCTATCAAGGTCAATGTATCAAGTCTATTAAGGTTTATGGTTCATGTTTAGCCCATCAAGGTTAATCTATCAAGTTTGGTCTATTAAGGTTTATAGGTTTATATTATTTTTTGGTCTTATTATGTTTAGTCGTGCAGTTTCAGTCAGACAAAAAGTGAAAGATTTATCCGTTCTTGTCCAACACAGCAACATTGGCCATTTGGATTTCAGAAACTCGAGGGCCCTTGCACAGATTAGCCACGAAATGCCACGGATATACAGAGAAGCCATAGAGATAGAAAAACGAGACTACCCTCAAAATGCGATACCAAACACGACCCAACCAACCTAACATCCCAGACACATATACGACCAACAAGACGAGCAAACAAACAAATCGAAGCACCGCACACAACGTGCTTGTATTTTTAAAATGCGTTTATTTATAGCTAGACCTATAAATAAACGCGTCACACGAACGGTGTAGCCTTTATAGACCTGGCAGCGGCATATGATGCCGTAAACCACCAAAAACCAGTGTAGAAATTGTATCATCCTACCAAGGACTATCGCCTAGTTGAACTGGTGAAACTCTGTTGCAGAAAACGCGCTTCTATGTTACACTGCAGGGAAAGAGGAATCTACGGAGAGACCAGAGGAACGTACTACCACAGGGAAGTGTACTGGGTCCTTTTCAACGTATACACAAATGACCAACCAACCGACTAACAGACACGTCGCTTCATCTATGCGGATGTCACAGCCGTCGCCGCACAAGGGAAAAGCTTCGAAGAAGTCGAGAATAAACTAACGCACTGTCGGTACCCGAACCCAGGGAGGAGTTGCCACCGGGTAAACTTTTATCATACGCGCCATGGAAATCACTGAACAGACTAAGGACAGGAGTGACGCGCTTCAATACGAATAAGATGGTGAATGCCTGTAGATGACGAGCTGTGTGAATGCGGGGGCCTTCAGAGCGACAGTGCGAAGCCGAACACCAGCAAAACCCAGATATGTACATTTCCCCTGAGAAATAAGAACGCACGCAAGAAGCTGCAAATCACATGGAGAGAACAAGAACTCGAAACATGCGACACTCCAAAGTACACTGGACCGCACAATATCTTTCCAGAAACACTGCTAGAATACAAAGGCCAAAGTTTGTACTAGAAACTGCCGAGTAAGCGGTACGAGTGACATGTCGCCGTGGCATTAAACGAGACATGCGAAACGAAACATACGCAACAACTGCATACATTCCCAAAATAACGTTTTCAACTGGCGCGTTTTCCGTCAAAGCCGCGGTTATGCAGCGTTGCACGACAAGAACGCTGCATGCGCGGTTAGTTTCGCTGCCGCTGTGTTTTGAAATGACGATTACAAAGAGGTTGATTGAGAATTTTTTTTAATTTTCTATATTGTACCCTATGACCTGGATAATGAAAACTATAAAAATATAAGGAAGATGGACAAAACTTGTAAGCAGATAGAATTGGAGGAGAATCGGAAGAAAATGTTGAAAATTAAGTTCTTCTCAAATGTTAAGTTCTTTCCCACGTTGGGAAACACCGATCTAAAACGTAAAATACAACCATCAGATCTCAATTTTTTTAAGCCGTATACGAGGTTTGCAAAAAATATGAATTTTAATCCAGAGTAAAGTACCTTTATTTTTTTATTAAGAAAAGTTGATCATAATTGAAAACTATTGTCAGATATCCAATATTATCCACATGCCATGAGAAAACAGAGTTTCTTATTTTTATCAACTTCTCTGTGTTAGCATTTATAATGCTCCAAACTTAAGTCTAGTCTAGATAAATCTCCAGACTTAAGTCCTCTGGATTATTTCTTATGGGGCCACTTGAAATATAGGGTATATCAGCAAGGGCCTTTTCAAGATATTGATCATTTGTAAGTATAATTACAGAAGCATGTCAGGAAATTACTGAAGATATGATCAAATAATTATTTTATTTACAATTACTTATCACGTATTAGTTAACTTATTTATCTTTTTAATATTATTATATTGGTTAATCCGACACGTTCAGTAATCCGGCGCTCCAGGGAAACCCGTGTCTTTTCTTTCCGCTATCCGGCGACGGATATAAACCTCGCACGCAGCAGAAATAAAGTCAAAAGGGACACCCTTAAACTCTGTAAACTTGATTCGCGGTTCTGACCAAGCTGTACTCTACAATTGTCTTCGGAATTTTTACAAGAGCTTTGGTTTTACGCTGAAAAATTATGAAATAGCTTGGCTTCGAGGCACAAGCGAGGAAAATTTTCATTTCCACATGAATTAATTTGTTCCGCGGGTGACGATAAAGCTAACGATGACTTAAAAAGACTTACTAACGATGAATGTTTTAACTCGCGAACTGCAGCAAACGGTGACGCGTTTAACGTACTCAATGTTTGTTCGAAATGGATAGAAGAAAACGCCACTGCAAGTGATGATGAAGGTTGCCAGAGTGCGTTTTTGATAAAATGTTTCAGGCAAAGAAACAAATAGCAAAATTATTTGGTATAATATTTTTTCAGATATTTTTATTTAATACTATCTGTTGTAATACTATCTTAGTTGTGGTCACAGTGGTGTAGCGGTGAACGCATCCGCTTGCATTCTGCTATGCATGAGATCCCGGGTTCTATGCCCGGCCAAGCCGTGCAGAATTTTCACGGAGCGATGCTGTGGCCACCTCGTGGCAAGCAATGGCAAACTACCATGAGTAATTCTGTCAAGAGAAACCTCTCAACTAGTGCCGTTCGGAACCGGCGATAAACTGAAGGTCCCGTATATTTGTGGCTGACACAAGTTCCACAAGTATGCGCGAGAGGTTTTTCAGAGCCTACGCTCTTCAAGAAGAGTTTTTAAACCATCGTTTAAATCAGCGTTTCTCAAAGTGGGCGATGACGTCGTTTTGGGGGTCGCTAGCTGGCCAGGGGGGCGGTAGGTATCACGAGCTATACAATGTATTTATGTTAATTCAAAACAAACAAATACGTTCAACAAAATTTTTCCGTGTTCAGTATTACACAACCGGCCTCGCTCGTCAGAGACGCTTGTTGCTATTCGCATTATGATAATCGCACGCACACACAGCCAGCGTTACTAACTCTACCGACTTTTCTGTAGATCTACCACCTTTACCATATACACGTTTACCATTCTATCACCATATACACAACGGTCCACCGGAGAGGTCTACCTGTGCAGGTTTGCCTGCGCAGGTAGACCGGAGCGTCTAGCTGGAGCGAATAGACATGTGCAGTTTCTGGCGTACGCTAGACCTGCGCAGGCAAACATGCACATGTAACCTCTCCGGTAGACCGTAGCGTGCATGGCGGGCATTAATGTCTTCCATAATCTACTACCTTGAAAAAAAATCTGCCAACTTAAAAAAAATTATTTTATAATTTTATTTCTGTAAAAATTATAAAGCCTTCACTTTCTTTTCACAAATTTTTCTTTGTACAGGGATCCCCGCATGTTAATTTTTATTTTAAATATTTCAAAAACTATCACAATTATTGTTGCTAATTATTTAAGAATGCATTTATTATTAATCTAAATAGGTTCTTAGACCTAAATTTACAATTTATTTTGAATGATGATGTTACAAGAAATTGGGGCTTGTCCTCACTAGCGCGTGTATTCTTGATATATAAATTTTACTATCAACGTTGCTAGTAGGGTTTCTGGTTCGGATATATCCGAACCGCAAAACCGCGGTTTTCTGCGCAAAAACCGAAACCGCATATCCGTCAAAAAGAACCGCGGTTTTCGGTTTTATCTAAGGATAAATTACATTGTATCAATTTATTAGCACGGAACACAGCTTGAATATATAAATGTATTAAACCTTTCCGAAGTTCTATAATATTATTAGTATTTTTAAGACTATAAAACAAATCTCATGTTGCAACACAACAGATATTTGTTTTAGTCACTAGGACTTTAAAACCCTTCGTGACACTAAAACAAGAAACTAGTTAAATAACATTGTTTTTTAATATCTTTCTATTTAACCCAATGTCAATAGCCATCTGCAGACCCGTTTCGAGATCTACGACTCATCACTGCAGCTTTGCTTTTTTGAATTTTAATATGGAATACACACATTAGTTTGAAAACTATGTGCTGGGCTGTTTTTGTGTTACGAAAGTGAACTGAGTCCTAGTGAATAACACAAATATATGTTGTCTTTGAACATGACACTTGTTATATAGCCTTAAAAAGACTTAATAATATTAGAGAGCTTCGGAAAGATTGAATTTATTTATATATTCAAGCTGAGTTCCGCTCTAATAAGTTGGTATGGTTGTATCTATAATTAGTTTAGTTTCACCCTATATTAAAATTTATTGAATTAGTGCTTTTCGAGATACAATGCTTACAAGCTCTAAAAGTCTAAACTTATGTAGGTATTTGCTAGGTTAGGTTTTAAACATTTACTCACGTTGAGGTATAGAGACTTTTATGACGATTTATTGTTGTTTAGTTTAGTTTGCGTCGTTGTATCATTGAAATATAGAATTTAATTGAAAATGTTAATTTTCAATTGTTTTGTAACTTAAAAGAATCTTTATCTCCAATAATCGTAACAACATTAAGCCGTGATGATTCTAACATATTTACGGCACAAGGTGTAATAGGATTCTTGGAAAAGATAAATTGGTTCTGATATAAGAAAAGCTTTAATGAAAGATATCATGGAACGTTTGAACACCCGTGAAAATATGGAACAGAATTGGCTAGATGCTTATTAGGTTCTTCGAAAGTTCCAACAAAATCTGTTTTAATATTAGCCGAAAATATTTTTGAACGATTTTATCCATTCAACAATAAGGTTGAAGTTGAAGGTGAATGTTCGCCAAATTCAGAAGAATTAGAAGAAGTGACCAATCCAAACTATTCCTTGCAAGACGAAGTTCAAAGTTCAAGAATCTATTCAAGAAGTATTAAACAAAAATACTTATATGAAAACAAATCGCTACCATAATTCTATGAAAGAAGTTTGATAAATATAAAAGAACTTCTGAGAGAACAAAAAGATTAAATATTTTGTTTCAAACACTCTCTCGAATTCAATATACATCCATCTACGCCGAAAGAATTTTCTCTAAGCGCCAACTTTTGTATAAAACTAAGATCTCGTTTAAATATCAGACACTACTACCAACAGTTCTTAAAAACCGAACCCGAAACCGCGGTTTTTTGTTTTCAAAAACCGAAACCGCGGTTTTGGAAAACTGCGGATATTCAGAAACCCTAGTTGCTAGATTTGTAATGAATATTTAAGTATTTTCGTTGTTTTATAATAAAAATTTCGATAGAACCGAAAAATTTTCAGTATCCTATAAAATAATTGGTAAATCAAAATACTTTTACTCTAGAAAGAGAACAAAAAGATTCTTTCAATTGAAGTTCAAATTATTGCACCATATATATATATATATATATATATATATATATATATATATATATATATATATATGTTGTATTTGAGGTTTTCGCGGATAGATACCTGTGTTGTATTGTTTTCTCGGGGATTTCGCGTTGATGTTGAGGGTTGGTTCTGAAAAGCACTGGATTCTCGACGTTTCGGCGAACTAACATTCGCCATTCTCAAGAGATATGGATATCTGTGCGGGTCAACCGTTAGACGCATACTAGTATGCGTCTAACGGTTGATGTATAATTCGATAGATTTGGGGGGCGCTATTAACTTCAGCATATCAAAGGTGGGCGATGAGACAAGTAAGTTTGAGAAACACTGGTTTAAACTGAGAAGGTTTTTTTAGTTGCTACATTTCTTGTATGTGCACGTTTACCTAAATAGATACATATTTTATTCTTTCTGAAATACAATAGGCTAGTAGACTAAATTTGAAAAATTAGTTAATACTGTACTTTAACATCCCCTTAACACAAGAGATTTTATTTAAAAAAAATCTATCATTTACATTAAGAATTTTGCGTTTTAAAAAACAATTTAAAGTTACCTCGACACGCTCTGTACTGTCATCGCGTCTTGAATGACGTCAGTGGATGCAAAACAATGGTTTTGTGTATGACAGTAGTCATTTTAGTAGTTAGAAGATTTTATTTTGTAAAAATATTAATAATCTTTATATTTTTTTAATTAAATAGTTGTTTTTTGCGGACTATAAGTAATAATTTATCATTAGAAACTGTCATTTGTTCGATTTATTCTTATTTTTTGTTAGTTAGTGGACACTAGCCATATTGTACATAAATTATGTAAAATTGTTTTGTTTTAATCCTGATAATCTAGAATCTGGAATTTTTTGATAATCCGGCGGTTGTCTGGTTCCATATGTGTCGGATTATCAAGATTATACTGTATTATGATGTGTATGCAATAACTATTCAAATGCAATAGAACATTGTTACCGTACTTATTAATAAACCGAAAGGTAATCATGTCATGTTTTTCAATAAAATAGCTGATGTATAATTGACAGAATTTGCATAATTTATTTAAAAATAATATATATATATAGATATTATTTATTTTTCATAATTTCAAAATTAATTAATTTATTTTTTAAGATCGATTTTTTTTGTCGGATGGATAATATTGGATATCTGACAATAGTTTTCAATTATGATCAGCTTTTCTTAATAACAATTGTCGCTATTTTCAAAAATAAACGTACTTTACTCTTGAGTAAAATTCATATTTTTTAACACACTTATACAGCTTAAAAAAATTGATATCTGCTGGTTGTATTTTGATTTTTAGACCATGCACAACATTTTTTGAGGAATAACTTTTCCTAAAATTATTAATAAACAAGTTTCCCATACGATGCCGACTTAATTGGACACACTGTATATATACTATAAAATTTAAACACGCGATTAAACAACGCGACGAAAATATCACAGCGACATAATGCACTACGAAAACTACACGCTATAAAATCATCACATCGCAAAATATGCTATGATAATAATGTTTAGGATGCAATGTTTTCGAGGTATTATTATACTGCTGTAGCATTTTGGACGTTTATTTTGTCGTCAATTATTTTTGACAGTCGTTATTTTAAAGCGATTTTCGTAGCGCATTTTATGCCGCCGTGATATTTTTGACGCATGTTTAGTCGCATGTTTTTAACCCATAGAACTATCAAATATAGTTGGAAACTAATGATTAATTAACTAATATTTTTATTTGTTATTAAATTATGTTTTTTAATCGAGAATATTTTATAAAAAAATATAATAAGTTTTAAATATATTTTTTTTTTAATACATCAATAATGTGTTGATTTTATGTTAAATTAAAATAAGATTTTTGCAATGATATTTAAATTATTAAGACCAGTTTATCTTTTAGTACATACTTAAAACAACTTAATTATTCTATTTTAAACTAATCTGTTAATTACTATTTAACTTCACGTTGATTCCATGTCATTACAACTTCACATCTGTCAAAGTGACGTTTGTGGAATCAAACAAGCAGGCGCTACGTCACGGCCGCCATCATTCGTCCTTGTTGGGCTCCCGCAAACGCGCAGTCTATTTTCGTCTAATTCAGCGAGAACAAGTAAATAGATTTAGATGGTGAAGTCGGGAGTTCGCGTGTGCACTAAAATGACTCATACCAACATCATCCACTGAAAAAAGTCGAAATAAATAGTTCTTGGTTAAGTTGTGGTGAAGAATTATTGCGGATTGGATCGTGGGGTGGTTATGTAAGTGAGTGTTTTGGAGGTGCAGTGTTTTTGGTGTAAGTTGGTATTCGCACCTGATATAATCGCCTTAGAGCGAAAAGACGGGGAAAAAGGACGTCGTAGCTTCATGTGTGGGAAATCTGGCCGGTGGTGAATGTTCCAAGGCAAGGGAAATATTAACACCTTCACGTCACTTTCGGCTTAAATAATATGCGGTGAGTTACAATTATATTTATTTCTAAACACCCACCAACCAAAAAAAAAAATAAATTTAATCCTTATTTTTTTTATCCTTCGCTGAACCTATTTATAAATCCAACACACAGCAAAATATTTATTTCAATTCGCCTACCAGTAAAAAAAAACAAACACAAAATGTTATCTACAAAAATATAATCCTTTGTATTTTCTTGAATAAACAAATCCATTTTTGACACCAGCAACCTTCACATGCTGAAAGAGAAAAGCATGTGATTTTCTTGTTATATCATCATGCTAATTCACATATCTGCATCTATTTGCATACGTTTGTTACACCTTATCCAATTGTGTGCACCACATAAAAATTCATATTTCGTTCAACGTTTCCTGTTCTCAAACTTCCTTCACTTCACACTTTGAACCCTTTCGCTGCTCAAACTGTATATACTCACAAAATAAAATTGTGGCCGATACGATTAATTTGCACTATGATTTCAAATTGTTCCCTTCTCAACACAACTGTTTCAACTATATATCACAACAATTCAAGAATGTGCAAATACCAAGGAGGCAATGTTACACTATTATTACAGTCAAATCTGAAAAACAGCAGGCATGATATTTCAAACAGTACTGCGCAATTAAAACCATTCAAATTAAAGGCGAGCGGTAGGTTAAAGTATGTAACATGGAGCGCAAGGTGGGTGTAACAAACCCCGTTAGAGATTGTGTGAATTTAATAGTTTCATGTATTTTTTTATTATTATTTTATTGATTATTAAATATCAATACTTATTATTGAACCAAAATTTCCAGTAAAGTAGACTTCTTTGTGCCATGCTTCCCCAACTAGTCCAATTGATTTGGTGGCCAGATGCTATGGGCTGCATATAGCAGTCTACTGACTTCATGAATTCATTGTGCCTTATTTAAATATAACAAAGAGATTAATAAATATATACACTCCCATTGGAGCATTGCATTACCCTGGGTGAAAGATTCGGGACTCACCCCTGCACCTAGGGTCTTATCGTTGGAAAGGTGAATATTTCAAAAAATCACAAAAAATAATTGTAAACTTTTCGGATGTTCTCTAGTGTATTCATCAGACTTAAGTGCCTTTCCCGCCGCTTCGGTAATGTGCACCATGAAGGATAGCCTTTTATCGATCACTACTCCAAAGACGGACAAGACTAGATGGACAAGACTAGACATACAAGACTAGGACATACAAGACTAGGACAGACAAGACTAGGACAGACAAGACTAGGACAGACAGGACTGGGATATACAAGACTAGAACAGACAGGACTGGGACATACAAGACTAAGACAGACAAGATTAGGACAGGCAAGACTAGGTCAGACAGGACTGGGATATAGAAAACTAGGATAGGCAAGACTAGGACAAACAAGACTGGGACATACAAGACTAGGACAGACAAGATTAGGACAGACAAGACTGGAACATACAAGACTAGGACATAAAAGACTAGGACAGACAAGAATAGGTCATACAAGACTGGGACATACAAGACTAGGACATACAAGACTAGGACAGAAAAGACTAGGACATGCAAGATTAGGACATGCAAAACTATGACAGACAAGACTAGGACATACAAGACTAGGACAGACAAGACTTTTTTTTTTTTTTTGAGGGACAGCTGGCAGTTATACACCTAACCAGACAAGTGGCCCCCCTGGAAAAACTGCCATGAACTCTGGTACTGTTAGTTGCATGGCCTCGGAGTTACGGGTGACTTATTTAAATTTAATTTCTCTTTATCTTTTGTTCTTATGTTTATCATTTCATCTGTTGTTTTGGATTCCATAATATAATGAATATATTGTTGTGTCTTAATCCAGTTTTCTTTTGCTTTGAGCATATGTCTAATTATCTTTCTTTGGCTGATTGGTACTTCTAAATTGGTTGTAATTTTATGCCTTTCCATTTCCCATCGAGAACATTCAAAGATTGTATGGCTCACAGTATCGGCTCTGCCAATTTGATGCAGATAGTCCTTGAAACAGGTGTGGGCGGACAATACTTGGGGGAGATAGTAGCTATTTTCACCATGCTCTCTGACTATCCAGGATTGAAGTTCAGGGATAAGAAGTCTGGTCCACTCTCCTTTAATGCCTTGCTGCCACTTGTGCTGCCATTTTTCAATTAATTGTTTCCAGGTTAATTTTTTGTTAAGTTTGCTGCAACCTGTCTCCTGCAGTTTTCTTTACTCTTCCACAAGCAAGTCGATGGGGATACCCGCGATGGTAAAGACTGCCTCACTTAATATTGTGCGGTAAGCGACAGATAAGACTAGACAGACAAGACTCACTAAACCCCTTATTCCACCTTGGCTTTTAGTATACGTTACCCTAGATAGACAAGACTAGACGAACGAGACTACGCAGACAAGAATAGGCAGACAAGACTAGACTTTTTGTTTTGTCGTTTTTGTTCAATTTGGCATAAAACAAAAGAATTTTGAAAAGTGTGTCCGCACAAATCAACAAAAAAAACAAAATTTGCTATGAATAGAGGTTTTGGTTTTTTAAAATTTGGCAATATTTGCAAATTATTTTGACATTTCCGTCCAATTTTGACATAAAATAAAAGAATTTTGCAAAGTTTGCCCACTCAAATCAACAAAAAAACAAAATTTGTTTCGAATAGAGATTTTTGTTTATGAAAATTTGGTAATATTTGCAATATATTTTGAGGTTTTCGTCCAATTTTGACATAAAACAAAAGAATTTTGCAAAGTTTGTCCACTCAAATTAACAAAAAAAAAAACAAAATTTGCTTCAAATAAAGATTTTGGTTTATGAAAAGTTGGTAATATTTGCAAATTATTTTGACGTTTTCACCCAATTTTGACATAAAATCAAAAGAATTTTGCAAAGTTTACCCGCCCAAATCAACAAAAAAAAACAAAATTTGTTTTGAATAAAGATTTTGGTTTATGAAAATTTGGTAATATTTGCAAATTATTTTGACGGTATCGTCCAATTTTGACATAAAACAAAAGAATTTCACAAAGTTTGTCCATTCAAATCAACAAAAAAACAAAATTTGCTGCAATCAGAGGTTTTGGTTTTTAAAAATTTGGCAATATTTGCACATTATTTTGACATTTCCGTCCATTTTTTATAAAACAAAAGAAATTTGCAACGTTTGTGCACTAAAATCAACAAAAATACAAAATTTGTTTCAAATAAAGATTTTGGTTTATAAAAATTTGGTAATATTTGCAACTTATTTTGACGTTGTCCAATTTGGATATAAAACAAAAGAATTTCGCAAAGTTTGTCTATTCAAATCAACAAGAAAAAACAAAATTTGCTTCGAATTGAGATTTTGATTTTTGAAATTTGGTAATATTTGCAAATTATTTTGACATTTTCGTCCAATGTTGACATGAAACAAAACATTGTTTTATGCCAATAAAACGATGTTTTGGCATAATATTTTTAATTATTTTTTTATCATGTAGCATTAAAGAAGCTCAGAATTAAAAAGACTGAAACGTTGGCAAAATGTTGTTTTATTAAATTAAATTCCTTTGCCCAAGAATTAACTAAAATATAATAAAAAAGGATAAGATCTTAAGATACCTAAAACAAAACAATGTCGCAGAGTTTGTCCACTCAAATCAATAAAAAAACAAAATTTGTTTCGAATAGAGATTTTGGTTTTTGAAAATTTGGCAATATTTGCAAATAATACAAAGTTATAGCCCGTGCGGAATACTTTCCGCACGGGCTATAATGTAATGTTCAAAATATTGAGCACAAAATCACATCATTTCAAAAAAGTAATTCGCAGAGAAAGGGTTAACAATTGCCTAAATAATACAAAAACATGAGCAGACTAGACCAATGTTTTTCAACCTTTTTCATTAACCTTTTTGCCCCAACTGGTACATATGTCCCACTAAAATTTCATCTTTCGAAACTTAAAATTGTGAATTGTACTCATATGGAAAATTTACCATGCATTTGTTTCATGTATGTTACATGTAAGAAGACAAATGTTGTATTGTACACTAAAAGACTGAAGAATAGATAGACAGAATAGATCCCAACCAAATAAGTCTAGAAAAGGTGAAACCAGACGAAACCCAACGTATATGATTGATAATTTGATCAATAATGAATCACTGAACAGAATACAGAAGACATTGATTAGTCTTGACTGAACAAGCATGTATAAGACAATAATAGACTGGAAAAGTCTGGACAGGTCTAGTGTATATTCAACAACACTGGACAACAATGTTGGTCAAAATTTTTAACCAAAAATTGGACTGAACAAGACTGAACATTTTGAAAGATTGGAGTGAACAAGATTGAATATGACTAGATAATGTCAAGACAAATGTGAAGACTTGATAAGTCTCCACAAAATTAGATAGGAAGAGTAAGGATATGTGTACCACAAATCTCTTGGGACAATTCAATCCATGGTCGATTTATTTTGATATATTGTGTTTAATTAGCAACAAATTAACAAAATATGAGGTTGATTCTATTTCTCCAATATTACTTAAATTCATGGACGAAAGGGTTAAGTGTCACCCCTCACTAAAAAACAAAAAATCTCCACTTAATCAGTGGCAGATCTAGAATCTGTATAAAGAGGGTGGTAATGGGCCAGGTGATTTTTTGCAAAAACGAATAACACACACAATGGTGGGGCGGATAGAAAACTTTAAAAAATGCACAATTTGAGAAGCATAAAAAATTTGTGCAAAAAAAGCTGAAAAAAACCTGGCGATGAGTTGTCTTGAACTACACTTTCCAAGTAAATTTCCAAGAAAATGAGGCAATTTGTACTGTGATTATAATGTATGATGATTTTTTTGTAAATTGACGAATGTCGTGAATAAATAAATAAAATAAACTTTGCAGCACCCCAATCATGGCGCCGAGGTACCCGGTTGAGAAACACTGGACTAGACAATAGCTAATTAATTTTGTTCACAAAATAGGTAATTCATAACATCTACATCACAGACAAAATTATAGTAACTAGACTAGACTATCAAGTCTAGAGTTACCTTGTCAAGTAGCCCCCTTGGAATTCACGAACATTCTGTTACCACTTTTACCATGTCATCAGGATGCCGTTGTCTTTGATATGTCATGGAAGTGTTGCCTTACATCCTCCATTTCACATCATGTGCTTAGGGGTTCAGGCATTTTGTTAGTTTGGTTTGTTCCTGGCTTTCTGTCCGGCACTTTCGTCTGCCTCTTTCATGCTTATAATGCTTCTTATCATGCCATCTGTTGCTGTCCAGTTGTCTTCAGACTTTAGCAAGACCCACAACAGTGTCTTTATTCGTTGTTGTTTTTGTCTTCGCTGTCCAGTCGTCACTCTCTGGAATCCACCTTTCACATTCGAAGTTTGTTTGTCCACAGTAGACGCACAAACTGTTAAAGGCCCTGCTGATATTCTGCAGGTACCTTATGAAGCATCCATTCCTGCTGAAGGCTTGGGTAAGATAGTAGTTCATCTCCCGATAATCTCGTTCTACCCAAATTCTCACTTGTGGGATTAATAATTTTGTCCACTATCCGTTTGTACAGCGTGCTTTTGTCAATCCTGGAAAAGATGTTGTTTGACAATTTTGTTAAGATCTTCTGCCTGCTGCTTTTTTACAGCTCTGTTCTTTCTTTTACCAAGAGTTCTATTGGTGCTGTGCCTGCCATCATGAGCACTGCATCTGTTGAAACTGTCTTGTATGCACTACACACACACGTAGTGCCAGTTTTCTCAGCATTGTGATCAGCTTATTTTTAATGGTCTCTTTCTAGACTGACAATGAGTTTGCCCAGTTCGGGGCACAATAGAGCATTGCCAAGTGAGCATAGTATGACTGAGCATAGTATCTTTCTCTTGTTACTTTTTGGTCTGCTGACATTGGGCATTATCTTTTCCAGTGCTACTGTTACCTTAAGGGCTTTCGTCGCTGTTCGCATGATATATGGTGTAAAACATAGCTTCTTATCAATAATCACGCCAATATATTTAACTGCCTCCTTGTTCGTTATGGTTATGCCTCTCACCTTAAATACTATCGGCCCTTCATGCCTCATTCTGGTCAATAGAACTGCTTCTGTTTTTTTCTCCATTAATTTTTCAACATATGCAATCGCCCTATTTGCACGTTCTATTACTCTCTCCTCGTCTTTTCCTGCTACTACCAGAGCAATATCATCAGCAAAACCTATTATCTCAACACCTTCTGATAGCTGTAGCCTAAGTACTCCACCGTACAGGATGTTCCACAATGTAGGACCCATTACTGAGCCTTGTGGAACAACGCTGTACACTTGTCACTCCGCGACTTGAACGTCTGTTTCGAGTCAAAAGGCTTGCAGGAATTACGGAATAGATCTTGACGACAATATATTAAAATTGAAAATTACGAAAAGACTGGAATGTCATCGACCACAGTGGTAAAAATTGGTGTTCCACAAGGAAGTGATCTGGCCCCAGTTATTTTTTTTACTATTATGTAGATAACTACGCAGTAGTCTCAGCAGGTATTGGAGAAGCCTCACCAGCCTCATTCATAATATCCTCCGGTACTGTTTCTGAGGAAAAGGAGCTGTTAATAATATCAGTGATGGGTTCAATAAGTTCATTATATGGATCTGTTACAATGGTTGACTCATCCTCCTTAATATGTAGATCTGGCGTAAGGTTTTCTTTTTTATATAATTCTTTTACTGTTTTCCACAAGGCCTTTTGTGTTTTGTAGAGTTCTCGATTTTGTTTTTATAAAAATTTCTTCGAGTTGTAAAGTAAATTTATATGTTTTTTCTTCATAGATTAGTACAAGTCTTTTAAGACAGGATGTTTTTTTTGTTTTTTTTAATTATAAAAAAATTAATTATAAAAAGTCAAAATTATATTTTATAATAGAAAATGTCGAAAAAAACATCAAGGGGTTGAAGGGGTAGTGGTACATATAAGCACCATTTGTATTTTGTTGTGGTACTTTTATGTACCATAAGTCCTATACAATAAATTTCTTTAAAAAATTTAGAATTGGTAAAACCATACTACTTTATAGATTATCTTATAAACTTAATAAAGTCGGAACACAGCCTGAATATATAAATATATTCAACTTTTCCGGAGCTCTGTAAAAACTAAAGAGTCTTTTTAGGACTACCAAAAATAAATCTCATGTGAAATTTGTCAGTTATTTTATAGCTATCAGTCCACTCTTCGTGGCACTCAACAAAAACCAGAAAAATAACATTGTTTTAACATCATGTCTTTCCGATACCTTAAGTGGATCTGTAGACGCGTTTCGAGATTTATCTATCATCAGTACAGCTTTGCTTTTATGAACGACAATTTGTAAACCACTTACTTGAAACCCATGTGAATGATTAGGGTTAGATATTTTAAATTTCTTAGAATCCTAAAAACAATGTTATTTTTCTGGTTTTTGTTGAGTGCCTCGAAGGTGGACTGAAATCCATAACATAACTGACAAATTTCACATGAGATTTGTTTTTGATAGTCCTAAAAAGACTCATTAGTTTTTATAGAGCTCCAGAAAGGTTGAATATATTTATTTATATCCTATATTCAGGCCAGTGTTCCGACTTTATTAAGTTCTTTGAAAAATGTTAAATATTTTTATTATATATAAAACAAAATATTTTAAGAATGATATATCGCAAAACATTTGGACCTTAGCAGAATATCACATTCTTGACAAATTATCTTTGTGCGTTTTTGGGTTTTATTTTCCGCGCACCTTTTACACCTTCTTCTCGTTGTACATTCCACTGGAAGATGTAAAGATACATTTTCGAGCCGCTTTCTTTTCCCAGATGGTCTTCCTTTCTTCGATAAACGTCGCACAGTTGCTGCTTTTCTTCCTACAGATATCATTTCATCCGCCACGGGCACTAGAAGTTGCAGGAAAGGAATTTTTGTCTTTGTCTTCTCTTTATAGATAATCCATGCGTTTACGACAGCCATCATAAGCAGACGATAAAAAACTTTCTTGCACCATTTGTTTTATTTAAGATCTAGGTGGTATAATCCCATCATCTGGTCCGTCAAATCAACTCCTCCCATAATCTCTATAAAGGATGTAACTATTTCTGGAGATGGAACACTGATTTTGGAGCCATCTTTCAAAGTTTTGTTGACAGCAGTATGGCAATTAACAGCAGTATCAACATTGAAGCCTCAAGAACCTCTATTGTGTCTTGTCTTCTTTACAAATGTGAAGAAGTCAAAACATTTGATGCTGTTGCTGACACTATACTAATGTATTAGAAAACTAAATGGTACACATATAAACCAAATTTAAATATTTAATTAGAAGTGTTTATCTACGACCACTATATTGTATTATTGTACAGTTCGTGGACTATGTAAATACATCATAACTCACACGTATCTAACAATCCGCGAATACTGATAAGTTATGATTGATAACACACACGTGCGTTTGGTTTACGATTCGTTGATTGGTTGAGAGCGACTACTACGTGCTCATACGTTCAGCGCCCCCCGTGCCAGAATACAAACTAACGGAAATCACTGAAATATATACTACCTGGAACGAGCGCTGGCCTCTTGGCTTGTGCGGGCCGAGAGAGAGTTCCCAAGGACATCCCTATCAAGAAAGAGAGTGAGATCGTTCAATCGGTGAGCATATTATAAACCGAAGTTTATACATTTTAATAAAAGTTGTTTTCAAAGGACAATCATTAAATACTGTTGTATTTGCAAGGAAAAATGAACGTCAGACGTCGGACACACATTTAGTTTTCCTTTTGGACTGTACTAGACGAAGACAGAGCGATACGAGAGACACCTTGTGATGCTCTCTCTCGGCCCGCACAAGCCAAGAGGCAGCGCTCGTTCCATTTAGTATATATTTCAGTGATGGAAATTGACATTGCGTACATTGGGTTGCCTATATCTATGAGCACTCTTATTCCAATTTAACCCAAATAAGTACTAAATAATATGGTATGTAACCATTAAGAATGTATTTCTTTTCATTTCTATCAAATTAAATAATATCGCGTAACAGTTATGAAGAACATTATGAAAATACAACTGTTTGTTTAATATAATGTTAAATAATGTACCTAATAAGAAATAAATTTGTTACATCAAACATATTTTTCTTATTAAACAGAAACAAATTAGTGTGGTCGTAGATAAAGTATAGTACATAACTCGAGTTGTAAGGCAATTACGTACTCGCGGAATTACGCGCTCCCCGCTACACGGGTCGTACGTAACTTCCGTAATATGCTTCTTACAACTCTCGTTGCGTAATATACTATTAATCCTGACATAAAACTTAGTGTATACATGTGTACCAGGAGTTTTTATGGGAAAAAAATAAAAACGTAGAATTGTAGCAACTGTATGAAAGCTGTTGTCTTACGTTCGGAATCAACCTCTGTATAGACTTCTGTCCACTTTTCTTGCTGCAGAGCTTATAGTAAAGCAGCTTTGTTGGCAGCGCAGTAGTTTCTAGCAAAGTAATAATTGTTAACGTTTTTAGCACAATTTACATCGGTACCAACTAATATGAATCTATGGTCGGAAATTTGAGTTATTGAAGCTGAGTTGTTGAGACTCATAAAGACGGTATCAATAATAGTTTTCGACTTTTTAGTGACTCTAGTGGGAACTTTTATTCTATAATCGAGTCCATACGCCCGTAGACGATTTATTAAATCATTTTTCCCTTTCGATTCTTCGTCAAAATGTATGTTAAAATCACTTAACAGGATAGTTTCTTCAAATTTATCAAATGCAAATATCTGAATTTTTTCTAGAATTAACATAAATGTACAGCCTAAAGGTGGTCGATATAATGTAATAATGGCTTTGCTATTAGCTCCAGACTTCCACATAGCACCACAAATTTCAATATGTTTTTCTATAGATTTACTCGTCAAAATGATAGCAGCAATTACGCAATACATCTTTCACCCATTAGGGTGACCACAATATATTAAAATTGTAAATAACGAAAAAACTTTAATGTCATCGACCACAGTGGTAAAAGTATGTGTTCCACAAGGAAGTGTTCTGGCCCCGGTTCTTTTTTCGCTGTACACAACAGACTTGGTGGACTTTATAGGCCAAAAACACTGTACCATGTATGCCGATGATACAAGTATTATAGGTAAGGAGCTATTAAGCTACTCCACCGCCACTAGATTTAGTTTTGTTTATCTAGTCTTCTATGTCTAGTCTTGTCGGTCTAATCCTGTTTGTCTTTTTTTTTCTTCGTTACGGCCAGCTTAGGACCACGTCCACCAGTTGATTCCTTCCTTGGGCTTTAATGTTAACCCTTTACTGTAGTACAGGGGTCGGCAACCTTTTTCTGACCGCGGGCCATTTAAAAAAAACAATTTCAACGAGATCAATAAGCGCGATATTTCAGCATGCGTCCATGTTTAGAAAACGACGAGCGTAGCGAGGAGGATTTTTTCTATTTTGCGCCCTTTTAAGCCATTTCTAAATCAAAAAAATCCCGGTACATATTGAGAAAATTGTATCGCACTCGGCGAGCCATTCACGAACCCATACGAGTGCTTTAATGACTTCATTATAAACGCAAAATAGAAAATAGTATATTAAAGAACGAGTTCAATAAGCGCGATTTTTCAGCATTCGTCCATGTTTACAAAAATCCTCACTACGCTCGTCGTTTTCTAAAGATGAACGCGTGCTTAAAAATCGCGCTCATTCTTTATTGAACTCATTCTTTAAACTATTTTTTCTATTTTGCGCCCTTTTATGCCATTTATAAATCAAAAATCTCGGTACATATTGAGAAAATTGTAGTGTACTCGGCGAGCCATTAACGAAGTCACAAGAGTGCTTTAATGACTTCTTTATAGACGCAAAATAGAAAATAGTATATTAGCGAGGAGTTTTCTAACCGAGGACCCGTGCTGAAAAATCGCGCTTATTGAACTCGTTCTTTAAACCATTTTTTCTATTATGCGCCCTTTTATGCCATTTCTAAATTTTAAAAAAACGCCGATACATATTGAGAAAATGCTGAAATTATAATTATTTGCTGAAAGATTTTAATTTCCGTAAATAACTCATTGATTAACTTTCCTTTTCCTTGCAGTGTTATATTTAAATTATTGAGGTAAGTTGTAATGTCAACATGAAAAGCCAACTTGCTTATCCATTTAAAAATTGATAACTTTGGTATATTGTTTCCTTTTTCTGTCAAAAACATTTCAATCGCGTCTTTCAAAACTCTCCCACGACTAATCCATTACTTCAGAAAAGTACACAACATCATATTCGGCATCTATTTCGTTTCAGAATTCTCGAAATTTTCGATGGTTCATACCTAAAAAATTATGTTGCTTGGTGGCCCGCACAAAAACTTGCATGGGGCCGCGGGCCGCGCGTTGCCGACCCCAGCTGTAGCATTCGTTCTCGATCTGCCATGTAGATGGCAGATCGAACTGCCATGTAGTCCCCACATATCTGCCCATGTGATCCCCACTTCTTTCGAGTCTTTGTCGAGTTCTGTGAACCATGCTCCCTTGATCTTCATTCCTACGAAATAAGTAAAGATTCTGTTTGATAATCTCGTAGGGTTCGTGACCTTAAAATGTGATGAGTTCATGATTGTGCCGTTTTCTGTATTCACCATTTTCCTTTACTGGACCCAAAATATTCCTCAGAACCCTTCCTAATTTCCAGGGTTTCCATCATTCCTTTCCTGTTCATTGTAAGACATTCTGTAGCATATAGGGATTCCGGCCGAATAACTGTTTCATGGTGTTTGAGCTTGGTATTTAGGGATACTGACAATGTAAAGCCTATTTGTCTAGTATTGTCTTTCTAATTTTGTTCGTTTAGTCTTGTCTGTAACTGATGAATATTGTGAATTAATTACTTATTTTGTAAAATTAAATAATGAATCATTACATTATCTAAATCACTAAATACATTTTATCAAATTTGCACAATGAACAATAAAAACGTTTCGCAAACCAATATCATACATGGAGAACCAATGTCATGTTTTGCAGTGAGTCTGAGATTTTCCTTTTCTTTTATTGATTGACAAACAAAATTAGACTACACAGACCAGAGAATCAAGACTAAACAAATAAAACTAGGGAGACAAGATTAGATAGATAAGTTTAGATGGACAAGATTAGAAAGACAGAACTAGGGAGACAAGACTAGACAGATATGACTAGGCAGACAAGACTAGAGAGACAAGACTAGTCAGACAAGACTAGACATTCCAAACTAGCCATAAAGGACTAGACATATATAACTAGACATACAAGACTAGACAGACTATATTTGACTAATTCAGTTTGTTTGTGTTTTCAGATTTAGTGTTTTGAGTGGATGGATTGTCGGCGGTTAGAGGAGGATTAGCCGATCGGTTTATCTAATCGGGAGCGAGAATGAGAACTATCGTCGAAGCTCAATAAAGGTGAAAATATTGAACGTTTTTATTATTTATATTTATAAATGCAAACTGGTTTCTGCTTGCTCCCGAGTGTGTCCCATCGTGAACAATGTACGTTGTAATGTATATACAGAGTGGTTTCGAAGACATTTCATTCTACCAATATAATTCATTAACATATGTAGAATTATTAAAATAGTTTTCTAGTCCTGTGTGTCTAGTTTTATCTTTATAGTCGTGTATATCTAGTCTTGGCTGCCTAGTCTAGTTTTGTCTGTTAAATCTTGTCTGTGTAGTCTTGTCTGTCTAGTCTTGTCTGTCTAGTTTTGTCTGTCATCTCTTGTCTGTCTAGTCTTGTCTGTCTAGTCTTGTCTGTCTAGTCTTGTCTGTCTAGTCTTATCTGTCTAGTTTTGTCTGTCTAGTCTTGTCTGTCTAGTCTTGTCTGTCTAGTCTTGTCTGTCTAGTCTTGTCTGTCTAGTCTTGTCTGTCTAGTCTTGTCTGTCTAGTCTTGTCTGTCTAGTCTTGTCTGTCTAGTCTTGTCTGTCTAGTCTTGTCTGTCTAGTCTGTCTAGTCTTGTCTGTCTAGTCTTGTCTGTCTAGTCTTGTCTGTCTAGTCTTGTCTGTCTAGTCTTGTCTGTCTAGTCTTGTCTGTCTAGTCTTGTCTGTCTAGTCTTGTCTGTCTAGTCTTGTCTGTCTAGTCTTGTCTGTCTAGTCTTGTCTGTCTAGTCTTGTCTGTCTAGTCTTGTCTGTCTAGTCTTGTCTGTCTAGTCTTGTCTGTCTAGTCTTGTCTGTCTAGTCTTGTCTGTCTAGTCTTGTCTGTCTAGTCTTGTCTGTCTAGTCTTGTCTGTCTAGTCTTGTCTGTCTAGTCTTGTCTGTCTAGTCTTGTCTGTCTAGTCTTGTCTGTCTAGTCTTGTCTGTCTAGTCTTGTCTGTCTAGTCTTGTCTGTCTAGTCTTGTCTGTCTAGTCTTGTCTGTCTAGTCTTGTCTGTCTAGTCTTGTCTGTCTAGTCTTGTCTGTCTAGTCTTGTCTGTCTAGTCTTGTCTGTCTAGTCTTGTCTGTCTAGTCTTGTCTGTCTAGTCTTGTCTGTCTAGTCTTGTCTGTCTAGTCTTGTCTGTCTAGTCTTGTCTGTCTAGTCTTGTCTGTCTAGTCTTGTCTGTCTAGTCTTGTCTGTCTAGTCTTGTCTGTCTAGTCTTGTCTGTCTAGTCTTGTCTGTCTAGTCTTGTCTGTCTAGTCTTGTCTGTCTAGTCTTGTCTGTCTAGTCTTGTCTGTCTAGTCTTGTCTGTCTAGTCTTGTCTGTCTAGTCTTGTCTGTCTAGTCTTGTCTGTCTAGTCTTGTCTGTCTAGTCTTGTCTGTCTAGTCTTGTCTGTCTAGTCTTGTCTGTCTAGTCTTGTCTGTCTAGTCTTGTCTGTCTAGTCTTGTCTGTCTAGTCTTGTCTGTCTAGTCTTGTCTGTCTAGTCTTGTCTGCCCAGTCTTGTCTGTCCAGTCTTGTCTGTCCAGTCTTGTCTGTCCAGTCTTGTCTGTCCAGTCTTGTCTGTCCAGTCTTGTCTGTCCAGTCTTGTCTGTCCAGTCTTGTCTGTCCAGTCTTGTCTGTCCAGTCTTGTCTGTCCAGTCTTGTCTGTCCAGTCTTGTCTGTCCAGTCTTGTCTGTCCAGTCTTGTCTGTCCAGTCTTGTCTGTCCAGTCTTGTCTGTCCAGTCTTGTCTGTCCAGTCTTTTCTGTCCAGTCTTGTCTGTCCAGTCTTGTCTGTCCAGTCTTGTCTGTCCAGTCTTGTCTGTCCAGTCTTGTCTGTCTACTCTTGTCTGTCTACTCTTGTCTGTCTAGTCTTGTCTGTCTAGTCTTGTCTGTCTAGTCTTGTCTGTCTAGTCTTGTCTGTCTAGTCTTGTCTGTCTAGTCTTGTCTGTCTAGTCTTGTCTGTCTAGTCTTGTCTGTCTAGTCTTGTCTGTCTAGTCTTGTCTGTCTAGTCTTGTCTGTCTAGTCTTGTCTGTCTAGTCTTGTCTGTCTAGTCTTGTCTGTCTAGTCTTGTCTGGCTAGTCTTGTCTGTCTAGTCTTGTCTGTCTAGTCTTGCCTGTCTAGTCTTGTCTGTCTAGTCTTGTCTGTCTAACCTTGTCTGTCTAGTCTTATCAGTCTAACCGTGACTCTTTAGTCTTGTCTGTCTAGCATTGTCTGTCTGCTCTTATATATCTTGTCTGTCTACTCTTATATATCTAGTCTTGGCTGTCTACTCTTGTCTGTTTAGTCTTGTCTATCTGTCCTCCTCCGTGGTGTAGTTGACAACATGCCCGCCTTTCAATGCGGGACACTCGGGTTCGAATCCTGGCCTGGGAGACAACTAGGGCGGAATAGGGGGTTTAGTGAGGACTCCCCCTGAATCACTTTAGTCTTGTCTGTCTAGTCTTGTGTGTCTAGACTTGTTTGTCTTTTCTATGTTACATATTTACGTTCAATTATTCAATAACAATTGTGTTTATCTAATGTGTTTAGTTTAATGATATTTGTAGTTAGTGGAAATGTTATTAGTGTTATTAGTGACGTGTAGTTAGAATACAAACATGAAGTCGCATAACGTAATGAATGACTGTAATTGAATCAATATAGATTGGGGCATTGTTGAAATAGGAAGTAGTCAATCGACGTGAAGAAAACGACGTTGAAAGAAAAACGGAACGTTGTAGACAATAAGAGGTGGGACGAGAAGTTAATCGCGACGATTATCGGTCGCCGGACGAGACGGAAAGTTCGCTTTCACGTGCGTTCAAAATCGATACCCAGAAAACGATGATTGAGTTATTATTGATCATGTTCCTCGTGTTGTTGTAACTATTATTGATCATGTCCCTCGTGTTGTTGTTATTTTTGGATGCAATTTATTCAGCGTTTCGAAATAATACGCCATAATCGGGAAAAATAACCGAGGGACGTGCAATAATATTGTGGAAATTGCTAGCCGACATAATAAATTTCCGACATTAATTTTTATTGGTGGAATTTGCTTGCAAATATTTATGCTAATTTGAAATGAGAGAAAAAGTCATTTCCATATCGCCTAGGCTTGCAACCGTTCGAGATATTAGAATCTCGAACTATATGTTAGTTAGAGATAGCGATACTTGATTGATTTACTCAATACAAGTGTCATTTTGTTATTGTAATTTTGTTATCAATTTTAATGAATAATGATATAAACTAAACACAATGCAATCTACGCCTAATAAGTTTCCACGTGTAATAACTTAAAAACTAGTAGATATAAAACGTTCTAGTTTTCATAGTTTACTAAAGAATTTAGTTAACTTTATCTGTGTCAAATTTCATATCTAGTCTGATAGTCAGAATATTAAGCAGTATCGTCTTAGGCTATGCCGGGGCCCATGGGCCCACAAGAATTTGGGGCCCTGTTGGAAAGTAAAAAAAGTGAACATTTTTCTGCTATTATCTTATATTTATTATGGTTAATTAGTATAAATCAAATATACATATGTTATTAATTAGATAAATATGCTGCTGGTTTGAAATTGTTACGATTAGGATTGTTTCTTTCGGGATTTATGTAGTGCAAAATCTTCTATTATATCTACAAAGTCTATTTTTTTAAGGATATCACTTTCTTTGCACATAATTGACAAATTAGTTAATCGTTCTTGTAACATAGTTGTTCGTAATTCATTTTTTATTTTCTTTAGCTGTGAAAATGATCGCTCTCCACTACAATTGGTAACCATTTAGCAAAGGAACATTCTTGTAGCAACTTCAACATTTGGAAAAGTTTCTTCTAATTTATCAGACTTTATTAATTTATGTAAGGTTGAGATACTCAAATCCGCTCATTCCTTTGCTATGTTCTTTAAATACTAAAAACATTATGATTTGAGCTTATATGCATTCATGTGTTCGTGATAGAATTCCTCAAATTCAATGCATTTTTTTGTCAACTCTTCAGAATCGATTGTTATTAATTAACAAAGAAAACTAAAACGATTGTCAATTTGTTGGTATGCTGCCGAACGATTTTTTAAATGTGCATATAATGTGTCGATTATAGGAATAAACGTATCTACATGAAATTTTTGCCATTCAACTGTTCAGATTCTGATGATCCTTCAAAAAAAGTGACGCATATACTGCGAATTCTTTTTCTTTCAGACTTATCTTTATAGTCAGCATTTGGATCTTTTAGTTTAGCAACCGATTCGTACTGATCGGATTTATTGCGTGCGTTATTGACATAATCGATCAGAGATGCGTAAAGTTTCGTTGCAACGTCCATGGTAATAGTGCTATATTCCGTAAACTTCAAGTTGTTTTATTCATAACTCCCAAAATATCATTCCATATCTCCGTTAAAAGAATAGTATTTAATTTTTCCATTTTTTTTGTCTTCGTTTCTTGTATCTCCTGGTTGATTGATGTCACTTGCAATTGACGACAAATCTTCAGAAATATTTAAATAACCATTTTATAAGGCATTAATAGCATTAGCACGTGCAGACCATCATCTAGTATTCGGGAGAGATTTCAGGACTTTATTTGCGCCCAAATGCTCTGTCATAATTTTCCATCGTTTGGTCGAAGCCGAGAAAAAATTGAATTTTTTGATAAACTGAAAATATGCTACAGCTTCGGAAACACATTCAACAATCTGAACACATACTAAATTTAGCGAATGTGCTGCACTTGGGACAAAAATTGCAAATTTACATTTTTCTTTTATTCTTGACTGAACACCAGAATACTTTCAAGCCATATTTGATGCATTATCATAACTCTGCCCACGACAATCTTTTATATTAATATCAAGGCAATCAAAAAAGTTTAAAATAGTATCTGCTATGTATTCTACATTATGCTTATCCATAGAGAAAAACTGCAAAAATCTCTCAATAGGCTCTCCGTCATTTACGTATCTAACGATGAAGGTCAGTTGGTCAACGTGAGAGAGATCTGGTGTAGAACCCACGCTTATAGAGTAGTATTTTGATGATTTTATTTCGTTAACAATGGGCTTGACTACAGTAACCAAGAATTACAAAAATATTGTGTTTATCTAATTGTGTTAATCTGATGGGAATAATAGTGAAAAATGTATTTAGTTTCATATTTAGTACGAGATTGATAATATTTTTAATAAAACAAAACTACAAAATACATCAGTCCGCCATGATAAGTTGAACACCAATCAGAGTGAATTACGTCACGCGTTAGTAAACCTCGTACGAACTTGGATGATCCCTGCACTTTCAAGTTAATAAAATATTTTGTTGTAATAATTTTGTCAGTTAATAAAGTACGAGAAAGACGATCTGATATAATAGAAAAATTATCCATGCACTAATTACTGCTGATATACAAAGAAAAGTCCTGTGGCACTTTCTTGCAAAAACCTGTATTGACTGAGTACTCAGTGCGGTCACCATTCTTTTATCTTTCCACGCCAACAGCAGTATATTTTCTGATCGACATGCAAATGTTTGATTGTCTCCAAACGTGGGTTTCTTTATGGTATCGGGGATAAATTTTCAGTTGCAATGAATTGTGCCCGTCAAGTGGATATTCATTTTTAGCAACACTTTTGCTAAAGGCAAGCTTGTATAATACCTGTCCGTATAAATATGGTATCCCCTACTGCCTAGATTGTTATCTAATAATTGTTGAGCCAATTGTAGAACAATTCTCGTACTTACTGGAAGATCTGGTCGTATTAGATCTTCTGAGGTTAAGCTTCCATAATATGGCCAAATAGAATATATGTAGCCATTATTTGCATCTGCAAGTACGTATATTATTATTCCCGGTTTTGTCGGCTTGTTAGGATTGTACGTCAGAAAACTTATTTTTCCCTTGAAGCCGACCACAGATTCGTCCACTGATATTTCCCGCGATGGAACAAAATGTTCTTTAAATTTGACATCCAAAAAAATCAAATAATGGCTCACCTTCTGAGTGCGGCCTCTCAAACTTTGATCATTTGGGTCTGTCTCGTGAAAATGCAACATCCTAAATATTTTCATAAATCTTTCTCTTCGAAAAATACTCCCGTAAAAAGGAATTTTCGCATTGAAATTTTGCGACCAATACTCTTGTAAACTGCTCACAGTTATCGTGGCCATATTCAGGATAACGCCTAGGAAGACTGTAAATTCTTGTACAGTGACATCAACCCAGACTTTGCCAAGTTTGCAGGCTTTGAACAATCATCCGGAATTTGGGACCCTTTAGCTTTTTCACCGGCACTAAAATCTATCCTATAAGGTGCATTGTCCATAAGTGTCACATCTTCCCAGGGACCATAAACGTCTCTTGTTTCCGGCACAACTTCATGTTCGCCTTCACTGTCGCTGGAGTTGCTTGACGTAACTTGTAAAGGCATTACCCTCCTCTTACTAATTATTATATCTGTCACTACTGCCAGAACCAACTTCTGCTTCTTCCACCTCATTATTTTCTGTATCACTATTGTCTTTAAAGACATCGATGACGAAAGAATCGATATAAAACTCGTCGTCACTACTCAGTAATTCATCTAGAACTTCACCTTGGCGTTGTTTCGGCATTTTGAGTTTTATAAGAAATTGTAAAACACAAACGTTAATCACACGGCGATTACCAGAAAACTGATGAGAATTTTAACCCAAAGAAGAGAATATATACCCCATGAAATGGAGATAATATAAATAATATAATCTGTGCTAAGACCCAACAATTATTTTGGTCTAAGAATCATACTAATTGCATTTTTATGACTGTTAATGGTTTTGGGTGCGTTTTGGATCGGTTTTATGATCACTACGTGTCTGAGATCTGTTTTTGAACATTAGTTTAATAATGTAAATTTAGGAATTGTAAATAAGTATTTTAGATAAGTAAGCTGTAAAAGATAAACTATATTGACCAGGCTCTGGGTTGAAAAAAAAATGTTGTCAAGCGTGGCGACTGTAAGACGACAAACGAGTGCAACGGTAAAATACACCATGCCGTCTATAACGCGACATACGAGTGCAAAGGGTTAATAATGGGAGGAAAAATCCCATACATGCCTGCAATGAAATGCGGTAGAATGTTTGACGATGAAGTGAGGAAAACCGTCAGTACTACACCGGAAAAAAAGTGACCTAATGGTCTGTAAAAAATATCCCATGATAGCAGGATCACCTGATTTGAACTGTGAATCCAGCATAATATAAATAAAGTGTCCAGTAAATATGAACTGAAAAGACTGAAAAATTATGTAGAAAATGGGAAACCGACCCAAAAGCATGTGCAGATGCGGGTATAGTAAAGAATATGATGGGCTCCGAAAATCGGGTTTCTCGTTGATCACATAACTAAGAATGTGCATACAACTGGGTAAGCGGTGGCAAATTTAATTTTGACAGCATATTATAAATTGTTTGAATTTTTCTGCGTCGTATGTTTGCATAAAGTATATACAAATATGGTTTCCAGAAATTATTTGTCGATTCTGGATATTCCGAATATTTTAAGAGAACCCGACCAAACAATTCAAAAATTAGTTGAATGGAAGTTGATACCGGCCGAATTAGGGCATCTGTTTTTAGGGCAAAAGTAGGGCATCTACAAAATCTTGTGAAAATTGGAGTTGTAATGATGTACTAAATTTGCGAAATAAGTTTTCTGAAAAAATTTTCACAATATTTTGTAGATGCCCTACTTTTGAGAGGTAGTTAAAGAATAGGTGTTGCTTAGAGGTTGTTGTTTAGAGGTCACAAACAGTTGCAAGCACGTAGCAGTAATAAAACAGACCCAAAACGCATTCAAAACCATCAGTCACGCCACGACCAGATGTTAGGACCTATTGGTCGCTTTTTCGTAATTTTAGTATAATATGTAAATATCTAATTTTAAGAACCTAGAGATAAAGAAACTAAAAATTAAAATAATTTGAAGTCACAATAAAAATAGAATTGTCGGGTCAAATAAAATCACGCCATTTTTGGGAATTCTCCAACCATAGATAATGGCTCAATGCTTAACTATATACTTCCTACCTTTTGTCGGGTTATATCTACATAAAATAGAAAATTATTATTAGCTTATGGTATTACACACAAAAAATATAACAAGTATAAAAATACACTATGACAATCGACAATATATAGACAAGTGATTTCATAAATTAATGTCCAGATTGTTTAACCACTGCACAGCCTGAACTGAAGCCTTAATGAACTCATCCATGTATCTGGAGAACGCTCTTCTTTCACACTCCATAACAATGTGATGAATTGTCTGTTCTACGTCACCACAATCACAACTAGGGGAAGATTTTAAGCCCCACTTATGAAGCAATGATGCACATCGACCATGGTCAGTTTGAACCCTGTTGATAGCAATCCAAATTTTCCTTGGTAGATCAAAGCCAGGAGGAGGATGGTTTGCATTAAATAAGGGCTGCCACTCATGAGGAACTTTGATGCACCATTCACTTTCCCATTCTTTCGTGGAACTGAAGTTACTTAAAATGAGCTCTTGAGCTGTTTGAATGGGTGTAGACCTGGACTTCAAACGATGAAATCCTCCAAAACTCTCGGACCAAGTTCTTCATTCTTCTAACTCTTGGAGGTTCGATGTGGCTTAATACAGGCAACCAGAAGACCGGAGTGGATTTAATTGTCCCAGTAATAATTCACATAGTCTGATTCAGAACAACATCAATCTTCCGAACATGTGAACTGTTCATCCAGACCATAGAACAGTATTCCGCTGCAAAATAAACCAGCCCAATAGCGTGTGGGTGTGTCCCAAAGTGCGGAACGTGGGAGCAGAAGCTCCCCAAGTAGAACCAGCGAGTTTGTGAAGAATGTTGTTCCTCGTTCTCAGTTTAGCGGCACTGTCAATTAGATGTTTACGGAAAGACGAAGTTCTATCCAGAGTAACTCCAAGGTACTTGGGATGAGAGTTGTAAGGTAGAGGAGTTCCATTGAGTGACAAATTTAGGGTAGTTTTTGACTGCCTGTTATTCAAATGAAAGAAACAGGTCTCTGTTTTGCTCGAACTTGTCAAAAAGTTCAGATCAGTGTTTATATATCTCTTCATCTCAGCCACAGAGGAATGTTGAAAATCAAGTGCTAGATCATCGGCATATGCGAACTGGCGGGAGGATGTAGCTCCGGATATCCGCGATGTACAAATTAAACAACAGTGGTGAAAGTACAGATCCTTGAGGGAGCCCATTATTAAGAACTTTCAGTTTGCTAAACTTATTATTCATTAGCACTTGTAGCTTCCTATTGGATAGCATAATGTTTAACAAATGTGTCAGTAACTTGCATCAATCTTCCTGTTAGTTTAAGGAACTTGTATACAACTCCATCTCTCCAAACCGTATTGTATGCAGTTGTGAGGTCTACAAACACAGCTCCACTCTTCAATCGTTTTTCGAAGCCTGACTCGATGTAGGTTGTTAGAGCCAAAACTTGGTCTTCACAACTTCGATGCGGTCTGAAACCCGCTTGTACAACTGGAAGGATGTTGAAAACTTGAGGACTGATGCTGTTATAAATGAGTCATTCAAGTAGCTTATAACAGATACTTAATAAAGCAATTGGCCTGTAACTTTCAGAATGATCAGCAGGATTTCCTGGTTTAAGGAAGGCTATAATCTTAGTTTCCCAGTAAGTACAATGTTAGAAAAGAACTGTGACATCCACTTCCTTGCATTCTTTCCACTATGTGTGAGAAATTCAGGATGTATTTCATCCATACCTGGGGCTGTTCCATTTTTCATCCCCTTTAGGTCAACCAAAAGCTCGTCTTCGACAGTTCTTGTCTGAATAACCTCTTATGATGTACATCAGGTTTCACTTTCGACAGGCCAGCAATACGACTAGCAACTTGGTTCGGTGTAACTGCTGGTTCGAGCTGAGGATTATCAGGCAGTCTACCCAGCTTCTTCAATAGGTTCCACGCTTTTCCACTGGAATGCTTGAAATCCATGGTCTGCATAGTTTCAAGCTGACTGGGGAAAATATTCAAGTGATCTAGACAGTATCGTAAGATGGATCCTACCTTGTGCTAATAATTACTGCAGGTTTATGAAAACCATACTTACAACAGCCAAGAAGCACATTCCTAGAGGAATGAGGAAAGAATATATTCCAGGTTGGAATGAGGCTTGTGAAAAGCTCTACACTAAATATCAGAAGAATGGAGAAAATGATAGTGCTATGACCTTCTTCATAATTTTGATGAAGCCAGACGGAGTAGATAAAATAGAAAAAAAACTTACATAGTGTAAGCGAATATATCGGCCTTTCGATAATATCAGGGCCCCCCTGCCGAGGGGGTCCCTGGGCACTTGCCCCGTGTGCCCTTATGGTAAAGACGGTTATGATATTAAGTTCTAAATCCATTAAATTTGTGTCGTTTCTAACTTCTTGCCTCAACTTCAAGACTATATACTTTTTAGCCGTGACTAGATAACAAGTTCTAATTTTCATATTTGACTAACTTGTTTAATAATCCACACTTAAACCAAATTTCAACTTGATATCTAGTCAGATACTCAACCTACATACTTATAATCACAATATCTAAACTAAATTTCCATGTGTAATAACTTAAAAACTAATAAAGATAGAATGTTCTAGTTTTCATCGTTTACTAAAGAATTTAGTAAACTATATCTGTGCTAAATTTTCTATCAATATTTGAACTCCCATTAGGATTATCGTCTTCTCAACGCCTAAGGAAATGAAATTAAAAACGGGAACGATTACAGATAATAGATTGAGGAATTTCTTTATCTAATTAAGAGCCGCATTTTGACGTAATTCTTTTTCAATTAACTATTTATTTTCATTTGCATTGGCAAACCGCCGCTGCAAAACAGTAGTCGATGTTTGTGCCTAATAAATGAATGATGTTTCTATAAAGCTGGCACCCCCACATCTTCAAAATTCAAATTTGATAAGACCAGAATTATGTGCTAATTATGCTATATATTTTTGTGCTCGAAGCGTTCAATGAAAAAAATCAAATTTTACTAGTAGCAATTTCGCGAATATTATTTATTGCGAATATTTTGCAAAATAGATGAAATATTGAAAAAATGTTTAATCAAAAGTTGTGGAGAATTTAATTTCGCACAGAAAATTATTCTTTGCATTTTCGCGATTTTTATGAGTTTGGAGTAAAAACTGTAAAAAACTAGAAAAGTTTCAGATTTTGTTTAACCTGTGTAGATACGAAGTAAAAAGTGCGAATAGTTTGCAAAATAGATGAAATTTTGAAAAAATGTTCAAACAAAAGTTGTCGGGAATTTAATTTTGCACAGAAAATTATTCTTTGCAATTTCGCGATTTTTATGAGTTTGGAGTAAAAATTGCAATAAACTAGAAACGTATCGGATTTTGTTTAACCTGTGTGGATTCGAAGTAAGAAGTGCGAATATTTTGTAAAATAGATGAAATATTGAAAAAATGTTCAAACAAAAGTTGTGGGGAATTTAATTTTGCACAGAAAAGTACTCTTTGCAATTTCGCGATTTATATGAGTGGAGTCAGAATTGCAAAAAACTAGAAAAGTTTTATTTAATTTTGTTTAACCTGTGGGAATTCGAATTTTTGCAAAATATATGAAATTTTGAAAAAAAATTTCAAACAAAACGTGGGGAATTTAATTGTGCACAGAAAATTATTCTTTGCAATTTCGCGATTTTTATGAGTTTGGGGTAAAATTGCAAAAAACTAGAAAAGTTCCGGGTTTTGTTTAACAACTTACAGTCAAGCCAGCACCCACCCATCTGAAAAATTGGGATACCGATACCAAATAAGCACTACAATTATGTGCTATTTATGTGCTTTTCAAGTACCCCGGAACGAATTCGCTAACTAAACCCCTTGTGCGGAAAACTCACTCCGAACGGAATGAGCGATAAGAGGAGAAATCTATGATAATCCAGCAAACAAATTTTATATATAACAGATTTCTACAGCTATCGCCGCCTTTCTGTACCCCGTTTTCAATTTTGTCTATCCTAACAAGTTTCCTCTTATAAATTTCTAGCGTCCATTGCTTCTTTTATGTCGTCTCGCCAGCTTCGTCTTGGTCTCTCTTCCTTCATTCCGATGGTATCCATTCCAGAACTTTCTTAGGCCATCTGTTCTCCATTCTTTTGATATATCCAAACCATACTAGTTGTCTTCTTTCGATTTCGTCTGCTATAGTCTGTTCGTTGCACATTATTTCCCTTATTCTTGAGTTCCGTACCCTCTCCAGTCTGGGTTTTTGGCAACTCCTTAAGAAATCCATTTCAGTTGCTAGTAATTTTTGTTTATTCTTTTTGCTCACATCCCACACTTCTGCCCCATAAATCATCACGCTCTCCACTATGCTTTTGTATATTCTCCTTTTAGTTCCCCTTCTGATTTCTTGCTCCCAAAGGAGTGAGTTTAATGCTCCAATGGCTTTCCTACCTTTGGTAATCCGTTCCCTAATTTCGTCATTGCTGTTTGTCTAGGATAACTCTACACTAAGGTATTTACTCTGGTCTACTCCTTTTATTATTCCAGATTTCAAGGGTAGGTCGTTACACTCGTTGATACCGACTAACAGATATTTAAACTTACTCATTTTCATGGCCAGTCCAGCTTTTCCATATTCTTCCTGGAGTTTTCTAATCATGTAACTTATATCGTCTTCGTTCTCCGCTAAAACTACTTGGTCGTCCGCGAAATATAGACTATATAGTGTCCCATCTCCCACTCTTAGTCCCATGTTCTTGCATTTATTCGTCCACCCTTGTAGGGCGCTGTCTAAATAAATTTTAAATAGAGTGGGTGTTAAGCAGCATCCTTACCTTAGGCCTTTGTTTGTGATAAATGCCTCTGTTAGTGTTTTGCCAACTTTTATTTGAGCAAAATTATTTTTGTAGTGCTCTCTGGTGGCGTTTATTAGAGAAAGTCCTATACTAAGTTGTTACAAAGCTTTCCAAAGTTGTATCACGGGGACGCTATCGTAGGCTTTTTCAAGGTCGATGAGAGCAATGTGTGGTTCTCTATTTCTTTGCGTCCGTTTTTTCTAGGGCTATTTTTAAGGTGAACATGTTATCCGCCTGTCCTTCCGGCTATTTATTTTGGATATTTTCTTCTATTAAGTTTCTGAGGATCCGTTAATATATTCTGGCAATTGTTGGAATAACTCGCTATCCCTCTCAAATTTTTTGGGTCGTCCTTAGGTCCTTTTTTACAGATTGTTGTTATATAGGATGTTCTCCATTCCGTAGGAATATTTTCCCCGTTAAAGCATCTTTCGTAGATATTTTTCAAGATTTCTAGTGAGTTTCGGTGGTCCAAACCTGATAAGTTCAGGATAGATTCCTCCAGGTCATGGGGATTTCCTTAACTTAGTTTTCCTAATAGCTTCTTCAACCTGGGTACTACCTGTATTATATTCCCGCTTCCTTGATATTGATCCTCTTGCTTAAACTGCGGGCGCCTTTTTTCCAGGAGATGTCTGAAATATCGTACCCATTCGCTGTTTGATATACTGTTTAAGTTGGTTCCTGGTTTCGTTGTTGCTAATATGGATTTTATTGTTTTCCATGCTTCAGGGCTTCCGGTTTCCCCAAGGTTTTGATCTATGAAGTCGCATTTTTTTAATCCACGCCATATTCTTCTTCTTGAGCACTTCCTGTTTTACTTTCCTGTTCGCTCTATTGTATTCTTCTCTGGTGTCTGCGTCATCTTTCTGTAATTTTTTTTTGTTGATTTCCTTTTTCTCCTTGATCTGTTGCTCTATTTCATCATCCCACCAATAAGTTCTCTTCTTCCGTATTTCTGTTCCTAGTGCCTCTTGAGCCGCTTCTGTGATACACCTTTTAATATGCTCGTACTCTTCTTCCGTTGTTCTGTTCATTTGAATAAGCTTTCCTTCTAGGCGTTTCATGTACAAATATTTGGAACTGTAGTGTTCTAGACTGTCAAGATTGTATCTAGGTACTTCGAGCCTGTTATTTTGGGTTTTGTCAGTTCGGTTCTGAAGCATCTTTACGAATGGTACGTATATTTTTGATGTTACTAGGCAGTGATCGGATCCACAATCCGCTTTAGATCCACAATCCTTTTAGACTCTTACGTCTTGAACTTTTATACCCGAATGTTGTCGTACTATAAGGTAATCAACTATTGACCTGAACCTTCGTGTATGTTGGTACCAAGTGTACTTGTATATTTCCTTATGGGCAAAGAATGTGTTCGTTATTTTTAGTTCAAATTGCTGGCATATGCTTATTAGCCTCTGTCCGTTATCGTTGAGGGTTTCTTCTCCGTGCCTACCTAATATCGGGCTATTTCGATTTCTACTTACATTTCTGTCATTTAAATTTCCCGCTATGATTATTTCGTGAAACTTAGGAATTTGTTCGATGATGTTTATGAGGACCTCTTCGAAGTTGTCTTTACATTGGACCGTCGCATCGTTGTTTAACCCATATACTCCTAAGATTGTTATCACTCTTCCTCTAATTTGTAGCGTCACCTTTATAGTGCGTTCATTAAGTGGCTCCCAGGATTGAATGTACTTTTGTATCCTTTTATGTATCATTAAGGATATACCGGCCTTAGCTCTTTGGTTTTTATCAACCCCAGAGTATATATGTCATCATCATCATCAATCAGCTTATTGAAGTTCACTGCTGGACGTAAGCCTCCCTCAATTGTTAAAACAAGTTTTAACCAACGCGATATTGTTGCAATAATTGTGTCCTAAAGATATGATATTCGCGAGTTTTGTGCTCGCACCCTTGTACGATAAATTCACCCCGAACTGTATTAGCCTTAAGAGGTGAAATCTATAATAATCGAGCACACAAGATTTAACCAACGCAATATTGTTGCAATAATTATTTCTTCTCTAGATATGATATTCGCAATTTTTGTGCTCGAACCCTTGTTCGAGAAATTCACCCCGTCATCAATGTATGAGACATAATAGGTGAAATCTTTAATAATGGAGCACACAATTTTTAACCTACGCGAAATTGTTGCAATAATTATCTGCTCTCCAGATATGATATTCGCGATTTTTATTCTCGTACCCTTATACGAGAAATTCACCCCGAACTGTATGAGACATAATAGGTGAAATCTTTAATAATCGCACATAAATTTTAACCGACACGAAATTTTTGCAATAATTATGTGCCCTCAAGATATATTAGCCATTTTAGTGCTCGCACCCTTGTACGAAAAAATCAACTCGTACTGTATTGGTCAGAAGAGGTTGTGGTGGTACAATACCTCGCTACACGCAGTAGAATAATGTATCACTCACGGTTTGCAGAGGAATTTATTTACATGGACGTACAAGAGATACAAACACTGTTGAGGGAATGAGTGGAGCTGGACTCTCTGAACTGGACTCGACCGGTCGGGTTGACTGACTGCTGGTTGAACTGGCTGCTGGCTGAACTAGTGTCACTCGCTGACTGTCTTCGACTCGACTTGCTAACTATTTGAACTTCTAGCTGAGTCTGGTTGACTGGGTCCACTGGCTGGACCGGTGTCACTTTGCTGACTGGGTCCACTGGCTGGCCTGGTGTGTCTGAGTCCACTAGCTGGACTATACTGGACTCGTCGGTTGGTTGCGTCTGGACTCGTCTGACTGTTCTGCTTGACTGACTTGTTTATTCGGGGGGTCCAGGTATTTATGTTATGTCCAGGTAAACTGGTCCCTCATCTGGGGGTGATTATTATTCGGCTATTTGTTGTTTTGGCGATTACCGAATCTCGGGAAAAACATCGTGTCGTAATTTCCCCGGGGATTACATCATTGACCCTAATAAAATATTTTCGGAATTCGTCTGAAAATATTTGGATAATCACCGTAATGGTATCGTAAAACTAAAAATACAAATATTTCTTAATCTGCTCTAGGATTACATTACCGACCCTAATAAAATATTTTCGGAAATTGTCCGAAAATATTTGGGTAATTATTGTAATACTCTCGTAAACTAAGAAATAAAAATGGAACGGCTCGTTGCCGCTACATCATCCCCTTGCCAGTGATAACGCTATGTAGCGTTTGTTTTTGTTGTTGTGTGTTTGTTCATAGACGTATGAACAATAGATGGTTGTAAATGGTTGAATTCGATATCGTCGTAGCTGTTGCGGGGTTTGTTCGTGGACGTCTGGTAGACGGTTGAATGCGTTACCGTAGAAGCTGTTCTTGCAAGTTTGTTGGAAGTCGTCCTCGTGGACGTCGTTTGCTGATAGGCGGTTTCCTATGCAAAACCAGCTTGCACCTATCAGTCGCTGTTGCGGCGTTTGTTCGTAGACGGTTGAAGTCGTTACCGTAGACGTTGTTTGTTGTTGCAAGTTTGTTGCAAGGCGTCCTCGTGGACGTCGTTTGCCGATAGGCGGTTTCCTATATAAAACCAGCTTGCACCTATCAGTCGCTGTTGCGGAATTTGTTCGTTGACGTCTGGTAGACGGTTGAAGTCGTTACCGTAGACGTTGTTTGTTGTTGCCGGCGTCCTGGTAGACGGTTAAAAACGTCACCGTAGACGTTGTTTGTTGCATGTGTCCTTGTAGACGATTGAATGCGTCATCGTAGACATTGTTTGATATTGCAGGTGGAAGTCGTTTGCTGATAGGCGGAAGTGGCATCATGAGACGTACGAGACGCGGTGTACGGGACTTGCACTTGGTTGGCTGTGTGAGTTCATTGGCTGGACTTCACTAAACTTTACTGGTGCTGACAAGAGCTGGAGGCTCTGACCTGGGGTCTGTGGTCTGGTTGGGCCTGACCGTCTCTGATCGTCGCTTGACCGCGTCTGACTTGGTCCACTGGCTGGACTGGTGTGTCTGAGTCCACTGGCTGGACTGAACTGGACTCGTTGGTTGGTTGCGCCTGGCTGTCCTGCTTGACTGACTTGTTTATTCGGGGGGGTCCAGGTATTTATGTTATGTCCAGGTATACTGGTCCCTCATCTGGGGGTGATTATTTTTCTGTATTGGGCTATTTGTTGTTTTGGCGATTACCGATTCTCGGGAAAAAATATTGTCGCAATTTCCCCGGAGATTACACCATTGACCCTAATAAAATATTTTCGGAAATTCGTCTGAAAATATTTGGGTAATCACCGTAATAGCCTCGTAAAACTAAAAATACAAATATTTCTTAATCTGCTCGAGGATTATATTACAGACCATAATAAAATATTTTCGGAAATTGTCCGAAAATATTTTGGTAATTATTGTAATGCTCTCGTAAACTAAGAAATAAAAATGGAACGGCTCGTTGCCTCTACAAGGTTTTTCTGGTTTTTCCTTTAAGAGGTAGTTTTTCGCACAAGGGGTTGAGCACAAAAATCGTAAATAGTATATATGGAGACAACAATTTTGCGTCATTTAAAATTTCTGTTCTCGATTATTAAAGATTTCGCCTCTTAAGGCGAATACAGTTCGGGGTGAAATTTTCGTACAAGGGTGCGAACACAAAAATCGGGATTATCATTTCTGGAGAATGATGCAACAATATCGCGTTTATTAAAACTTGTGTGCTCGATTATTATAGATTTCACGTCTTATGGCTCATTCCGTTCGGGGTGAGTTTTTCGCACAAGGGGTTGAGTTAGCGAATTCGCTCCAAGGGACTTGAAACGCACATAAATAGCACATGATTGTATTATTATGTCTGAAAACTTATTTGGTATCGGTATCCCAATTTTTCAGATGAGTGGGTGCTAGCTTGACTGTAAGTTAGCACCCCCCACTAGTAAAATTTGATTTTTTCATTGAACGCTTCGAGCGCAAAAATCGCGATTGCGGCACATAATTTGCACATAAAGAGCACATAATTCTGGTATTATCAAATTTGAATTTTGAAGAGGTGGGGGGTGCCAGCTTTATAGTCCTGTTTGTGCCGTTGGTCTAGGATCTGCTGCCGTAAAGAGGACTCCTGCGGATCTCCACGTCGGGCACGGGACTGCCTAATTATAAATCACAAATCCGTTTATCCTTGGGCGCATAGTGTGAGGGGGTATCGTACTAGGGGCGAAGACAAATTAAGGAATTTGGTAAAAATTCGCCGGACGTCGAAAATAGACGTTAAAAATCGTCGCCGGACGTCTCTAATCCGAAATCCGGTTCATATTATGATACAGACTAGTGCGCGGCTTCGACAACCCGACTTTATATGCTCCTGCTTCTGCCAATCTCCTACATCTCTGGAATTTTCTTCTTCAATTTAATACTGTCTGGATTACTTTTACCTCCCTGGGCCTCTTGAAGCACTAATCTGGCTAAATCAAAACTGGTATATTTAATTTTTATTCGTGATTTTGTGTTCTTGTTGCGTGTGGTAAAAAAGTTTGGCAAACACTGAACTAATTCCACGGTCTTCGTTGTTTTATTTTTCGTTTAATATTTCAGTAGATTTAAATTTTTGGCGTATGTGTGTAGTGTGTTGAGGTTCGGTGGTAATTTAAGATGATATGTTTAGATTGTATTAAAATTGCGATATTATTATTTTTTGTTCGAAATTAAACGTTGTAATGGAAATTAAAGTAACGTCAAAATCTCTGTCAAAATAAAAAAAATATATATTGCACGGGAATTAACGTTTGTGATGGTGTAGCGAAAAGTCGAGCTACATCGTGATTTCCGCAACGACGGCCAAAAAATCGTAAAAACGCAAACGAAAATTGTGCGAAATTTCCCGTTAAACATTTTTCACTTTAGCACTTTCGAATTGAATGATATAATTTTTGGTGTTTGTTCTTCAGGGTGGTGTAAATCAAGTGGTCACTGGTGTTTGTGTCATCTGTCAAATTGCCAAGGGAGTAAAATGTCTGAAGATGGCTTTTCAGATCCTTACGATGAACCCAGTATGGATTTATTCATCGAAACTCTCACCGGAACTTCGTTCGAGATGAGAGTCTATCCCACCGACACTGTTTTGGACATCAAAAATAAAATTCATCGCGTCGAAGGTAATTGCAATTTTTTCCTCATCCCAACAGCCACTAATTCGTTTGTTTCTTCTAGGTATTCCTGTGCACCATCAAAATCTCCTCTTTCAAATGAAAGAGCTCCAAGATTACAATCGCTTGTGCGATGTGGGTATTGTTAGTGGGTCCACATTGAAGTTGGTACTGTCGATGCGCGGTGGGCCCATTTCTACCCGCAGATTGAACACTTGCGATCATCACATTATCTGGAAGGATTTGAAGGACCTCATCGAACATACAAGGTGTGTGCAAATTATCATTTAGTTATTTGATTTTTCAATCGATTCTTGCAGGGATGAAATAGGAGACAAGTCCGGTTCGAAGGTGTCGGTGTTGGTGTTTAAGGAAGGCGAGGTGATAAACGTAATTCGGGTGATAGAAAACGAGGACGGGAGTTACTCTCCCTACACAGATAAAGCCATCTCTCCCCCGTACAGCAGACACAAGGAAAAAGACGATCTGCAACAGACCTTTTTCAAGAAAATATCCGAAGACATGGAAATGGCGACGAAAATCCACCTCCTCAAATCGAAAATGAAGAAACTCCGACAGCAACGTAACACGAAAGACGAAGCTTCGTCGTCCAAGAGCGATTCGAAGAACGTCGGCGGTGGAGATTTCCTCGACTTTGAGCTTCCTTCCACCAGCTGTCGGCATGAGAAAACGCGATCGCGTCGCTTGGAAGATTTTAAAATGTTCGAAAACAAGTTAAGCGTTCAGGAATCTCTGACAGATCATCCGGAAAACGGGGAAATCGCGCTCAAAGAGAAGCACCGCAGCCGCGTCCGCGTCGGCAACGAAAAATCCAAGAAAACCGACAAAACTCGTTCCACAGAAACCAAACCCTACTTTTGCAAAAACCTCCACGTCTTCGAGCCCGACCACAAAAAAGAACAAACCAACGACCAAAAGTTAATAAACAGCTCCATGTTATCGTCCACCTTTTATAGATACCCAAATGATAATTTGCGCCACAGACGAACTAGTTTATACGAGAAAAATTTTGAGATTTTCGAAGATTCCAAACATTCGGAACTGTTGAAGGATTCCTCCTCTCAGGAAAATCTCGTAGATAGCTCCGAAACCTCCGCAAGGAATCGGGTTCATTTGGCTAGATTGGTCCTTCAAGATACCGAGAGAGGTTTGTACGAAAAAAATTTCGAAATTTTCGAAGATTCCAAACACTCGGAACTGCTGAAGGATTCCTCCCCTCAGGAAAATCCATTAGAAAAAATCCCTTGCTCTGAAACGTCGTCGCTTTCCGCAAGGAATCGAGTTCATTTGGCTAGATTAGTGCTTCAAGATACCGAGAGAGGTAAAAGCAGTCCAGACAGTATTGAATTAGAAGAGAAAAGTCCGGAGATGTGGGAGATTCAACCGGACACGTTAAAGTCGTCAGGAGCATATAAAGTCGGATTGCTGAAGCGGCGCACTAGTCTGGATCATAATTACGAGTCGGATTTCGGATTAGAGACGTCCGACGACGATTTCAACGGTCAAAACGGAGATTATGAAGTTTTCGGCAGGAATTTTTACCACGTTCCTCAATTTGTGTCCGCCCCGAGTGCGATACCCCCTCAGTATGCGCCCAAGGATGAACGGATTTGTGATTTATATTTAGGCAGTCCCGTGCCCGACGCGAAGATCCGCAGGAGCCCCCTCTACGGCCGCAGATCCAAGAACAGCGGCACAAACATCGACTACAACATTTACGCCGAGGAGGCTTCGAGGAGCTTGGAGAATCTGGACAACAAAGTCCCGAGCGCCAGCACGCCAATCTTCCCAAAGCTTCGCACAAAAAGCGAGAATAATTTTAACGATTTAACGTCGAGCATCGAACGGCTGCAAAACGATTTTAGTGAATTAGATTACGAAGATTTTGATTATGGAGATGATATGTTCGGATATTACAATTCTAATTGCACGATGGAATTTGATAAGATTTTGAATCCGCGACTGGTGCCGTCTGTCGGCGGCGGATGGAAGGAGAGCGAGCGGACGAAGAGCGAAGACGCGCTGGCGAACGAGATCAAACGGCTGGGATTCGACTTGAAGATTGACGATGAGAAAGGCGGAAGTACGGTGCAGATAGAATCGACCAAACTGGAAGATCTACCAGCCGTCGTGAGCAAGAAACGGATGCGTTGCGGCCAATGCAATAAAAGATTAAATATCACGAATATATATAATTGTCGATGCGGCCGGATATTTTGTTCGCAGCACAGATATTCGGAAACGCACGACTGTAAGTACGATTATAAGTCGGAAGGGAGGAAACTGTTGGAACAGCAAAATCCGCTTGTCACAGCTACTAAACTTTCAAAATTCTAATTTTCTCTTTAACGTTTTGTGTTAGTATATTAATTATTATTTCTTTTAAATTTTAAGTGTGTGTGTTTTTGCCTGGGGTGAAATTGTGTATTTATCTATACTTTTTTTTCAATTTATAAATATATATATACCGATAAACTTGTTGCTCAATATATTCATTTACTTCTACTACTTTTTTCGTGGCCATTCTATTGCCATATCGTTGTCATATTATTTTGTAACCAATCTAAATGGATTAAACCAACTCCCTACTTATTAATTAATTCGTACTATAGCTTTATTTCCCAAAAAATAGTTTGTTTAATCTATTTAGATTGTTTTTCGGTTTTGTGTTAAAATAGAAAATATCTTTTACAGATACGTTTTAAGTTGATTTTGTTCTTTGTTAAAGTATGGTGTATATAGACAGAAAACTATTTAATTGTTCCTAATAAATACAAAATATAGGGAACCGTCCAAAACAACAAAAAATGAACTCAAAAAAAAAATACATAAATTACATTAAAAAAGTGTAAAAAAATTGGATTTATGTAAGAAGGTGTTTTATTTTAGAATTGTTTAAAACCAAAATTTAGTTTGTACATATATGAATTTCGTTTTTGTATATATATTATTATGTATATTGCTAATTATTTTTTTTTTATTATTACCGAAAAAAGAAATATTGTTATCAAAAAAAAAAAAAACTAAAAAAGATATATTGTGGCTTCCTGTATAAAAATTTTAATAACTTAACACCGAAAAACTAAAAAAAAAAACAAAACTACCGTAACTACTGACCCCAGACTTTTATTTCTCCCCACAACAAGGAATAGTTACATAATATTTACATTAGAGTGCGAAAAAATTCTAGCGTTGTAAAATCATTTACGCACGAAATTTGTATAAATTTTTTTGGCCGACATTTATTATTTAAGAAACAAATAGATTTAGATTAATTAAAACATTGGAATTTTTTTTTTTTTTTGCACAATGTTCCAAAGTACAGGTACAATGCGGTAAAGTGACTTTCCCCCACTAGTTTTCTAATGCGGTAAAGTGACTTTACCGCATAGTAGCCGTACTTTGCAACATAACCGTTTACCGTGTGTAAAAATCTAGTTTCGCTAGAGGTATACACTTTATACAATAACCGACTTTTTGAAAAACCGGTTTTCGAATTCCATATTTCCAAAAACCGGTTTTAGCCTGTTTTCGAATTTTTGCCAAAAATATAGAATAAGGAATTTAAATATTGAGTTTAATTTATAGAAAAAAACTAAAAGAGGTATCAATATCAAATTGAAAATAAAAAGAAAAATTTTAGGATCACACATTGCTTATATAAAATAACGAAAATTCAAACAAAAATTTCAAATAGTGTTTATTTTTATTTCAACTTTAATTTATCCCAAGAAAATAGGATTTTAAAAAACTTAAAATATCCACTGAACACCCACCGTTTCAGACTGCCTGAAATTGAAAATACTCGTTCACTAGTTACTGAGCTTGGTTTTATAGTTTTCAGGGCAGCAGATAACAAAGCTAAGTTTTTGGTTCTTTTATTCGTTGCCTCAAATAATGAAAATTTTGCTTTCAGTGAATTTGGATTTGTAAGTATTTCTTCAGGGTCTTCAAAAAACTTATGAATTGATTTTTCCATGGCTTCCTTTAAAAAAGCATACACTGATGAGTAGTTTCTTTGATTTGCCTTCATCAGAATCTGTTTCCACTTAAGAATTTGGAAATATTCTAGACAATATCTTCTTTCCACCAAACTTAATAATGTTGTGTCTTTTGTGTAAAATAATGTGTCTGCTGCCAGTTGCATAGAATGAATAGCAAATCAAATAAGTTATGTAAAAATTAATTTTTTTAATCGGATTTGCAAAACCGTCAAACCCTATAGTCCATTTTCTTAAGAATGCAGTAACTAGGAACCTGATTTACACTATGACACAAATTTAATCTAGTTACAAAATTTGGCGCTAAATTCAAATATAGTTACTTGAATATAAATTTGGTAATTTATTAATGGTTTCATTGAATATCTTATTATTATTAATTAAATTCTCCAAATGGCAACAACGGTAATAAAGTACAAACAAATAAATGGAGAAAAACGCAAAAAATCTAAATGGTACAAACAGATCAGATGATAATTGTGAATTGACACGGCAGCCATTGACAACTAACAGCTGCAAATATATGTGAAAAGAAAGAGAGAAAAGAGGTTGAGATGGAGCAAATGTCGTCGGTGTGAACTTCTCCTCGATTTAAGCCAATCAGATAACAAGGTCAAATAAGCAATATCTTCCCTGTACTGCATTCTTACAAAAAATGGACTATAATAATTACATAGGAAAGTGTGGATAAAGATTTTTTTTTTGGAGTAGTCGCAATAACTTCGCGATTACAGACGAACGGATAGATATAGATAACTCAATCCAACTTTATTTAGTAGCTGAAATACGTAGCTACTAATTGCGTTTAGTTTCGTTGAGCTAGTTAGACTGGTTTAGAAGTTATAAAGCAGTAAAGTTAGTTATCTAGGTAGCGACTAGTAATTTGTGTCTTTGCAGATGAGCTAAATTAAAACATCGATTTTTGTGCCAAATCTAGATGGTTTTAGAAAACTTTAAGAATGTAATCTGGTAGATAATTTAATAGACTATATAGTAGATAGACTATATATAGTAGTGCAAATTTAATGCGTCCACTGCAACTAGTCTAGTAATTACATAGGAAACTCTAGATAAAGAACTTTTTTGGGAGTAGTCGCAATAATTTCGCGATTACAGACGAACCGACAGATGTAGATAACTCAATCTGGTTTTAGTTAGTAGCTGAAAGATGTAGTTACCAATTGGTTTTAGTTTCGTTGAGCTAGTTAGACTGGTTTAGAAGTTATAAGGCGGTGAATTTAGTTATTTAGGTCGTGACTTGTAATGTGTGCCTCTGCCGACGAGCTAAATAAAAACATCGATTTTTGTGCCAAATCTAGAAAGTTTTAGAAAATTCGAAGCATGATATCTGGTAGATAATTTAATAGACTATATATAGTCCAAATTTAGTGTGTCTACCACAACTAGTCTAGTAATTATATAGGAAAGTCTAGATAAAGAACTTTTTGGGAGTATTCGCAATAATTTCGCGATTACAGACGAACCGACGGATATAGATAACTCAATCTAATTATAGTTATCAACTGAAAGATGTAGTTACTAATTTCGTTTAGTTTCTTAAAGCTAGTTAGACTCGTTTAGGAGTTATAAGGCAGTGAAGTTAGTTATCTAGGTCGTGACTGGTAATTTGTTTCTCTGCAGACGAGCTAATTGAACACATCGATTTTTGTGCTAAATATAGATAGTTTTAGAAAATTCGAAGCATGTTATCTGGTAGATAATTTAATAGACTATATATAGTCGAAACTTAGTGCGTCCACCACAACTAGTCTAGTAATTACATAAGAAAGTCTAGATGAAGAACTTTTTTGGGACCAGTCGCAATTATTTCGCGATTAAAGACGAACGGACGGATATAGATAACTCAGTTTCTCAGACTCGTTCTGAAGTTATAAAGCGGCGAAGTTAGTTATCTAGGTCGTGACTAGTAATTTGTGTCTCTAAAGGCGAGCTAAATTAAAACGTCGATTTTTCTGCCAAATCTAGATAGTTTTACAAAATTCGAAGAATGTTATCTAGTAGATAATTTAATAGACTATATATAGTCCAAATTTAGTGTGTCCACCACAACTAGTCTAGTGATTACATAGGAAAGTCTAGATAAAGAACTTTTTTTGGGGAGTAGTCGCAATAATTTCGCGTTTACAGACGAACCAACAGATATAGATAACTGAATCTAGTATTAGTTAGTAGCTGAAGGATGTAGTTACTAACTGCTTTTAGTTTCGTTGAGCTAGTTAGCCTCGTTTAAAAGTTAAAAGGCGGTGAAATTAGTTATCTAGGTCGTGTCTAGTAATTTGTGTCTCTGCAGACGAGCTAAATTAAAACAGCAATTTTTGTACCAAATCTAAATAATTTTAGAAAAGGGGAAGCAGCATGCTGTCTGGCAGATAATTTAATAGACTACATATAGTCCAAATAATTTAGTGCGTCCATCACAACTAGTCTAGTAATTACATAGGAAATTCTAGATAAAGAACTTTTTTTGGGAGTAGTCGCAATAATTTCGCGATTACAGACGAACAGACGGATATAGATAACACAATCTACTTTCAGTTAGTAGCTGAAAGATGTAGTTACTAATAGCCTTTTAGTTTCATTGAGCTAGTTAGACTAGTTTAGAAGTTATAAGGCGGTGAAGTTAGTTATCTAGGTCGCGACTAGTAATGTGTCTCTACAGACGAGCTAAATTAAAACATCGATTTTTGTGCCAAATCTAGATAGTTTTAGAAAATTGGAAGCATGCTATCTGGTAGATAATTTAATAGACTATATATAGTCCAAATCTAGTGCGTCCACCACAACTAGTCTATAGTCCATTTTTTTAAGAATGCAATAACTAGAAACCTGATTTACACTATGACAAAAGTTTAATATAGTTACAAAATTTGGCGCTAAATTCAAATATAGTTACTTGAATATAAATTTGGTAATTAATTAATGGTTTCATTGAATATCTTATTATTATTGATTAAATTCTCCAAATGGCAACAACAGTAATAAAGTACCAACAAATAAATGGAGAAAAACGCAAAAAATCTAAATGATATAAACAGATCAGATGATAATTGTGAATTGACACGGCAGCCATTGACAACTAACAGCTGCAAATGTATGTGAAAAGAAAGAGAGAAAAGGGTTGAGATGGAGTAAACATCGTCGGTGTGAACTTCTCCTCGATTTAAGCCAATCAGATAACAAGGTCAAATAAGCCCATATCTTCCTTGTACTGCATTCTTACAAAAAATGGACTATAGTATACACGATGTCAAAGCTAGCTTTACAATTCAGGGGACCAAAAAATATATTTATATTTCTTGAAACATTTTGAATTTTCATAACTGAATTACTTTCTAACTGTTGTAAAAATGATTTAAAGCTGCCAATATCTTCCAGCCATAGGTTTTTTACTAGTCAAAAGACTCATTGCCTCTATTTGCTCCATGCATATTGTTAAATTTTTTAACATCATCGACAAAAGTCAGGTTTTTTGCACGGACAGCAAGGCCTACCATCCAAAGTTTGACCCTCTGGACTACATTTGCATCTGTATGAAAAATCTTTTATAGGTTTAGTAGGACCATACATGGGTCTATTTGGACATATCTGATGCCACTTCGAAAACAGGAACCTCTATGAACACAGCACAGCAAGGGTCAGAATAGATCAAACTTACTCAAACAAATTTAACGTTAGAGCAGGGGTTACACAAGGGTGAATCCTGTCACCAATCCTATTGAACATATATAGTGAGTACGTCATGCGCAAAGTACCTACTCGATGAAGGATAGGGGGGATTGCAGTGGGAGGAAGACGCATAAGTAATCTGAGATATGACGATGATACTCTTATATTGGCGGCAGATCAACTCGAGCTGGAAATGATCATGACAAACCTGGCAAAGAGTACGGCTTAAAACTGAACATCAGTAAAACCAAAGTCATAATAGTAGATCGGAAAACGAACAACTCCGCATATCCGACAGGCAGCCGGTTTCGAAGTAGTGGATAAATTTATTTATCTTGGCTCCCGCATCACCAACACAGGAGGTAGCGAAGCCGAAATAAAACGACGGCTAGCAATAGCAAGAACGGCCACAACTAAACTGACACGCATATGGAAGAGCACGTCAATTAGTAAAGCTACGAAAGTCAGGTTGGTCTCTACTTTAATTTTCCCAATTGCATCATACGCGGCTGAAACCTGGTCGATCAGACAAGCGGGCAGAAAGAAAATAGATACATTTGAAATAGGGGTTTACCGACGAATGCTCCGAATATCATGGACGCAGCGATCCTAGAAGAACTAAAAATCGAGGACAGACTGACCAAGAGAATAAATCGGAACAAAGTGCAGTATTTCGGGCACGTCTCCAGAACACCGGATGCCTTAGAAAAGCTGGTGGTTCAAGGCAAAGTCGACGGACGAAGGTCACGAGGAAGATCTCCAACCCGATGGGTAGACGGAATCAGAAGCTTGACTGGATTCTCTGCACGAGGCCACAGAACTAGCCATAACAGAGAGGAGTGGAAAATTGCTTTAAAAATGGTAGAATCATAGTGCCACTAAACCCTTGAGAGGGTAATAGGACCAAAGAGGAACATGCCATTTCGCGGTAATCTTGAGTGAACAAGAGCCTTATTAGCTGCGTAATAACAATTACAGTTATTAGACATCATAGAAATCGATCTGTCTTCTGTATTGCTGAGAAGGTTGTCCATTTCTTTAATTATGTTGTCCAACATTTTTACTTTGATGAAGATGAGATGATGGGTGACGAACGAAATGAATGAACCGTTCTCATAACGGCGCTTAGCGCCACCCGTGGTCGAAAAGACAAAACTATTATTGAGACGATGACTCAATAATAGTTTATAAAAACCACAGACAAAACCATAAAAATAATTTAAATTTAATTAGGTTTTAAAAAACCTATATATTAAATTCAGAAATTATATATTTTTGGGTGGTGTAAAGATTATAAAATATCATATCTATGACGAATGGAACCAAGGTACTATCATCCCCATCCATAAGAAGGGAGACCGAATGAAATGTATCAACTACAGGAGAATATCGCTACTGAACGCAGCATACAGGATACTCTCCAATGTGCTATTGATACGCATATCACCGTATGCGGAGGAACAAATTGGCGACTATCAGTGTGGATTCAGACCAAAGAAGTTAACAGTGGACTAGATATTCACAATCCGACAACTACTGGAGAAACACTGGGAATTCAATAAAGACGTGCACCCACCAGCTGTTCATGGACTTCAGACAAGCTTACGATACCATTATAAGCGACAGTGTTTGGATAGCCATGACAAATATAGGTATACCACAGAAAATCATCACTGTCACGAAGTTATGTATAAACAATACCAGATGTCGCGTTAAAGTAGGAAACCATATAACAGAGGAATTTTCGATCTCACAGAAAAAAAAAATCTCACAGACAGTCTGTGAGACGCACCCTGAAGGAAGTCCGTGGATTTCAGGAAAAACCTCGAAGGAAAGGTACCCCCTGGACAGAAGAGAGAAAGGAGTTACACCGGCAGAAGATGCGACAATACTGGGCAAAGGTCAAAGCCCAACAGTTGAACAAGCGTGGTTTAAAGTAGGCCTATTCGAAAGAAGAAGAAGAGGAATTTTCGATCTTGAATGGATTCAGACAGAGAGATGGACTGTTGCTCCTACTCTTTAACGTAGTCCTAGATATGGTTATCAAGAAGACGAACATCACCACGGAAGTATTTACTAACCAGGGGCCACAGATGATCCTGGCTTTCGCCGACGACATTGACGCGGTCGAAAGAAGTACTGTCGAAGTCAAGGAAAGCTTCCTGAAAATAGAGAAGGAATGTAAGAAAATGGGCCTCAACATCAACGAGGAAAAAAACAAATACATGAACATTACCCGACAACCAACCAGAGACATAATCGATCAGAATATAACGATGGACACTTATAACTTCGAATGCGTCAAACAGAGTAAGTACCTTGGAGTCACGATATGCTCAGACAACGACAGCAACGAAGATATTAAAAAACATTCAACAACCCTTGGTCGGTCTTGGCTGCGTTAACGATTTGCCTCCATCGGTCCCGGTCCAACATGGCCTCTGTTCAGTCATATACCTGCATAGTATGTAGATCTTTTAAAATTTTGTCCTTCCATCTGATTCTCGGCCGCCCCAGCAATCTCTTTCTTGCTAGATTTCCTTCCCATACTATCTTGATCAGTCGGTCGTCAGGTGCTCTTTGAACATGTCCAGCGCATATCAAGAAGACGAACATCACCACGGAAGTATTTACTAACCAGGGGCCACAGATGATCCTGGCTTTCGCCGACTACATTGACGCGGTCGAAAGAAGTACTGTCAAAGTCAAGGAAAGCTTCCTGAAAATAGAGAAGGAATGTAAGAAAATGGGCCTCAACATCAACGAGGAAAAAAACAAATACATGAACATTACCCGACAACCAACCAGGGACATAATCGGTCAGAATATAACGATGGACACTTATAACTTCGAATGCGTCAGACAGAGTAAGTACCTTGGAGTCACGATATGCTCAGACAACGACAGCAACGAAGAGATTAAAAAACGAATACACAGTGGCAATAGGTGTTACTTTGCCATGCGAACCCTCATGCAATTCAAAACGGTGTGGAGAGTATCAATGCTGAGGGTGTACCAGGCTGTAATCAAACCGATCATCTGTTATGGCTGTGAGACCTGAAGCCTTACGAAACACAATGAGCTTCTACTAAAGCGGACTGAAAGGAAGATCCTGAGAAGAATATTTGGCCTCGTCAAGGATCCAAACACGGAGAAATATCGCAAAAGGACGATTGCAGAACTCTAGGACCTATACCGAAAGCCGGATATAGTCAAATCAATAAAATCCCAGTGTGTGAGATGCGCTGGACATGTTCAAAGAGCATCTGACGACCGACTGATCAAGATAGTATGGGAAGGAAATCCAGCAAGAAAGAGATTGCTGGGGCGGCCGAGAATCAGATGGAAGGACAACATTTTAAAAGATCTACAGACTATGCAGGTATATGACTGAACAGAGGCCATGTTGGACCAGGACCGATGGAGGCAAATCGTTAACGCAGCCAAGACCGACCAAGGGTTGTTGTGTGTGTGTGCTACCCAGAAGAAGAAAGAAGAAAAGAAATAAAGATCATAGAGAGAGAAATTTATAGTGAAGAACATAGGGTTAACATGGGATTGGTGTTGGTGCAAAGAAAAATTGTGTAAAAAACAAAGTGAATTGGTTTCAAGAAAATTATTATTCGAAATGTCAAATAAATTTGGTGTCAAATTTTCTTTTTCTTTGTGGAACTTAAAAAAAGTAGTAATATAATATTTGGGATTTTAATATTTTGTTAACAAGCTTTGGGGATTTTATTCTAGCTGTGCTGTTATCCCAGAATTTAGTTAAGGGTTAGCGTCAGGAAGGGCATCCGGCTGTAAAACAAACTGCCAAAACCGTACAAATAGGACAAATTTTGTATATTTAGCCTCGGAAACTGCTAAGGCGTTCCCGGAAAGCGACGCGCAAGGGTCAAGGAGCAAAGGCTACCGAGTCATGGGCGGGCTCGGCTGAAGAAGCAAGTCCAGATGAGAATTGGAACTCTGAATGTTGGATCTATGACTGGAAAAGGAAGAGAGGTTGTGGACCTAATGATGAGAAGAAGAATTGGAATTCCATGTGTCCAAGAAACTAGGTGGAAGGGTAATAAAGCAAGAGAGCTTGAAAGTGGCTTTAAATTGTTGTACAGTGGAGCAAACAGAGCGGGAAGAAATGGTGCTGGAATTATCCTGGCTAACGATTTGATCCCTTGTCTAGTCAGTGTAAACAGAAGAAGTAATTGCTTGATGAGTGTGAAGCTGTGTCTTGGTTTAGTTTACCATTGTAAGTGCCTATGCTCCTCAAGTTGGCTGTGAGGAGGAAGAAAAAGATGCTAGAATAACTTTCTAGTATATCAGGAGATGAAAGGGTATTTCAGGGTGGAGATCTAAATGGACATATTGGCACCAGTGTGGAACGGGAAGTAGTGAGGAGAGAGCATGGAGGCTGGAGATTAGATACGAGAAATGAGGAGGGTGAGAGTAAGTTTTGCCTTGGCATTAGATCTAGCAATATGTAACACCTTCTTAAAGAAAACCGAAAGGCATCTGGTGACCTACAAAAGTGGAAGAAGAGAGAGCCAAATAGATTTTCTTTTGTGCAGAAGAATGCATTTGAAGCAGGTTAAGAATTGTAAAGTTATTATGGGGAAAAATGTTACACCACCACACATTATTATTGATTATGAATTCACGGGCATTAAGAAAAGAACAGCAAGGAAAATTACTCCAAGAATTAAATGGTGGAAATTGAAAGATCAAATTTTAAGAAGTGACTTTAAAGAAAAGGTGTTGCAAGGAACACGGCCAGTGGAAGGAGTTCAGAGATAGTGGACAGTAAATGCAGAAGCAATCCGGAAAGCAGAGGTGTGGAAGTTTTGGAGAAGACGTCTGGGAAAGGTGCTCCACTGGATAAAGAAACATGATGATGGAATGATGTGATTCATCCATCAAGACAAAACGACAAGCAAAAAAGAAATGGGATAAGTCAGGAAATGACGAGAGAACACTACAGACAGGGCCGTCCCTAGCAAGTGCGGGACCCAGGGCAAAAAATAATTTTGGGGCCCCTTAGACAATATTTTTTATAATTTAAAATCTACAAAATAATATTGGATTTCGAAAATTAATTGTAATGACAAAACAAGAATAATAAACACTGTTTATTTGTTTGCACAAGAAAAATAAACATCTATTTTTACTTCGTTGTAAATCAAAAAATAATGAAAAACATGCAAAATGTAAACAAATACGAGATTAAAAATTAAAAAATTTAACAAAAACAAAATATATCCAAAACATATAACATAAATATGATAAATAAAATCATGAAAAATAAAATATAATTTTTTAAATATCTGACCATATATTTATTAGCTATATCTAAAGTTATCGTCCTAACCTAACTAAACTAAACGAAATTCATTTTTCGTGCCTTTATTTCTGAAAATGCATTAATGATTTCAACAAAATTTAAACTTTCAACTCATCCTCAATCGACAGTAATGTTAAATTTTATTGTCTTTTCTGGCTCATACTAGTTCTCAAATAATTTTTGACTAATTTTAACTTTGAAAAACTCCTTTCCGATGCCGCCGATGTTACGGGAATTGTCAAAATTATTAGTAAAACTGTAAACAAATTAGGAAAGGATTTTCGAATTTGTGATATTTTTTTAAACACTCTAAGGGTGATATTTTTATGGTGCCCTTGCAGAAAATTTCGCAAAATATCTTAAGTTCTTCAAATAATTCGCTACCACTTCACGGTTTTCGCCGTCAGGTAGGATTAGACCTAGGTGCACATTTATTTTTTTATTTCATCGTCGCTTATTGTTTTTATATCGGGGATGTTATATAAAAATCCAAAATTTATTTCATGACTTTTTAATTGTGCAAATCTTTCCTGTACAGATACAACTCCTTGATCAACCAGACAGAGGAAATAGTTCTGATAAAATTTTAATTCAAGGTAGCTGGTTCTCGAATCTTCTTCGTATTCATGTAGTCTTTTTCTCTGGCTTCTTCGGGTTTATTTAAACTTTATTTCAATGTCATTTGCACTATAAATTTCACTTGCAACTTGTTTCGCAGTGGAAAAACCAGGCTCTCTGAATTGAATTAGAAAGTTTCTCAACCCGTTTAGTAGCGATACTGCTAAACTTAAATCCGCTTCGGTTTTTTGTAGTACTTTGCTAACCTTGTGTATGCAAGCAGTAAGTCGTAGCATAGTTTTCCATTTTCTCATAGACACTGTGCTTCGCTTTTAATTTTTGGGTCTTTTGTGGTTGCACTAACCCATCCATATGGCCCAACTTTCAGCAGAGGCTGAGAATAAGGTAGAAAACTAATGTCAAATTTAAGGAATGTGCCGTGCAAGGTACAAAAAACGCCCTAGGATTTTGTTGCAAAATTCGGATGTATACATTTGATTATGCCAATGATATTGGCGCCGTTGTCATACGATAGCCCTCGACAATCATTTAAATTAATATTCATAATTAGAAATTGTGTTTGAAGTTCATCGAATAAATTGAGACCAGCACTTTTTAGAACTGCTGTAAAATCTATAAAAAATTCACTGATTTTCACTTCGACATTAACTTCTACAATTCTAACTATAAATATTAATTGTTCGATATGATTTATATTGGTAGTACAGTCCATTTGAACGGAAACATATTTTCTCTCTTTTATTTTGGAAATTATTTCCTCTCTAACTTTTTACTGAGCAACTCAATAATTTGATTTTGAATTCTTGGTCCTAAATAGTTGGCATTGGTTTAATTAATTCGTCTTAAATGCTCTGCAATGCGAATGTCGAATTTTGAAATCAAGCCTTAATTTTCGACTAGTCCTAGGAATTTTCTGGTTTTTTTTTGTGTGAATATCGTGATAATAAATAATATAATTATTTTTAAAACACCACACTAATGCTCTATTTCGTCATTTATTTGTTGTTGTTGAACAACGTCGATTGTTTGATCTTTATTGTTCTTTTTTCAATTCGTTATATTTGCTTTTGGCTTTGTTGTGCAGCATAGATTTTTCGTGTTCCTTTAGCCTGTCTTCTATATGCTTCCAATCACAAATTTATTCGTGGGCCAAACCTGATCTTGCACCAATGTTGAAAAACAAGAAACAGTAAAATATACCCTATTTTTTGATTATGAGTACAGTAGCCACTTTCGCCATTTTTTTTCGACAATAGGGAATATGCATGAAATTTAAATTTGGTTCAAATATTTTTTTTTCCGAATCTTTACTGACCGGACATTTGAACTAAACCATAATTTTTGTAATTAATATGTTTTGAAATACTTAAAATGAATAATTATGCAAATAAATAATGCAAATTAAGCGATGGAAATTTAAATTTGTAAAACGCAACACCATTGGTTAAAACGAAAGTAACGTAACATGGAATGTTACGTCAGATAAACAAGTCCGTATTTTTTACATTTGTATGTCATTGCAGTCTTTTGGTTAGAAAATTAACGTCAAAAACGTCAAGCTAAAAATGAAAACAGCTGTAGTAAACAATGGATCTGTTGATGACGTCAAAGATCCCAGATCTTTGACGTCATCAACAGACTGCGCGAAAATGGCGGCGTTAAACAGCTCAAATTTTTTCTCAATTTTAAATATTTTTTGAAACTTATTTACAGCATTTTTAAGCAGTATTTATATTTTTTACCATGTTATAACGGTGTAAACAGTGAATTAAAAATATAAAAAAATATGCATATTCCCTATTGGTAAACATCTTAAATAATGGGATTCGTTAAACCTTCTACCATAGTCGTCAACTCATCATCATCATCATTTCCTTTACTCCTCGTGGGAGCATAGGGCATCAACAAACGCTCTCCATCTGATTCTATTCTGAGCCAGGGCCTTTAGGGGTTCCAGTCAAGAGCTTCTTTTGCAATATCCCTCTCCGGCCTTCTAAGTGTGTCCGATCCATTTCCACTTCCTTCTTGTTATTTTGGTTTCAAGACGCTCCAAAATATTTTAAGTATTCTTCTCAGACACTTGTTCGTGAATACCTGAAGTTGTGATACTATGGTGGTAGTCACTTTTCACGTTTCGCTACCGTAAAGAAGAACTGATACTACATTAGATTTGAAAATTTGGAGCTTTAAGTTACGGGAAGTTTTTGTTGAGTTCCACAGATTGTTAAGCATTCCGAATGCCTGTCGCGCATTCTGTATCCGTTGTTTTACGTCTTTATCAGCACCACCATCCTGTGAAATAAGGCTTCCAAGGTAGCAAAAACTATCTACTACCTGTACTTGCCTGCCATCTATCTCCAGGTTGCAGGGGGCTGTCGCATTGATCTTTATCGGCTTGGTTTTATCGACATTGATTTTCATTCCCACATGCATTGTGTACTTTTTGAGAGCCTCCAACTTTTTTTCCATATCTACTTTGGTGTGGGACAGGAGAGAGATATCATCGGCAAAATCTAGGTCTTCTAAATGCCTCACGAGCGTCCATCGAATTCCCCTTGTTTTTTATTTGCTTTCTTCATGACCCAGTCTAAGACTATGGTAAACAGAAGTGGGGAGAGCGTGCATCCTTGTTTTACTCCCGAATGCACTGTGAAAGGTGTGCCGCGTTGTCCTTGGTGGATTACCATGCAGCTTGCTTCTTTGTATAGTAATTTGATTATGTTTATGTACTTTGTAGGCACCCCGTAGCTGGCTAGTATTATCCACATAAATTCCCTGTCCACACTATCGAACGCTTGCTTGAAGTCGATGAACAGTAGATAGAGTGGTGACTGCCACTCGACCGACTGTTCAACGATGATTCTGAAGGTGTTTATCTGGTCGGTACAGGACCTGCCAGGCCTGAATCCAGCTTGCTCCTTGCATAGTGTCGGTTCAACCACAGTGCTGATCCGGTCGTGAATTATTTTGGATACTAATTTGTTAATGGTGTTAAGAAGAGTTATTCCTCTCCAATTGGAGCATATACTCAGGTCTCCTTTTTTCGCCAGTTTGATAATTAGGCCTTCTTTCCACGTGAATGGTATTACTTCTGTTTCCCATGCTTCTCGAATTATAGGTGTTATATTCTCGGTGATTCCCTTTATGTCTATTTTAAACATCTCCGAGTATGTCTCGTCAGCGCCAGGCGCCTTGCCGTTTTTAAGGTGTTTGATGAAACCTCCTCTATGCTTGGCGGGTCGTCTCTTAATTTTCTGTTTCCGCTTGGTGTCGTAGGACTCTGTCGTACCTCTTCCAACGGTGTGTTTAGGAGCTCTTGGAAGTGTTCTGTCCAGCGGGTTATTTGCTGTGCCTCGGTTGTGCATAGTTTGCCGTTCGTCGTGCATATTGGTCGTTCTGAGGGGTAGCCTGTGTTTGTGAGCTTTCGTGTCAAGCGATATGTTTCATTGGTGTTCATGCTGTCAGCAGCTAGTTGCGCTCGGGTTGCAATATCAGCTAGCCATTTCCTCTTATCAGTTCTAGCACTCTTTCCCACTTGCTTATCGGCTGCGTTGTAAATCTGGGATAGCCTTTGTTTATCTTTATCTTCAGCACAGTTTATTTGTTGCTTTAAGTTTCGGCGGTCTTGGATTAATTTCCAAGTCGCATCAGATATCCATTCTTTTCTCTCATTGGATTTGTACCCAAGGATGTCCCCAGCTCCTCTTAACGCATCTACGATGCTTGACCATCTTTCTGTAATGTCTTTGTTCCCTGTGGTCTTGTCCTTCAGTCTGTTGGCTACTTTCTCTGCGAAGGCCTTTGCCGTCATTTTATCTTGAAGTTTTGCGATGTCAATTTTCTTTGTCTTCCTGGTGGCTTGGCGCTTGGTGTTTGAGATTAGTTTAATACGTATCTGTCCACAGAGAAGGTGGTGGTCGCTATGTACGTCGGCTCCACGGTGATTCCGGACATCAAGCAGTGATGTTCTCCATTTCTTGCTTATGCAAATATGATCTATCTGATTTTGGGTTCTGCCATCCGGTGAGCACCATGTCACTTTATGTATTTCCTTGTGTGGAAAAACTGTTCCGCCTATAAGTTAGTTTAGTAGTTTTAAGTCGTGGTTTGTGCAGAGGTCCGCTAGTAATTCTCCATTTTCATTCATTTCCCGTATACCGTAGTTTCCCATTACTGTCTCCCAGTTAGTGCTGCTTTTCCCAACCTTGGCATTGAAATCTCCCATCACAACTTTTATATCCGTCTTTTTAAGTTGGCGAATTGTGCTTGACAATTGTTGGTAGAATGTATCCTTTTCTTCTTCTGTAGCTGCCATTGTCGGTGCGTAAACTTGAATTATTGATATGAGGTATATATATATAGAGCGCGTTCGGAATCGTGCTGTTATTATCCTTTCTGAGATTGGGCTCCAATCTTCTAAACTTTGCTTTGATTTCTCTGTTAGCATGAATCCGACACCACCTCTGCGCGCCTCGCCAATTTGTTTCCCGGAGTAGAGGAGCACCTCTCCCGTTGATGTTTTCTTTACGCCACTTCCTTCCCATCTGATTTCACTTAGGCCTAGTACTTGTAAGTTGTATCTCCGAAATTCTTTCGTCAGTTGGGCTAAAGTGGTTGGCTTCAGCAACGTCCTTACGTTCCATGTTCCAAATCGTGTCCGATATCGTGCGCTAAAAGTCGTCATTGATTTCATCTGTCCGTTTCCGAGGCTTGTTGGTGTTTTTTTACAAAGTTGAGTTTCGGTATAGCAGGTTGTAAGCCTGTTGCTACCTAGTCTTATTTTGGTCCGCGAAGGCTATTTTATTTTACCTCTACCCTTCAAGCATGCTTGACGAGCGTTCCCCTATCCGCCACCTGGGGACGCGCCCCGTAGGGGTTAGACTTCCCCCCATAGTCGTCAACTGGAAAGCTAAAATCACGAACTTGCGTTGGATTATTGTTTTCGAAAAACATCCTCATAGTATCAGTAACATTTAGTGGCCAATTTCCTGGATCATTTTCAAGACAGAAAACTCTTCTAGTTAATTTTACACTTTACTACACTTTCATAAATAATTTCCTCACGTTTTTCTTCACACATTTCACTCTCTGCGCCACATCACTGTTTTTCCTTTTCAGTTTCAATTTCTCATTACCAAATTCACCACGAAGCTCGCGATTTTCTTCATACATTTCACTTTATGTGGTTCCAGATGTAGTAGCCGCACATTGTAGATTTCTCGACTCATTTTCATTTTCAGTGACACCACCGGTCTTTAGAAATTTGAGCATGCCTCCCCGTTGAAGATTTTGGATTTATGTCTTTTTTTTCTTTTCTGCGAGCCACTCATATTTTCTTTTAAACAATTACAATAAAAATTCCAACTTGGAAAATGAATTTTGCAAGCTTTTCTGAGCCGCCGATAAAACTAGACCCTGAAAAGCTTGCAAATCTAATTTTCTAACTTTGCAATTTTCATTTAAAAACGTTTAATGAGTTTATGCAGATAAAATTTCTGTAGCGATAAATTATCGCTACCGAAATTTTATATATTTACAGTACTGCAAGAAATGCATACATATGAGAAATTGATAGTTTATTTGTTTAGTAGCATTAATTAGTTAACTAAATCTATGTTTTCATAGACAGTGGACACTACCACTAACACTAACTTTGCGCGTGCAGCCAGTGTTTTTTAATACCGCGCAACTCTAGTGAAACCTTTGTTTTGTCATGTGTCCTTTGACTAAAGCAAAATAAACATAAAATACGGAGCGCAGCCTAAATGTTTGGTGCAGGCTCAATTTCGTGCCTGTCGGTTCGCATACGGTTGCGGGGCCCCCAAAGCGCGGGGCCCAGGGCCCCGCTCGCCCCGGTCTAAGGACGGCTCTGACTACAGAAAGGCAAATAAAGTTGTGAAATTGCTGAAAGCAAAGGCAGCTGCATGGAAGGAAGTCCTTGAAGAACTAGAGACCACAGAAGGGGAGGCCAAGCTTTTCAGAATCGCTAAGGCTTGATACAAGGCTTCAAAAGATCTCACACATCAGGCGGATGAAAAGTGAACAAGGAATTGTAATTAAAGATGAAAAGCATATTAAGAAGAGATGGGAGGACCCATTTATAAGGAGAAAGGTGACATTCACGATTGTGCAAATTACAGAGGAATAAAACTCATGTCGCAAACAATGAAGATCTGGGGGAAAGTTATTGAAAGTAGGCTTCGGGTGGAGACGACAAAATAGGAGATGAACAGTTTGGATTTATGCCGGGAAGGGAACAACAGATGCTATTTTTGAACTTAGGCAGGTCATGGAAAAGCACAGGGAGAAGAGAAAAAACTACATATGGTGTTCATAGACCTAGCGAAAGCTTATGATCGGGTGCCCTGTCAGGAGGTATGGAGATGCATGAGATGCAAGGAAGTGTTGGAGAACTATTTGTGCATTGTTCAGGATATGTACCGTGGAGCAAGGACACGAATTAGAAGCATTGTAGGATTGTCAGATACTATACTGGTTCAAGTAGGTCTTCACCAAGGATCTGCACTAAGCTCCTGTATTTTTGATCTTATATGTCTTCTCTGGATGTCTTCTCTGAAAGCTTAAGAGAACCAGCTCCTTAGTGTATGCTATTTGCAGATGATATTGTTTTATGCAGCACAAACAGGGAAGACCTTGAACATAATTTGGAATGCTGGAGAAAAACCATAGTGGACAGAGGCCTTAAAATCAGTAGGAAAAAGACTGAATACCTGTGCCTTGGAGGAACTGGAAATGAAACTATTCAGATGGATAGTAGCCAGCTACCGGCAAGGGACAGTTTCAAGTATTTGGGATCCATTGTATCTGACGATGACAATCTAGATTTGGAAATACCCACCAAATTCAGGCAGCCTGGTTAAACTGGAAAAGGTTATCTGGTATTCTCTGTGACATGAGACTGAATATCCAAGTAAAGGATAAAACCTATAAATGTGCAGTGCGACCTGCAATGCTATACGAAGCAGAAACTTGGCCAACAGTGCAGTCACAGTGCAAGCGACTGGAAGTAGCTGAAATGGAGATGCTCAGATGGATATGTGGTGTTACAAGAAACGATCACAGTAGGGAAAGATAGTTCCTTCTGGAACCTCCTCACTCCTCGCCCCCCACCACTACCCCTACCCCTAGAACCAATCCCAGACCACAACACCAACCCCTAGACCCCACCCCAGACCACGCCCCCAACCCCCACTCTCACCCTAAAACTCCACTCCCCAGACCCCGACCCTAGTAAAGTGGACGAATAGTGGACGGTGGACGGAAAAAGTTGACGGTGGACGGGGAAAGTGGACGGTGGACGGAAAAAGTGGACGGTGGACGGAAAAAGTGGACGGTGGACGGAAAATGTATGGATAGAATGCGGCTTCTCGTACAACGGCTGTTCAATTTACTAACAAAGCTATCTACATCAATCCCGTGAACCATCAATTCTATAGCTGACACAAGCTTGGATGATGTTCTGCTGGACCGGCTTCACTGGTGTTTCTGTGATCGAAGGATCTCCCGCAAACTTTAACCTTGTTGGCTATTGTTGACGGTCTACGGCTCCAACTTTATCTTCTTGGAGGTTTAGGGTGAATATTCAGGATCTAGACTCCTTTTCTTCCCACCATTATTATGTTTTCTCATATGTCGCTATCTTCTCTTGTAAAAGTTGAATTGCAAACGGTGTATTTGTAGTACATTTTTTTATTGTCATCACATACTTCCTTATGGCTACCAAGATTATCCTTGCTGCGAAAACCTTTACAGATTGATCGCAGGGATACAGTTTTAATTGTTGATATGACTATGAATTTAGAGCTTAGGTTTAAATATCAATCGCGTTCCGAATAGCTAAAAATAATTATCAATGCTAAGAAGCATCCGGCCGCGCTCGAGGTGTATGTTCGTAAATTTATTGTAAAGAAAACGTCCGAACATCTGAATGTATACAAGTTGAAATACGAAGATGCTGCCTCGGCGGTTCTTATCAACTATTGTACATTAAGTAGTCATATAAAGTTCAAACGTAAAATTAGTTTGAAGCTTGACTTGAGAAAAAGTTTGTACGGTTAGTTTTTTAATATGCGTGGCGGCGGATGACGTAATCTGCTGAGAGGGTGACGGCCGGACGGCCATGACGGCGTGGTCGGGGTCTAGGGGTGGGGTTGTGGTCTGGGGCAGGGTCTAGGGATGGGGCTAGTGGTGGGAGTAGTGGTGGGGGTGGTCTGGGGCGGGGTCCTCGGGTGGGGTGTGGTCTGGGGCGGGGTTTAGGGGTGGGGGTAGTGGTGTGGGGGCGAGGAGTGAGGAGGTTTCAGAAGGAACTATCTTTCCCTACTGATCACATCAAAAACACCTTCATACGAGGCAACGTAAAAGTGACTGAAATATCAAAAAAGGTGCAAGAAAGACGCTTGCTCTGGTATGGCCACATTAAGCGCAGGAACGAGGGTTATGTGGAAGGCAAGTGGAAGGGAGGTGGAAGACAAAAGGGAAACAGTCAGGCCTAGAAGAAGATGGATGGACTGCGTGCAGGATGATCTCCGGTAGAAGCAGTTAACAGAAAACACGATTTGGGACCGAGGAAAATGGAAACGACTTCAGAAACGTCGACCCCCATGAACAGGAAAAGACGAAGAAGAAGAAGAATTAAATTCATAGCTGAAACGTTTAAAGGCTAACGCCAGCAAGATGAAAATGAACATGAAATTCAGTTGTACATTTTTGTACATAACTTACTCTTTCAGACACACAATTTTCCATTCACTTGATAATGATTTTCAGTAAATACATTTTATCGCATTTTCCGAAGATTTCACGATGTCATAACTTTTGAACGGCTTGTCACAGAGACTTCTAGGTGGCACCAATCGATTCAGCATCTGTCAATCAATATTAATAGGTAAACGGATATCATATACCTTGGAGGCTTTTAATTAAAAAATACCATGGAACCGGGAAGTCAAGATTGCGGAAACGATGAAATGCAAGAAAATCGATTTTGCTAAAAACATAATTTTTTTAGATAAGGCAAAATATAAAAACGTTTCTGAAAGCATTTTTGTTGCTGATTACAAATATGCAAATTATATTTCGCTAGGTCTCTCCGTTCACGATGGCCTACTAAAATTGAGTAAAATTTAAATAAATTTCGGCGTTCGAGTAGAGATCTTGGAAATTAATGAATTTCCCGCGAATAATCTAAGTATGTCAATAGGAAAATGACCGTCTGAAAGCGATGCCATAATCCGTTTTTGATTATCTACGACTGTTTCTGAGATATCGACTTATCAAATCGACAATCGTAAAATTTCAGTTTGAAATTTCTTAATGAAAAATAGAATCTTTCTGAACAAATTATATATCAATTTGTTCATCTTGTAGAGTAGTTTCTGTGCGCCAAAAATGATTTCGTTGCTGTTTGTCGTTTTCGAGAAAATTTAAATAAACCGAAAAAGCACATTTTTCCATCCGAAATGATGGAAAAAAATTTGGAAGAATTTTTTGGAAAATTTTGTCGCGATTTTTTTCTTGGTTACCCTAAGGAAACCGAAGTGCCGAAAATGATTTTCGAGTTTATTTCGCTCTGAAGTTATAAATTGGCAAGATATAGCTAATATCTTGGGTATTTTGAGCATTGGAACCGAAAAAAACTAGAAAACCGTGTTCAGCATTTCACGATCTACCATCTCCTCCGTATAAAATGAAAAAAAAGGTCCTAAAATTGCCTAAAATAATCGCCAAAAAAATTCATCGTTTTGAAAAAGTTGCATATTGTGTGTTGTTGCGCTCGAAACGAATAGGAAGGGTGGAGAGGAGATCATTCCTGAGGGCACAGAGAATGTTGTTTTTGATAGAGAAGACGCATTGCAGATTTTAACCGAGACAGCGATGAGCATGGAGAAAAAAAGTCAGCATAATAAGATATATTTTAACATTAACCCATTAAATAATTAATTATTTCTATCCGTACAAACTATTAAATAAATAAATCCCGCGTAAATTTTGAACCTGGCCCGCAAAAGTAATGGCCCTGTGAGCTGAAAATTGATAATCTCCATCTAGCGTGTATTTATTAAAATGTTAATTTCAAATTTTTATGTAAGGTGGAATTAAAGCCGTAGACACCCAACATCTGCCAACAGCAGAAGTCTTTTGTTGTTGTTTATAAACCGATTTAACAATAAATTTGCGTATATTTTGAAGCCAAACTTTCGCAAATCTTCGATTCCAGCAAGTCTTTCAGTCGCGACTCTCTAGGATGTCTGCAACAGACGTCAAGAAGGTAAATAGACAAATCCACTTAAAGCACGAAAATCAGAATGACATTATTAAATGGAAGCAAATGTTTTCATCCTTGAAAGTTCCCATCGACCCGACTCGCCGTAATTCGTTTCTTATTATCACTTTTTAGGTTATATTTTTGGACATCCGAGATCAGTACAATGGCGGCAAGAAACTCAACTGTGTATTCAAACTAGTAAACTATGAGCCGTTCGAGGGAGACCGAATTGCTATTTACAAATCCGGATTTTCATCCATTAAAGACTACGTTCTGTTCGAGTGGGTTTCCTCAGATGCTCGAAACCAATCGTCTGTAACCTTCCTTGGTAACAACAACATTTATTTCATATAATATAAGGAAATAATAGTCAGCAGTATTTTGCAACCTTGCTATTATCTTACAATATGTCTAATGCTATCTCATCTAGTTTTGTATTATCTAGTATTTCTTAATAAGCTTGTTTAGTACTATATAACCTTTATTTAACCTTTATCGTACTGATTTTCTGATCAATAGTAAACGTATTTGACGTATTAAGTAACATTTTTTAAATGTTATATATATGTAACGTTCATCTGATAAAGGTTAATCAGTGTGGTCTTATCTTGACTAGTTTTATTTAGTTCTTATTAATGTTTACTTTAGTTTTGTCTATGTTAATCTTGTCTATATGAGTCTTGTCTATGTTAATGTAGGGTTCCATGTCAAGTGGTCTAATTTTTAAAAAGTGCCCCACGCGACCAGCACAGATTCGGCCGAATTTTTTTGTGCAGGACTCCCTATGTCCCAAATGAACTTTGGTAAAATTTTAGGTTCCGTGGTGGAATATTCATGGAGCTACAGTGCTTTGTTTAACCCCATACTGGAACCCGCGACATTATGCCAGCGAGATTTCAACAACTTTGATTCTCAATATCTCATTCATAAGTTTTTCATAATGCATGAAATTTTGCCAACTTGTACAACTTTATGGGCTCTATTCAATGAAATTAATGAAACTTTTTATGCATTGCACCCAAAAAGTGTAAAGTGCTTCAAAGTTGGCCTAAAATTTTACTTTTCAAAAAAATGTAAAGTTTAGGTTTCCACAACTATGGCTATTGTTAAGCTACAGGCTTGATACTTTGCACATAGTGTCTCTGTATAACTGTGTTTTCGAATGTGCAGTTTGAACTTCCTAGTTACTCATGTTAGCTTACAAATTGAGTGTAAAGTTTGTGATTTGTGTAATGCGGCCAATAATAGTGTATTTTTAAACCGATTTTGCAACAAAGAGTCAACCAGAAACTTTTTTAAACCTATTCCATTAGAAAGAGCATGTTTTAAACCCTCTAAAAAAGTTGGATAGATGTTTCAACGTGGATATATAGGTTTTTAACTTCAAATTAAACCTTTTCAATTTCAAATTAAACCTTTTTAAATTCAAATTAAACTTTTTTAAATTCAAATTAAACCTTTTTATATTCAAATTAACCTTTTTTAAATTCAAATTAAACTTTTTTAAATTCAAATTAAACTTTTATTAAATTTAGTTAAATATTAATTAATTTAGAAAAAACAAATTAATTATCAAAAATTATAATGAAAACAATTATGAAAAATTATAAAAATAATGTTAATGTAATGGTTGTCCTGCCTCAGCCAATGGTAATTTCATCGACATATCTACATAATATTCATTACAATCAGCAGAAGTAAGAGTGGCCACGGATTCCTCAATAATATTAACCAAATTTAGATTATTTTCTGGTTCCGCCAGCAAATTTCTTGCAGCTAATTTAACTTTCGAAAAAACTTTTTCTGTGGGATTTAACATGGGTGAATACGCTGGAAGAAAAAATAGTCTATGGCTTGTTGCATTTATTTTATCACGAACTTTCTGAGTTTTATGGATTTTGGCATTGTCCAGAACCAGCCAAACTTCTACGAAGTTACTTTCAGCCATTTTATTAAATAAACCATCAAGAAATGTAATAAAAATGTTTCAATTTACTGATGAATTAGAAATGCAATAAGTAAAACATTTCTGCCTCTTACTGTTGGAACTATTACATGGCTGGAGTATTTATCTTTGATCGAGCTTTATTTTGTCGGAGATGGTAATTGAAACCGATTCATCAATGAAAATTATATTCTCCCGTGTTTGTGAAAATAAAATTGCATAATTTTTGCGTTGTTCAATTGTTGACGTAGAGTTTAAACGGTCCAGACTAATTGCAAAAGTTTTCAATGTTATTTTTAAAGCTATTAATGCATTAAATACAGATGTTGTGGCCAAGTTGACGTTTTTATTTTCAAATATCTTCAATTTCATATTTTTGTATTTTCGTGTTTCAAGTAATCGATGGATTTTCTTCAATAATTTGCTCTACATAATTTAAAATCTCATCAGATAATTTACTATTCCTTTTCCACCACAATTTCTTCTAAGCATCTCATATCCATCCTTCTTATAACGTCTAATTATAGATTTAGCGATGTTTTTATTAATACCTGCTGTTTCTGCTGATTCTGCAATAGTTTTACCTTCTTCATAACATTTTATAAAAATATGCTTCTTGTCTAAACTTGTTTAAAATAATTTCCTCTACGTTTTCTTTCACGACTAACAGGTAATTTATCTACAAAAATCTGCAAAATGTTTATTCAAAAGTTAAATTAGCTGCAAGAAATTTGCTGGCGGTACTCGAAAATAATCTAAATTTGTTTAATATTATTGAGGAATCCGTGGCTACTGTTACTTCTGCTGATTGTAACAAATATTATGTAGATATGTCGATGAAATTACCATTGGCCGTAGCAAGACAACCAATACATTAACATTATTTTTATTATTGTTTTCTTTATAATTTGTGATAATTAATTTGTTGTTTGTATTTTAATTAATATTTAACTAAATTTAATAAAGAATAATGAAAGATAAAGTTTAGAAGATAAAGTTAAAGAAAATAAAAAATAAAGTTTAATTTGAATTTAAAAAGGTTTAATTTGAATTTAAAAAGGTTTAATTTGAATTTAAAAAGGTTTAATTTGAAATTGAAAAGGTTTAATTTGAAGTTAAAAACCTATATAAGGCCCTAAAATCAGGTGCAAAGCAGAGCATCATTGGCACGACGATGCCACGACTGCCCTGGTGAAGAAGCACTTGCCAAATATTTGGAAGAAACGTTTCAGGAGTATGATTCAGAGGAGCTGATTGAATTTAAACGGTGGGTTCATAATCGAGTGACAATTATCGACAATTCGATTATTCTAAATCATTCGAGTTCTCGATTACTACACGTGCGGACGAGTGATGAATGATCTCTCGGACTGGAGCTGAATCATTCGAATTATTCTGGATCATTCGAATAGTCGATTATCACTCATGCGCATGAGTTACGAATGATCACTCGGGAATTGAGAATCGAAATCAGCCGTTAGTAGTCGTCGGCTGTGCCGAGATGCGCATAATCGAAATATTTTAGTATTTAAATATTAATTATACGATATATATCGATATACGATATACGATAATATTAATAATACGAAATATTATTCGTATCTAGTTATGAATGATCATTCGGACTGGGAGTTGGGCGTTAGTAGTCGTCGGCAGTGCCGAGATGCGCATAATCGAATTATTTCGTATCGAGTTACGAATGTTCATTCGGACTGGGAAAGCGGAATCTGGCGTTAGTAGTCGTCGGCAGTGTCGAGATGCGCAATCGAATGACTTTAGTATTCGGAATCTGCAGGCGCCACCACTAATGCCTTTGTTACAGGTTTTTTGTTTGAGAATGAGGAAACAAATTCTAGTTTTTGAAGTAGAATCTTTTAAGCAGTGATGGGTCACACTATTTTAAAACTTTGTAACAAGTTTTAGTTTGAATTTTTTTAACAAAAGCTAGGTTGGTGATAAAGTAACAAAATTGAATTAAACAACAAAATATGGGTATTATGGATCATATTTAGAATCCAATATTATTTAAATTTATTTATTTTACTGCCATAAAATATGCTAACGATGGAATACGATTATCAAAGATTTCTTTACATTTTTCTTCATCTCACGTTTGTTTAGGAGAAACAGCTGCTGGAAATGTTGAAACCTCTCTATAGAGGCACATGCATTTATAATAATTTTATATTACAATTATAAATTACTAGGATTGTAATATAGTGTTACAAAAATGCAATATTCTCTCGATACGCGTTACCTTTCCGCGAAAACTGTCCGAAAATGCGTCAAATTATTAACGAAACCGGCTTAATTTACATAAATTGCATTCTACAGGTAATATTACAGCTACATGCAATAATAACTTATAAAAATATTTTTTAGGGTAATTCGATTATGAAATCATTCAATTATTGGAATCACTCGATTAATAATCATTTGATTATCGAATTCATTCGATTATCGAAATCATTCGATTATGCCCATCACTAGTTCATACTGACCGTGAAACGTTGGAAACGTGTATTTTGACAGTGGATAATTTCATCGAAAAGTTGACAAACAAGATTTGGATGTTAACAGCCCATCATTTCGTCTCAAAGCATCAGAGTGAATATTTGAAGTCATTGAAAGGAAGCTTGAAAGAAACGGAACTGATTGTCTTCATGGATTTTGCTGAGAATTACTCGTTCATTGTCCAAGACGCTGCCCAGGGCTTTCATTGTGAAAATTCACAAGCCACAGTACATCCGTTGTTGTTTATTACATCAATGCAGAGGAAAAGTTGCAAATATAAAATTATATATATAAATTTTTGCATAATTTCCGTTCATGTGCAACATGATACAGTAGCTGTTCACGTATTTATTCAAAAAATGATTGAGTTTTGTTGACTCAAACAGACATCACAAAAATACACTATTTTAGTGCCGGTTCCGCTGCACAATATAAAAACTACAAGAATTTTGTCAATTTGTGCAACTACAAAAATGATTTCAACATTGAGGCCGAATGGAATTTTTTCGGTACAAGCCATGGAAATTCGCCCTTTGATGAAGTTGGTGGCACTACTAAACGCTTAGCTGCTCGCGAAAGCCTCCAACGGCCATCAGCTTACCAAATATTGACACCAAAAGATTTGTTCGACTTTTGTGACCAAAACATACATGGAATTAAGTATGTGTGTGTTCCAAAAGAAGAAGTTGAAGAAATCAAGAAAATTCAAGTAGAAAGGTGGAAAGAAAGTAGCACAATAGCTGGAACAAGAGAACACCATCAATTTATACCTGTCGATTTGAATTCAGTGTGTGTCAGCAGAATTTCAAACGATTCAATAAATTTTGTTGCCAAAGGTTCTGCTGCCATCTCGAGTTTGAAATTACCCAAGCTGTTTCCTGGCTGTTATGTTGCCTGTATTTACGACAACAAATGGTGGGTCGGCAACGTAGTGGAAATTTCAATAGAACAAAACGATGCACTGGTAAAATTTATGCACCCACATGGTCCGACTGTTTCATTTTATTGGCCAGAAAAACAAGATGTTTGCTGGGTTCCTGAACAACATTTCATTTGCATGCTTCCTGCTCCTTCTATTACATCATCTGGTCGACAGTACCAATTTGCAGAAGCCGAACTGAAGAACGTGGCTAGTAAATACAAAAAGATGTAAAAGATCTGTTGGTGGCTTAAATCAAATTAGACTTCGGCTTGGGAACCCTCTAAGATACCCAATTTAGGCTTGGGAACCTAGGATAAGCAGCCCAATCATCGGCTTGGGAACCTGAACGATACCCATACAAGGCTTTGGAACCACAAAAAAGAAACCGAACTACAGGCTTGGGAACCTGGATGAAGAAACCCACCCTTGGTGGGTATTGCACAGCTATTGGGCGTAACCCCTATGACGATGGGGTTGCCAGTTCAAGCTTCTGAACTGGTTGTGACAAAGTCACCATGTGTGACAAAGCAAGACATACACTTATTTAATGTACCTTTGTTAAAACAACTGATAATCTTGAAAGATGAAGTTGAATTATATGTTGTAGCGTACAGCGTCGCCACGGCAATGACGCCCTGCTTTGTACCTGATTTTAGGGCCTTATATATCCGCGTTGAAACATCTATACTACTTTTTAGGGGGTTTAAAACATGCCCTTTCTAATGGAATAGGTTGCAAAAAGTTTCTGGATGACTCTTTTTTGCAAAATCGGTTTGAAAATATCCTATTATTGGCCGCATTACACAAATCACAAATTTTATACTCAATTTGTAAGCTAACATGAGTAACTAGGAAGTTCAAACTGCACATTCGAAAACACAGTTATACAGAGACTCTATGTGCAAAGTATCAAGTCTGTAGCTTAACTACAGCCATAGTTGTGGAAACCTAAACTTAAAATTTTTTTTTAATAGTAGAATTTTAGGCCAACTTTGAAGGACTTTACACTTTTAGGGTGCAATGCATAAAAAGTTTCATTAAACTCATTGAATAAAGCCCATAAAGTTGTACAAGTTGGCAAAATTTCATGCATTTTGAAAAACCTGTGAATGAGATATTGGGATTGAAAGTTGTTGAAATCTCGCTGGCATACTGGGGGTTCCAGTATGGGGTCAAACAAAGAACTGTAACTCCATGAATATTCCATCAGTGAACCTAAAATTTTACCAAAGTTCATTTTGGATATAGGGAGTCCTCCACATTAAATTTCAGCCAAATCCGAGATGGTCGTGCAGGGAGCCCTAGACCACTTGACACGGAATGACCCTATAGTAATGTAGTAGTTTTGCCCTATTTAGTTTTAGTCTCTAGCAGTGCCCGATTTCTGCCTAGGCTTACAAGGCCTCGGCCTAGGGGCTCAGCCAACGTAGGGGCCCCAGTGGTGGAATCTTTACATAAGCTCAAATGGCCTTAATGGCCCAGCTTGTTTTATCAAAAAGCTTTATCGAAAATAATATAATATTTTTACTACATTTTCAAATAGCAGAGTGCCCATAATATAACTTACAGCCCTGCACACAAGGAAGCTAGAATTAGGCCTCTTTGTCCTTCTCTCTCTCGCCTACAGTATACACACTTAGGCAGTCCATTCTATATGTCGATGCAAGACGACTGGTCAAGCCAAGACGACTAGATACAGGAGAGTAAACTCAGGTGGAGGGAGCTAGATAAAATGGGCCAAAATATACCTGCCTAAGGGTGAGGCCACACGATGCGTTAAGTATGCTGGAGCGGTGCCGCAACGGCATCCTACATACAAATCACTATGCCATGTCACACGATGTGTAGGGCCGCCGTGCGGCGTTGCATTGCCACATTGCCTACAACGCCGCGCTTTTGACCTGCGAGATGAGGCGGGTAGGGGTGATGCGCTACGGCACCGGAGTGCATCGTGCAGCCACCGTAGTAGAGATGAGCATGGGACAAGTTTCTCGTCCCAGATCCCATCCCGTGGGACGTATCCCTGTCACTGTCCCATCCTATCACATTTTCGACCCACTGTACCATCCCAGAAACGTGAAATTTTCGTTTCGTTTCTTACGATGAGTACTTACCGATAATATTGATTTCCTTATATATTTAGTACAAGAAAAACCTACATTATGGGATAAAACACAAGATGATTTTAAAAATAAGTTGTGTCATCGCGGTAAACAGTGTTCGACTGCGGCGCCGCACCGTCCGTGTGGCACCTCATAGTTCGACTGCGCCGCACCGCCCGTGTGGCACCCCATAGCTCGACTGTGCCGCACCGCCCGTGTGGCACCCCATAGCTCGACTTTAGAGCGAGGTCACACGATGCGTTAACGGTGCGGCATGGCAACGCACCGCAATTAATTCGAGCAAAAGGGTGCCACACGGTCGGTGCGGCACCGCACCGCAAATTATTCGAGCTATAAGGTGCCACACGGGCTAGAACTCAAAAACAAACACCCACTGGCACAAAATCTAAAGTGAAATTTATGGGGGAAATTTCAGAACCCTTTGACATTCAAATAGGTGTGAGACAAGGTGATGGACTCTCTCCTATTCTGTTCAATATCGTGCTAGGCAAGGTTATGGGAGCAGGAACTCAAGAAATGTGAGTCTAGGAAACCGATTCGACTGGGCTTTCCCAAAAACAACCTCTACGTACCATACCTCGCTTTTGCGGATGATCTGGCGATACTAACAGAGGATGAGGAGACTGGTGTCAAACAGCTTGAGATACTTAAGGAATGTGCAGAGAAAGTGGGACTACAGTTCTCATTTGAGAAAACTAAATTCTTTTGTTCAAAAACTGATATCGCGAGCCTGAGAACAAATTACGGTAAAATCGACAAAGTCCCGTACTTTAAATACCTCGGAGAAATCATCGAACCGACAGGCATTGAGAAGATCTCACAGCAAAACCGTCTCCAAAAAATCAAGAAGACATTATGGTTAGTCCAAGACATCTATAATAAAAAAACTATGTCAAGACAGACAAAAATTCGACATTACTACTCGGTTATAAAACCAACAGTCCTTTACGCAAGCGAAACATTGACACTTAACAGAAAACAAGAACTAGAAAAAATCAAAAAGGAAGATCATCAGAAAAATCCTAGGACCAAGAAATACCCAAGACGGCTACAGGCTACAATCAATCAAAACAACAGAAAAGTTTTCAAACTTTGAAATTGACATGAAGAAAAGACGAATGATATTCTTTGGACATCTAACGAGACTACCAGCAAATCGACTATCAAAAAGGATATTAGATTATGTTAGCGCACTAAAGAATTCGACACCTTGGTTATACGATCTTCGAAAGGACATCAGAAATGCAAACATATGAACAGACATTTTAGAAAGAGACACCTTCAGACACAAAGTAGACAAATGGGAAGTTACATTAGAGCAACGAAAGCAGTACAGACCAAAGTGGTCGGAAGAACGGAAACAAGCCTTTTCGGAAAGATTGAAAGCTTATTGGAGAAACAAGAAGAACGCCAAGAAAAATTGATTGAGCTGTTTGCTTAACGTCTTCCATTATTGGGAGAATACGATAATAATAATATTTATAAAATAAGCATGTTCGATACAATACTACGATGCACTCCGACGCCGCAGCGCATCGCCCCTCCCCGCCTCGTCTCGCATGTCACAAGCCCGGCGCGCCTACGGTGCGACGCTGCACGGCGGCTCAACGCATCGTGTGACATGGCATAGTGATTTATGTGTAGGATGCCGTCGCGGCACCGTTTCGACATAAATAACGCATCGTGTGGCCTCACCATAATTGCGGTGCCGTACCGCACCGTTTACACATCGCGTCGCCGCCCTCTAAGTGGGCGTCTCTCGCATTTCGTACACTGTGCAGTATTCAAGTGCGCAGCGTTTGCTTGCGTTGGTATGTCACTGTAGGCCGTGTTCTGCGTCAAGCTGTCAAGCTTCAATTGCGCAAACATGATTTCTGGAAACCCTGTAACAGCTACAAAAAAACCATTCTTTAGAACTCCCAGAAGAGATTTGGATAAAAAACAGTGGGAAATATGTTATAACCCTACAACTCTTGGCTGAGTTCGATCCTTTTCTGGACTTATAAAACGCCACAGTAACAAAGGAAGTGGCACAACATCATATCTTTCGTCAAAAATATGCGATGAAATGATCAATATCCTGGCAGAAAAGATAATAAATACAATCGTGACTAAGATAAAACTTTCCAAATATCTCTGTGGACTCTACTCCGCACATATCTCATGTAATCAACTTTCTGTCATAGTGAGATATGTCTCTGAAGATGGATGTCCTGTCGAACGATTTTTGAAATTCATTCCAAATTGTGGCCATAAATCCGAAGGCGTGGCTAAAGTCGTCCTAGAGAAAAATCACGACTTGGATATTGCTGGGGCAGTCTTGCAACAATGCTAGCAATGTGTCGGGTGTATATTCTGATATTCAAGCGAGAATAAAACAAGTGAACCATGGGTGTAGCCAAGGGGGGGTTTTGGGGGTTCAAAAAAATTTGGGGGAAATTTTGCTGTCGAAACTGAAGTCAAATTCAACAATCGTGAAGAGTCTTTCTCAGACAAGATGGTCTGCTCGAACTGACGCCTGCCGAAGTCTATGTTGCTCCTGGAATGAGATCATAGCAGCTCTTCAGATAATTGCCAATGGTTCAAATGAAAAACCATCTACGCCCTCTGAGGCTTGAGGTCTTCTGAATTCATTAGACTCTTCGGAAACTTGCTTATTGTCACTTCCTTGGAATGACATCTTGGAAAGGTTCAACAAAGTAAGCAAATCTCTCCAATCTGTTAACATCGACCTGGGTACGATCGTTGAACTGTCTCAGTCTTTGGTAACATACCTAGAACACTTAAGGAAACCCAGTACATGTACCTTAGATCATTATGAGTAGAAAGTTATTGAAAAGTCTTGTGAAAATAGCTATGCATATGACATGCAGAGGAAACGTAAAGGCCGGTCCAGACGCTACGTTTTGCACAACCTTTTGTTTGCACAGTCTTAGGACGGAATGAAAACGTTTTAGTTTTTAGAGCGTCTACGAGGTGCAGATATATCTGTATATTTCGCAGTTTTAGTAAAATCGTCATGGAGGAGGATAATGTTATTCATCTTGTCTAATTTTATCTACCTTGTCTAGTCTTGTCTAATGTTGTCATTCTGGTATAATGTTATCTATATTGTCTCTTTATTGTCTAATGTTGTCTATCTATATGGACCAATTCAGGCCAAAATTAGAAGACAACTTAAAAGCGCTCCCAGTCAACACAAGTCAGATGCAGATTGAAGAACTATGGTATGGAATAAAAGCAAGCATGCTGACAAACAAGGAGCAAGTCCTATGTGGGAGTTCTAGAGAGGGCAAAAACAAGCAATGGATACCTGACGAAACCTGGAATGTAGTGAAAAGAAGAAAAACCATCGGGCAGACAGGTGTAATAACCGAAGAACAGAAGCCAGAATATCGTACTTTAAGCTGGAAATACCAAGATTATGTCGACGAGACAAAAACGAACACCTCCAGGAAACTTGCAAAGAGATTGAAAGATTGGGAAACACGAACGAAACACGCGATCTATTCCAAAGATTCAAAGAAAACACGAGAGAGTTGAAACCAAGAATGTGGAAAAAAGAAAACAAGATTGGGAATGTCGTAACCAACATCGACGACGTAGTAGAGGTATGGCGACAATAGTGTGAAGACATATATACGCGGACGAAGGTCAACGTTAGGGAACAGTTCGTCTCCCACCCATCATACAAGTAGAACCGGACATCTTAAAAGTTGAAGTTGAGGAAGCCATCAACATGCTCAAGAACAACAAAAGTACAGGGGAAGATGATATCAGTGGAGAAAATCTAAAACAGCTGTCCCCAAAAGGCATCCACCTCTTGTGGCCAAGCTGCAACAAGGTATGGCACTAATGCATTGGCCAACTGACTGGAATACATCTATCTTCATTCCACTGCACAAAAAAGGATCAAGCCTAAAATGCAGTAATTACAGAATTATCACATTAGTCTCCCACCCAAGCAAGGTCATGCTCAGAATTCTGCTACAACGACTTTTCACAAATTCCACAGGGACAAGCTGGATTCGTGGCTGGTAAATTTACTCGAGAGCAGATCATGAATGTATGGTAAATTATTGAAAAAGCCAGAGAATTTGCAAAGCCCACATATCTATGCTTCTTCGACTACGTATACTAGCACCATTTATGGAATGCCCTCTTAGACATGGTAACCTCTCCCCACCTTGTCGTTCTGCTAAAAACTTTATATGACAACAGCAAGGCATCATCAAGATCGAAGAAACTCAAGACCCTTTAGGATAGCACGAGGAGTTCGGCAAGGATGCGCCCTATCACCCTTAGTATTCAACATATATGGTGAGTTTATATTAAGAGAAGCTTTGGAGAACTGGGAAGGCGGAATAGTCATTGGCGGTAGGAAAATAAACAACTTACGGTTTGCCGACGATACCACAATTATCGCACAAAACGAAGAAGAAATGACCGAACTTCGAAGAAGAGTCGAGAGAGATTGCTCAAAATTCGGACTTAAGCCAAATCGCCAAAAAACAAAGTAGTAGATCGTGGCAACAGGAGAGAAAATCCACCCAATATAATGAACGTAGAAAACGTCGACAACATAATTTATCTAGGCTCCTGCATAAATAGTGACGGCAATACGTCTATATAAATTAGAAGACGCAACTCTTGCGAAAACAGCCATGACCAAACAAAGTATGGAAAGATGACCACATCACGAAAGAAACAAAACGAAGGCTCTTTAACACACTGGTGTTTCCAATTGCACTATACGGAGCCGAAGCATGGTCTCTGAAAGCAGTAGTTCGACAGAAAATAGACGCTTTCGAGATGTGGATGTGGAGAAGGCTACTAAGGATCACTTGGACAGTGCATAGAACTAATGTATCTATACTAAAAGAACTCGACATTGACATAAGACTATCAACCGTTATCAATCTACGAATACTTAAATATTTTAGACATGTCAATCGTGGGACGGGTGATAATCTCAAAAACCTAGTCATCCCAGACAGGGGTAAATGGAGGAAGATCGCTAACTACGCTATGACATTATAAAACGCCAGCATGGGATCATCACACTTCAGCCATGAAGTAAACGAATAGAGGGAGAGAGAGAGAGTTTCATATCTTCTCTATTTATTGTCTACTATTGTCTAATGTTGTGTATCTTGTCTAATCTTATCCTATCTTGTCTATTTATTGTCTAGTCTTGTCTAATGTTATCCATATTGTATGTTATCTATCTTGGTCTAATGTCATCTAATCTGCATATTGAAAAATGTAGACTAATATGTGTGATACCTTGTTCAAATCTAGAGATATTAAGTCTTAACATTAAAATTTCTTAACTTGCTTCTATACTCGTACTGGCGAGAGAATGCGTCTCGACGAGTTTATCGTTGTTCTTCGTGGGGGTATCGCGCATACCCCCACATTATTGCGTGTTTAGTTGTCCGTATTTTAAAACCCAACGCATATTTCTGAACTCAAACCAATCGCGCACCCTTGGGGTGCGGACCATTGCCGCTCATATCTCGGCGTAAAAATCAGCTGCATTCTCTCGCCGGTTCCAGTATAGTTAGTTCAAAGTCCAGAGTTGAAATCTACTCGTTGTTAATACCTCAAATTTAACCATGAAACATTTTTTTTTTTGCAGATCATTTGCACATAAACGACTCGGATTTCTATCAGTTCTGTTACATTTCGGGGGACAATGAAGTACTTGGCGCGAGCAAACTCTTCCAATTCATCCACGAGGCCGACTCGGACTTCGTTGAAACACCTTCGGATTTCAAACAGTTCCACAAAATGTACCAAAAAATGTTCATGCGAGATTGTACGGAATGGCTTAATAAGATCCCAAATCCCTCGAGTAGTGATGACGAGGAAAATTACAGTTTGCGCGATGAAGTTAAAGAACTGCGGGAAGAAAATGTGGCTTTGAAAATGGCGGTTCGAGTGTTGGCGAAGCCAAGTAATAGCGAGATGAAAAAGATGGAGGCTATGATTTATAAATTGTCGAAGTTGTGTTTGCAACGGGAGGAAGACATTCTGATGTTGAAAGGGAGAGTTGCGAAGTTGGAGAAGGCGGAACAGGATAAGATGAGTAAGTCGGCTTCAAGTAGTGGGAACAGCAGTTTGAATAGTGAGAGTTACTTGCCTCACTTTGATTTGGAAATCGAGAATATACCTCCTTGTCCATTTTAAATTGGATGTCGATCTTCTTACCCTAGGGCTTTCGTTTCTGTATTATATATTGTTTAGTTTTCAAGTGTAATCTGTAAAAATCCTCGAGTAAATGTTTATTTTTTCCAGTCCATTCACTAATTTTTCCTTCAAATAAAAGTTATTACTCATTAATTATAATAATAATGCTAAAACTTTGTCTAAATATTAAGTGAACATTATTGGAAAATTCGAACAGCCGAATACTTTCAAAATTATGATTAGGAATGTATGTATGTGTGAGCCTAAGTTAGTTCTTGAAAGACAAAATTTCCAAAGTAAATTATTTCAAATAGACATTTTTTGATTTATAAAAAAAGTGCTTGTTAACAATTGTTATCCATTATTCATTTATTATTCATTTATTTTCATCAAAACGCATTTATCAAACAAACCATTAAATATTGTAAACAAACGTCAACTCTCCAATTTTCCCATGGATCACCTTAGACTTGCCGAACTGAAGCGCGTATTCCCTCTCGACCAGTCCATACAAAACATCGCATAGCAAAAATATGAATCCCCCCACGAACCCTACACTCGCCCCAAAGTAGAAATTCGCGTTCGCCGACCCGTAAACCACCCACAAATCCCAAATCACCGGCGTCACGACACTGGCAAACTCCACAGCCATCCAGCCGAAGAACGCTTGAGGTGTGTAAGTGCACAAATGCGACCAGCACGGATACAACCCGATAAACAGGCAGAAATCTCCAAGCGCTGGGTAAGATTTAAAGATTGAGATTAAAGATAGAAGGGTAAAGGCTAAGAAAGGGGCGTCTTGGCGGAGCGTGAAGGTTAAAGGTAGGATATATAGAAGAGCTGCGTTAGCTTGGAAGGAGTAGAGGAAGACTGGTCTGTACTGATCGAACATTTCTGAGAACATGTACCAGAACGTTCCTACGTTAGGCTGTTGATCGTGGACAAACCACGTGAAATCATAAGTATTAAACAAGGAATTCTTATTTAAATTAATTAAAATTATAAGTAATATTACGTAGACGAGGATGTGAGTTGCAGCTTTAAGATGCGATTTGTTTTTGTTGTACACGTTGAGGTAAATAGGTGCGATGAGACTGTACGTGTAGAAAGATTGCGTTGTGGAAAACGCTGCGATTATAACGCAAATTACGTTCTGGTGCTTAATCAAAGCCAAAAGAAACAACGCCAAGAAGAGATTATCAATAACGCTTGTCGTCAACGCGCAACAAGTAACGACGGAGTAAGGACTAAACAAGTAAACAAACAACACGTAAAATGGAATCTTCTTCAAGCTTTCAACTCGCACCTCGAAGCAATCCTCAACGTATCTGTGCTTCCTCTTTTCTTCCCTAATGTACAGCAGAAAACAATATTCCTCAGCGAAGTGATACAGACTGCATCCTATGAGTAAATCAGCCGCAATCCAAACCGTCCAAATCTTCTCTTCCCCAACTAAATCTATCAGCAACGTGTAGAGTTTCAAGTAGGTGGTGGGCAAATGGAGGTTTCCACTGGCGTAGGCGTCGATTCCGAGTGCGGATTGGCGTTTACCCTCCGCTAAGCGCTTGAAGGAGTTCAACGGGTTGGAGATTTCGATTCGGTTGGAGAAGGTTTCGTAGAGTTGGAAGGCGAAGAGTCGCGTGATTGCAGCCGCTAGATACACCAAAACGCGTTTCATCTGAAAGAATAGAATTTTTAAGGGCCATTGAGGTTATGGAAACGGGGAAACGTTACCGTTTGGGATATCGTTGCACGTTTTGTAGGGAGGAACATCTCGATGAGAAAACTGAGGTCTATATGAAATGACAACAAATGTCACTTTGGATATGTCATTTTGGATAAAAAAAAATTGTTTATTTGTGTGACACTTTTTATAGGGACTTTTGCGAAAAATTGTTCACCATATATTATATATCACTATATATTTGATACAGCAAGCGTTAGAAAGCAAACTGATGAAAATATTGTCAATATACTGGGTCAATAAATATTGACACTGCTTCAGTACAATATACAAGGCTTCAATAAAAATCAAGTCTATTTGATATGTCTCAATTTACTTGACGCCGTTCTTATTGACACAATATACTCCTCAGACGATCAATTGACAAGAAATACAATATTGAAGCAATTATATTGACCGTGTGAGGTGCCCCTTTAAACAACAAAAATGTTGCTTAAAGTGTGTGCAACGGTACCTTTATTCCAAAAACCAAAGATGTTACAGACGTGAAAATTTGGTATAATATTTTTTGCTTAAACTCCATGAATAAACTAAGTCTAGTGTACACAATCAGACTAAATTATTAAAACTTTAGTCTAAATTGGAAGCTTGAAGACTAAGTCTAACCTTCACAATCAGACAATAGTTTATTAAATCTATAGAATTAAAATTTTATAGATTGTTAAAAGTCAACTCGGCTGGTTTTAATAAGATTAGAAAATTGTCCGGATCAACTCGATTTTATCCGGCTCTCGTAACAATTTTCTAATTTTACTTACGGCCTATCCTAATATTAATCTTCATATTACTCACAAGATATTCAATATTTAGTAAACACGATTCTTGAATATATATTTTTTTTTGTTCTACGCACTAACTCCCATGTAGTTCAACGACCTACGTGCGATTCATCTTACTCTTCAGTGAAGTTTCAAGAATATTTTGATGCAAATTTCGCAAAAATCCGACGAATATTTTCTGGATTATCGAAAATCTACAAAAATCAACCAAAATTTGGTTTGTGTTAGCCTGTATTAATTTCAGCGATGCGCACTAACTCAACACATATTACTACTAACATGGGCGTAATGATAGAAGTAATTTAGAAGCAAAATGTTATAAGCAAAATTTAAGAAGCTAAATGTTCAATTTAGAAGCTAAATTTTCAAATCTGAACCAAAATTTAGAAGCAAAATTTTCAAATCTGAAACAAAATTTTCAATTTAGAAGCAAAATTTAATTTTTTTTTTCAAATCTGAATTTTGTGTTTTTAAACTGAAATTTTGTCTTTTTTTAAACAGGCAAAACCTTCAAATGTCATTCATTCGTTAGAACAAAATAAAACTTGACCTCGTTCCTTTTGTGAACTGTTCTTTTGGTTCCACATCAAATAAACATTAAAATTTGCGACGTCTTATAAAATTGAATTTTGGCAAGAATATTCAATGTTACTGAGTTATTTCATTCTTATTTTCTTACACGGTCGTACTCAGGGTTTAGTTTTTTGGAGGAGGGGTAGGGGGGGGATTGGGGGTGTTGTAAAATATTTTCTAAACCCCTCCCGAAACTAAATCCTGACTACGCCCGTGACTACTATCTACATGAGTTACTACTATCTACCGGCGCCAGGATGGGTCCGGACCAACTGGTGTGAAATTGGCTACTGGGCGTGCAGTGGTAGTGTCCCAGGCCCTGCACGGAAAATTGGCTACTGGAACAAAACACCAACTTAGAAAAGATATGCGCATTGCATCATGGAATGTCAGAGGACTACGCCAGATTGGCAAACTGCACATCTTGGAGAACGAAATGAAGCGAGAGAATGTAATATATAACCTAGCTGAGACCTGTTGGGGAGGAAACTGGCATTGCGAAACGACGGACCACTGCATATATTTCTCGAGCGCAGAAAATGGCGGACGTAATGAGGTTGAGTTTATGATTGCGAAACAGCTGGCCAAATGGGTGGAAAGTTACCGACCAGTTAACGATAGAATAATAATAACCCTAAACACCAAACCAGTAAAGATGCACCTCATTCAAGCATATTTCCCAACCCCTGATGCACCTGATCAGGATATTGAAGATATGTACCGGCTCATCGTGGAGCTAATGGAGAGAATAGCCTCCAGGGATATCACGATTATCTTAGGTGACTTTAATGCCAAGATCGGGGCAACAAAAGCAGACGATCACAATCGCAGTATCGTAGGCAAGCACTGACTTGGAACGCGGAACGAGAGAGGGGAAAGACTCATGCAATTCGCAACTGACAACAGCTTAACAATTCTGAACACCCTGTTTTAACATCATGCCCGACGCCTATCCACTTGGATATTTCCTGATAAGAAGACCAAAAACTAGATTGACTACATACTAGTAGATAAGAGGTGGAGATCATCATTCCGAAACGGGAAAACCAAGCCAAGTGCCGAATGCGGCCCTGACCACAGACTATTAATTGAGGACTTTGGAATAAAGCTACAAAGACTCATCAAACCAGATAGCAAGAGGAAAGTAAAAGCCTTCCAGCAAGCCCTATCTGAACTACCACATCTGGGCAATCACAATGACCCAAAGAAACAAAAAGGTGGATTGAACTGGCCGCAGCGAAATGTCTAAAACAAGAGCCCAAACAAAAAGGAAACATTGGATGGCAGATGAAACACTGGAACTGGTAGAACAGGGAAGAAATACTAAGCTCTCTAACACGGACCCAATAGAGAAAGCTATAAAAACTCGACAACTCAACAGACAAATTAAAACAGAGTCATGCAGGGTCAAAAACCAATACATACACAATATTATATGCATCGAAATAGAAAACCATGCGAACCAGAACAATACGAATGACCTATCCAACAGAGCGAAATATCTATCTCGTGATTTCAAGCCAAAAACGCAAATAATCCAGGATGACCAGGGAAACATTATAACCGACCATCATTAAGGGAATAGCGGAAGTATGGAAAAATTACTTCACCAAATTGTACCATGATAACCCCACAACATATGTGGTGAATCGGAGAACAGACAGTATGAAATGGAGCCGGGTATTCTTAAGACCGAGGTAGAGAAAGCTATAAGGAAACTTGAAACCAGAACCTTAAGGAAACTAGACAACATAAATGCTAAAACAATTAAAGCAATGGGAGAAGCAGGAATAGACAGTATGCATAATATTTGCCAATGCATATGGACCAAAATCAACAAAAATATCATCATGTATCAACATCCAATCCATAAATAATAAAATCCCACAACTGGAAATAATTATTGGGGAAGTATATCCACTGTTCATCTGCCTTACAGAAACCTGGGCTACCTAGGACCATATCAGGCTTATGCATTTACACAATTACTCTTTGATTAGTTTTTTTTTTGTAGATCCCATACTACTGGCGGCAGTGTAGGTATTTGGAATAGAAATACACTTAACTCAAACACCATCAACGTGGAAGAAATCCCAATTAACTCAATAGAAAAGCATATTGAAATCTGTGGAGTGGTATGGAGATCTAGATCAAACTCGACTTCAATAATTAATTTAACCATACCATCAAATGGCTGCATAGATAGTTTTATGTTAACGCTAGAACGGATACTCCACCATTCGTTCTTTAAAACAAGAAATATAAAAGTCACGGGAGATTTTAACATTAACTACACAGGAAACTCCAAGGAAAAAGTTAATTTAGTCAACCTAATGTTAACATATGGACTAGAGGAGCAATTTAAAGAATATATCAATTATTGACACGCCAATAAGTGATCATCGAATCGTTGTTCTAAATAGAAAACTGAAACTAAAAGCAGATACATATTACCATAAGAGAGATTTTAGTAAAAAAAACATAGAACTTTTTGTCAAACAATTAACAGATGAATCATGGACGAGTACGTATAGAGCATCAAATATTAACGATACATGTGTACATTTTATAAATACGTTATATTATCATTTTAGTACCTGTTTTCCCATAGTGAAAGTTAATCGGGGAAACAAGACCTGGATCACTAATGATGCAAAAAGGGCAAGCATGGAGCTAAAAGATTTGTTTGTGCTCCAGAAAAAATACCCGGTTTTGCGCCAAGCGTATTTAATTATGAAAAAACGGTACTCCTGTTTTTTAACAAATCTTAAGCGACAATTTTTCAGTACACTGCTGCAGAAGTTGGAGAACAAACAGAAAACAGCTTGGAAAATAATCAACCAGCAAACTAATAAGACTAGGGTGAAAGAAGAGATCCGCTTAAATTACAATGACTCTATCATTGAAGATCCGGAAAGAGTAGCGACTCTTTTTAATGATTTCTTCGAACAAGCTCCTACCAAAATAGCTCAAAATGTCACCCTCTCAAACATATCCAATCGTCACATGTCATTCAATGACAAAACACTATATCTGCATGATTTTTCTGAAAATGAATTAATATGGCTCATAAATGGTAAACTTAAAAATAAATCTACAAGTGGTCTAGATTCAATACCTGGCAACATCTTTAAACTATATATAGATCTTTTAGCGAAGCCTATAACTTATATTATTAACCGGTCATTTGAATTGGAAGAGTTTCCTGAAATTTTGAAAAATGCCAATACATAAAATCCTGTCCAATACAAAAAAACACTCCTAAATAACTATAGACCTATAGCTCTGCTATTAGCTATGTCTAAAGTGCTGGAATACAGCATTCTTCACAGGCTTTTACCATTTATCGAAATGCATCAACTTATTCTCAAAGAACAACCAGGCTTTCGCCAAGGACAATCGACCTCGACGGCTATCACTGAATTCTATAGCAAAATTCTACAAGAGATCGATAACGGCAAACATCCAGTCGGTATTTTCTGCGATTTGTCGAAAGCTTTTAATTGCGTATCACACTAACAATTATTAAACAAATTGTATATATTGGGAATTCGTGGTAAATCAATAAATTGGCTAAAATCATTTCTAACAAACAGAAAGCAATGTGTGGAAATCACATCCAAGAATAAATCTTTCTTTTCTAAACAAGTGAACATTAATATAGGTGTTCCGCAGGTAAGTGTACTTGCCCCCACACTATTCCTCTTATATATTGCGGACCTTGTAACATTTATGCAAGACAACAAATGCATACTATACGCAGATAATGCCACTTTCATTATTTCCAGAAACTCTTTGATTGAAAATGAACTTGAAGCAAACAATGTTTTACTTAAAATGGTGCAGTAGTGCTCGGCAAATAACCTATTTCTAAACAAGGAGAAGACGGAATATGTAATTTTTCAAACGCAAAGAAGCCAATACGCCAATAATTTAAATTTAAAAATCGACAATTTCAACCTGCATAAAGCGAAGAAAACAAAATTCCTGGGGCTTTATATAGAGGATTGCCTAACTTGGGATAAGACAACAGAAACTTTACTACAAAAGTTGGGCTATAAAGCGTACTCAATTCGAACCCTTCGCCAAATAATAAATCAAGCTGAGCTTCTCAACTATTATTATGCAGAAGTTCAGTCCATTCTAGCATATGGAATTTTGGCTTGGGATCCTCCAATAAACTTGAGATTATACTGAAGGCTCAAAAGAAAGTCATTCGATCATTAGTGGGTATTCCAACAGCCACATGTAGACCGCACTTCCAACGACTGCAAATTCTAACAGTATCAAGCCTTTATTTATTAGAAGTTGCTTGCTTCATCCATAAAATGAAAATTAGTCTAGACAGAAATAGGGATATCCACCACTACAACACAAGGGGACGAAAGAAGAAGTTGTAAACTCCAAAATGCAACCTAAATTGTTGTAGCAAATCGCCACTAATTTTAGGAGTGGTCATATACAACAAGCTGCCAAATACCATCACAGAAGAAATGTCCAACAAAAGCTTCAAGAGAAGAGTAAAATCCCTACTACTAAAGGAGACAATTTATACATTTCAAGAATTTTTTAATTTGTTTAAATGATTATCGTTTATTTTCGATCTGTTCTCTTTTGATATTTGATTTATATTTTTATATCTTTTTTTTTCTCTTTCTCTTGACGTTTTATTTACCATATACATCTTACATGTATTAAACTTGATTTGATTTGACATCCGGGAAATGGCCAGAAGAGTGGGCAAAATCTCTGCTAATACCCATACACAAAAAAGGTTCCCCTGCAGACTGTGCTAACTATAGAACCATAGCGCTGGTATCACATGCTAGCAAGATTATGCTACACATACTTAATGCTAGACTAAAATACATCCTGTTGCCAGAGATTGCAGACGAACAATCAGGATTTGTCCCGGGAAATGGTACACGGGAGCAGATCTTAAACGTAAGGCAAATAATAGAAAAGGCCAGAGAATTCCAAGTGAGAGCATACCTGTGCTTCGTGGATTATACTAAAGCGATAATATTGATAAAGTGAAGTGGCGCAAACTATGGTAAATACTAGAAAAAATGGGAACACCACGGCATCTAATAAGATTAATCAGACAGCTCTACGAGATCAGTACTGCATGCGTCAGCGTGAGTAAGACATGCTCCGAGCCATTCGAAATACTAGCGGTAGTGCGGCCAGGATGCATATTGTCGCCAATACTGTTTAACATTTACACAGAATACATTATGCGAAAGGTACTAGAAGATTGGAACGGAGATATCTCTGTTGGAGGCAAACGGATAACGAATTTGAGATACGCAGATGATACTGTGATTCGGGCTTCGGAGGAAGTCGAAATGGAGGCTATAATGGCCAGACTCAGAAGAGAGTAGCTCATTTGGAATGGAGATTAATAGAGCCAAAATAAAGATCACGATAATAGACAGACAAAATGAAAACCTGCCACAAAAGGCGACTCCGTGGCGGAAAGATTTGATTATCTAGTATCAGTAGTTACCAACAAAAGTGGATCCGAGGAAGAAATCCGCAAACGAATAGCGATTGCCAGAACGTCTATGGCTAAACTGGTGAAAATTTGGAAAGATCGAGCCATTACCAAAAACACAAAACTTCGGCTGATACATTGCCTGGTCTTCTCCATTGAAACTTACGCCTGCGAAACGTGGACTATTCGGACTTCAGACCAACGCAGAGTAGAAGCGTTTGAAATGTGGTGCTATAGAAAAATGCTGCAAATACCATGGACAGCCCACCGCACAAACGACTGTATTATTCAACAACTCGGTATAAAGACCAGACTATACCAGACAATAAACCAACGGTATTTGGTATACCTGGGTCATGTGGCAAGGAGGTTCGACAATATTGAACGACTCTTGGTAGAAGGCAAAGTCCAAGGCCGCCGCCCAAGAGGAAGATCGCCGACACGATTGATAGACCGAAAAAAAACCCTGACGGGACAAGGGATGCAGGAAGTAATAAGATCTGACCATGATAGAGAGCGCTGGCGAGGAGTCATAGCGAGCGTAGCAAATTGATGTCACCACCCAGGTGACATCACACCCAGTGTGCACACCCTGCAGAAGGGTTATGGACTGAACAGAGAGAGACATGAATTACAATCTCTTCAGTCAAGTTTCAAAAATATTTTGCTGCAAATTTCGCGACGAATAAAACAAATGTTAGAAGATATATCTTATATATTTGCATAAATATGCACGTGAGATTTGGGATAAATAGATGAAAAACAATTAGATTTGAGTATTGTCCCCCGAAAGAAGGGAGATTAGTTTTTATTAAAAATGTATATATGTACAAAGAAAAACTAAACAGTAAATATTACAAATAATACAGTCTTACAGATATATTAACTTTAAATAAATAATTTGTTAGCAGATTTTATATCCAAACGTGTGTTTATAAAACCGTGTTATCACATTCCGCCAGAAACCCTTCGAAGATCTTCACCACGTTCTCGATCCCGTCCAAATAGTTGTGATCCACGACGTGGCTCTCCGCCGGATACGCATGCGCAAAATCAATCATCTTCACACTAGCCCAAACCTCGTTCTTCTCCTCCTCCGCCACCAAATCCTCCAACATATAAACATAATTATCCCTGATATTCTGCAAATCCTTATCGTAATTATTATGGAAAGAATGCATCCGCTTCAGCGTTGGCACCTGATTCTTATTATCACTCCTCTTGGGAACCTCCCTGTCCAAGCCCCGCGTTGAAATGGTGTTAGGGAAGATAGGTCCATCGGCGTTGAGTTGTCCACTGAATCCAGTCTTAACAGCCTCTTTGTCGTGGAGGACTGCAAGGCTGAGCGGGCGGTAAAGGCTGTTGGCGCGCTTCAAGACTTTGGGCTTCGTGGGCTTGATCGTGCCGTTGATCTCAAGAGTTTGGCGAAGACGCCGGGCGTCATAGATTAGGAGGATCGAGGATGAGTAAAGACGCACGGAGGATTGCTTCTTGGCCCAGTTTTGGATGCGCCATAAGTTCACTAGGAGTTGGACCAGCAGGCAGCGGCTCCACGCAGTGTCTCCATTCAAAAATATCTTAAATGCTACAAAAGAAATCGACCATTAGAATTATTTTTCTTACATTATGTGGATTTTAAGATGTGAGTTTAAGAAATAGACAGGTGGTTTATTGCAAAAAAATAATGCTATTTAGCAAATAATCATTCTTAAACCTAATTGAACTTGCAAGTTTATACTACAAGGAAGATACTGCAACTATTTAAGTTGCACTAAAATAGTGTAGGTATTAAGATATAGCTCAAACGGTTTTTGCAGATTTTTGCGTATAATTCAGAAAATATTGGACGGATTTTCGCGAAATTTGCATCAAAATATTCTTTAAACTTGACTGAAGAGATTAATGTATCTCATGTAGATAGTAGTAATATGTGTGAGTTAATGCGCATTGCTGAAATTACTACTGGCTAATACCAGCCAATTTTCGGCTATTTTTGTAAAATAATTAATTATTATAAAATAATCGTCGGATTTTCGCGAAATTTTACATCAAAATATTCTTGAAACTTGACTGAAGAGTTTAATGTAGGTATACGCGAAAATCTACAAAAACAACCGAAATTTGGTTTGTGTTAACCAGTCTTAAGTTCAACGACGCGCACTAACTCACACATATTACTACTATCTACATACCTATGACATACCGTATTAGCCCGAATATAACGCAACATTTTTCGACCATTTATTTTCCGTTAAAAAATCTCGCGCTAAATTCGGGGTTTAAGTAATATAATATACACAAGGACATTCTCCTAAGGAGGTTGAAATGTGACTGAACATCCGACCAATTCCTAGCTCGATCGACCACTTTTGGGAGAATGGATTGCGACCGCCTAACAGAAAATCGATCCTGAATCGATAGTCAAAGGTTTCAAGAAATGCTGCATTTCCAATGATTTAAATGGGACGGAAGATGACATTTTGTGGGAGACTGAAAGCGACCATGACAATACTGACGATACCGATGTGACATCATGTGAGTTCTCATTCTGAAAACAGATCAGATTCTGAATAAGTATTTCCGTTTTTTGTTGTTACTTACGTAATATTAATTTTGTTTTACATTACTTAACTTTATTGTCATGAATGTAACCAGTGTTATTACCTATAATTACCTAAATAAATGCTTATCTGATTGAATTTTACTTTCGTTTAATTCTTTTATGAGTATTTTTTTTTCTAAATATGTTTATGAAAATTTCGAAGTCGCGTTATATTCGGCCTAATACAGTAATTCAGAAAATATTCGTCGGATTTTCGTGAAATTTTCACCAAAATATTCTTTGAACTTGACTGAAGAGATTAATGTTTCTCATGTAGATAGTATTAATATGTGTGAGTGAGTTAGTGAGCATCGCTGAATTTACTACTGGCTAACACAAACCAAATTTCGGTTGTTTTTGTAGATTTTCGCGTTTAATTCAGAAAATATTCGTCGGATTTTCGCGATATTTGCAGCAAAATATTCTTGAAACTTGACTGAAGAGATTAATGTATCTCATGTAGATAGTAGTAATATGTGCGAGTTAATGCGCATCGCTGAAATTACTACTGGCTAACACAAACCAAATTTCGGTTGTTTTTGTAGATTTTCGCGTGTAATTCAGAAAATATTCGTCGAATTTTCGCGAAATTTGCAGCAAAATATTCTTGAAACTTGACTGAAGAGATTAATGTATCTCATGTAAATAGTAGTAATATGTGTGAGTTAGTGCGCATCGCTGAAATTGATACTGGCTAAAACAAACCAAATTTCGGTTGTTTTTGTAGATTTTCGCATATAATTCAGAAAATATTCGACGGATTTAAGCGATATTTGCAGCAAAATATTCTTGAAACTTGACTGAAGCGATTAATGTATCTCGTGTAGATAGTAGTAATATGTGTGAGTTAGTGCGCATCGCTGAAATTAATACTGGCTAACACAAACCAAATTTCGGTTGTGTTTATAGATTTTCGCGTATAATTCAAGAAATATCCATCGGATTTTCGCGAAATTTGCATAAAGATATTCTTTAAACTTGACGATCTTGACTGAAGCGATTAATGTATCTCGTGTAGATAGTAGTAATATGTGTAAGTTACTGCGCATCGCTGAAATTACTACTGGCTAACACAAACCAAATTTCGGTTGATTTTGAAGCTTTTCGCGTATAATTCAGAAAATATTCGTCGGATTCTCGCGAAATTTGCATCAAAATACTCTTGAAACGTAAAACGTTGTTTGTCAACAGAATTTCGTCCCTTCAACATAATTTTGGATTCGTCATCCACAAATAAACATTAGCGTAATGAAAAACTAGCAAGATAATTGTTATCAAAACATGTTTTAATTCTGCTGTTGCCTGTTGTGTAATAATATTAATTTTGCTTGTGACCTTTAATTTGTTATACATCTAAAAAAAAATACACCAATGTTGAATGGAAATGCCAAATCCTCTGCAGAAACACAAATTCAAATTGCTTTGGGTACTTTACTGGAAAATGTTGTCGACAAAAGTGGCATTGTTTCTGATACAATCATCACCTCCTTGAAAAAAATAGCCAAGGTTCATCCAAACGATGTTCTAAAAGCTTGCTGCACCTTTGGAAAACAGAAGGAGGGAGTTAAATTCAATACCGACCATCTGGGCATTGTCCTCAAGATTATGGAAGATATCTGCAGTGAACACATTGTTTCTATTGATGGCGACACCATCCTTATTTTGATAGTGTTGTGTTTGGAAATCATGACTGAAGCTGTGGGACATGAGCCGAAGGTGCAAATGCCTGCTTCTGGGGTTTTAGTTGCTCTTGGCATAAAACATTGTATACAGGTCGTATATAGTATTATGACAAAGTTAAGTCCTGGAGTTGTGCCTCATTATACAGTGCCTCACATTTTAGGCTCACTTGCAAGTGCAAATGCCTATGGTGTTGTTCCATATATGAAAAGCATTCTAGGTATTATGTTGCCTTTACTGACCAGCCTTAAGCAAGATATTTTAAGACAAGCCTTTGCTTACAGTTTAGGAAGATTTTGTGATGCTATTGTTGAATATACTGCGAATCCAGAGCAGGCTCCAGATCCAACAATAAAAATTCAAGAGTTTCAATTGCAGATGGATAAGGCCTACGATGTCCTGTTTTCTGTGTGGGTCCATTCTTGAGAAACTAAATTAGTTGCGACCATTCTGTATGCTCTGGCTGCCATGTTTAATATAATTACTGAAGAGAAAATTAGGCATAACACAAATAAGTGTATACAAGTTTTACTTGCACACTATAAAAAAACACAAAGATGCTCAAACTATAACAAAATGTCTCCTCTCTGTAATATCAACCTCTTCAGCTCATGATGGTACACTTCTAGAATCCCAACTAGGCATAATCCTTCAAGCCTTATCGGAACTACTCTGTGTCTCTCCAGGCTATACCCAACCAGAACTCTTACGAACCCATTCTGAAGTTCTTAGATGTTATGATTGTCTGTGCACATACTACACAGATCACACACTTGACCACATATTGTCGTTGATGAAGAGCAATGCAGAGAAGGATAAAATTAGAGGGCTTGTTGTTTTGACACACATGACAAATGCTACAAATGGAGCAGTCAAGAATAGACTGAAGAATGTACTTACTAGTTTAGAAGGAATGTTGAATGATACTAATATAAGGGTCAAAAAGGCGATTATGCAGACTATTGTAGCTATTGCTTATAAGGGACTATTAAATGATGTTCCAGCAGAAAAGTTTTTGAAATTCATAGTGCTTGAAACTTGACTGAAGAGATTATCGTATCTCGTGTAGATAGTAGTATAATGGGAATAAGATATGTTGTAAGATATGTAGATAGTAGTAATATGTGTGAATTAGTGCGCATCGCCTAAAGTAATACTGGCTAACACAAACCAAATTTCGGTTGTTTTTGGTAGATTTTCGCATATAATTCAGAAAATATTCGACGGATTTTCGCGATATTTGCTAGGCTGCAAACAACCAATTTGTTCACAATCTGATCAAGAGGACTTATTGGAGACAAAACAAATTGCTGACAATACCTTGTACATGCTCAGCACTTCTGTAAAAGAATCGGAAGATGTCCTTTGGGAACTTCTTTTAAAGTGCTTATTGACTTATGAATATTCCGATGCTTGTGTGGTTTTACTCCGTTGTCTAACTCACTTAGCTTGAAGAAGAGATAAAAAAGAGAGCTGTGAATCTGCTTTTATGCGGTGTCTCGCCCTCTTAGCTCGCCCGCTGGAAACCTTCCGAGGTACATTCATCTTAAACTTTTTAAGAAATATAAGAATATCAGATTCAGAAGAATTTATGAAGGTTTGGGACACAAGGCTGCCACATTTGCTGAAATACTTGGAGCAAAATTATGATTCATTTAGTGTGAAAGAATAGGAAGATTTGCTTTTTGATTTCTTAGCGGCTTAATGGAAACTTCAAAAGATGTGAAAATGGATAAAGTTCTTGTTGGATGTATCAAGGATCAACTCCCATTATATGTTAATAGACCATCCGATTTGGATGCGACGTTACGTAATGCGGAGAAAAGTTTGCTGCTGAAATGTTTGGCCGTAATTTGCTGCCAATGAACAATAAAGAGCTAATTGAGCAGGTTCTCAACATAATTTTGCAGAGTGTGAAACCCAATGACCTAAATGAGTTGCAATCTTGCTCCGAAGCAATAGGAATTTGTTCAAGATCAGATCTACAATTAGTCTTTGACAAGTTGTATAACATACGTAAAGATATTTTGTTGAAAAAGAATAGTAAGTTCTTCAATTTTGGATTTATGAAGGATCAAAAAGATGATGCAGAAATTGAGAGAATAAGATATGTTGTAAGATATGTAGATAGTAATAATATGTGTGAGATAGTGCGCATCGCCTAAAGTAATACTGGCTAACACAAACCAAATTTCGGTTGTTTTTGTAGATTTTCGCATATAATTCAGAAAATTTTTGACGGATTTTCGCGATGTTTGCTAGGGTTTGTCGGGTCCGAGTCACGGACCCGGAGAGTCCAAGGGTAAATACACGATACCCGATCTAAGACTCGACAAGTCTCGGGTTTTGAATGTTTGGCATTGTCTAGTACACCGCGTCGTAAAGAAGATCGACGATTTAGCATTACACTTGATGAATGGACGAGTATGAAAATTCGAACATATCTAAATATCAATTTGCATGAAATTGACTCTGAAGTGTATGATCTGAGTTTATTGAGAATTTTTAACTGATGTACTACTATACAATTAGACGAAAAAGTAGAACAGCACTTAAACACATTTAATATAAAATTTAAAAAACATATAGTTGATTCAACCCGCGACGGTGCAAGTGTAATGATGTGTGATGATGTGTAAATTTGGACGAGAATCTTCTAGTCTTTAAAATTTCTGTTTGAATCACACTACACACTTCTCTGTTTGTGATGTAGTATATAAAAAGAAAAATATTACCGGCTTGGAAGATGAAGATGACCGTGGTCTAGATGGTATTGATGACGATCAAGATGAAAACTATTATTCTGACTGAATTGAATTAACTAGACAATTTAGAAGGGAATTCATCCATTTTCCTTCCAGCCTCTTGTGGAATTTGGTTTTATTTACCTATTTACCATAACATTCTCCACCCTCACGTGGAAGTCACCTTGTCGCGGTGTGAGGGCTTAGTTTCGCAACATACCGTTGAACGTCACGACTGGAACAACTCCGGTCGGGGCGTTCGGCGGAGGGCGAACAACCAAGAACTTCCAAACCCTTAATCACAAGGTGTCATGCGACCCGTGCCAAAGGGACTGGTTGATGGCCAAGGGCAACCGGCCATCGCTTACGGAGCCCCTCTGATACCTGGCGACCTCAGAGGGTATCCAGCCTTACCACTATCAAGCGGGACTCTGATGTGGTGGACCTTTAGTTCCCTTGCGACGCGTGGGATTTATATGAATTCCAAAAGTAAAAATAATCCATGTGTACGGGACCTAACCGACACAGAGAACAAGGAAGTCAGCCCGGATTCCCGGGAAGACGACCTTGACCTCACACTCGTAGACATGAGCAGTCCAGCCATGTCTACAGAGGCAGAGGTAGATGTTCTTGTAGGGACAGAGGAGGACTTGCCGCCTCCTGTCACAAAACAAGAATGACCAGCAGGCGCACCAAAATAGCCCAAGTGAACATCCATCATGCCAAAGCAGCTTCAGCTGTGATGGCTAGGATGTTCACCAAGCAGCACTTAGGGCTAGCGCTGCTTCAAGAACCCTGGACCTATGGAGGTAAGATCAGAGGCCTTAGCAACAGGAAATGTAAGTTGGTATGGGACAGCCGTGAGGTCTCCCCTAGAACTTGCATTATGGTAAGAAATGGCATAAATTACTTATGTCTTTCAGAATTTTTAACGCGGGATTTAGTACCGATTCAGGCCCTCATCAAGATCGAGGGTCTCCACCGCGAAGTAGTGATCGCATCAGCATACTTCCCTGGCGATGGTAACAGCATACCACCCATTGAAGTACAAAAGCTGGTGGAACACTGTATTAGGAGAAGGCTGCCACTCATCCTGGGATGTGACGCGAACGCACACAATGAGATGTGGGGCAGCACAGACACTAATAAGAGGGGTGAGTACCTTTTAGAATACCTCATTAAAGAGAACTTAATTGTGTACAACGTTGGGAACACACCAACATTTGTCACTAAAGTCAGAAATGAGGTACTGGATAGTACGGTAGGTAGCGCTAACGTAAGTAAACTAATTAAAAAGTGGAGGGTTTCAAGTGAGCCCTCAATGTCAGATCATAGGATCATAGAGTTTGAGCTGGAAGGAGCGAGTGAGGAAAACACCTCCATTCGAAACCCCAGACAAACTGTGTGGCCTATGTTTAGTTCCCAACTAAAAGAAAACCTAGAGCAGGTGACAGTGCGGGGTAGTATCAAACACTACACCGTGCTGGAGCAGGCTGTAGGAGAAATAAATGTAGCAATCACTACGGCATTTGAATCCAGCTGCCCGGTAAAAACCGTGAAGGAGCATAAGGACGAAAAATGGTGGAACAAAAATTTGTCTACATTAAGAGCAAAAGTACGTAGGCTTTTCAACAAAGCCAAGCAATACGGAAATTGGCTAAAATACTCTGAGGTGCTTACCACCTACAACAAAGAGATCAGAAGGGCAAAAAGGGAAAACTTTAGGACCTTCTGTGAAAACATAGAATCCACGCCGGTGGCAGCTAGACTGCACAAAGCACTAGCGAAGGATAGAGTGGAAATGACAACCACTCTCAAGAAACTGGATGGGACCTTCACGGAGGATGAAGAGCAAAGAGCTCTCCTCCTACTAGAAACCCATTTTCCGGGATGTAGAGGATACAGGGAGACCGAGGGCTTGATGCAACCACGGAAACCAAGTCGGGCCGACTGGAAGAGGGCAACGTCCATCTGTACGGAAAACTGAATCAGATGGGCTATCGGCACTTTCCAGCCTTTTAAGGCCCCAGGTGTGGACGGACTAGTTCCTGCCTTCGTACAAAAGGGAGAGAGAGAACTAATGCCGTATCTTCTAAATATCTTTAGAAGTAGCTTAGCGCTCGGATATATACCGGAGCTATGGAGAAGGGCTAAGGTGGTATTTATACCGAAGGTGGCGAAGAAAGACACCACTCAACCGAAGTCATTTAGACCCATTAGTCTAACATCTTTTATGTTAAAGCCAATGGAGAAGGTAAGTAATGGAAGTAATGGAAAAGATAATTACCTTAGGACTATAGTGCTGGTAGGTACACCACTACACAGGAGTCAGCATGCTTACAGAGCAGGGAAATCCACAGAAACTGCCCTGTATCAGCTGACAAAAGAAATAGAAGCAGCACTAGAGACAAAGGAAGTAGCGATATGTGCCTTCTTGGATATAGAGGGAGCTTTTGACAACACCTCACACGAGGCTGTCATGGCGGCCCTTTATAGAAGGAATATCGACAGCACTATCTCAAAGTGGATGGGAGAAATGCTGAGAACTAGAACGGCGGAGACACAAGTGGGAAAAGACACCATTAAGATCTCCACAACTCGAGGGTGCCCACAGGGAGGTGTACTATCACCGCTAATGTGGAGCCTGGTAGTTGATGAACTACTGGTTAGGCTAAACGACCTAGACATCAAATGTCAAGGTTACGCCGATGACATAGTCATAATGGCTAGAGGGAAATTTGAGGGAACACTGTGAAATTGTTCAGAGAGGCCTCAATGTAACTAGTAGATAGTGTCAAACAGTGGGACTGAAACTCAACCCGAGCAAAACCACAGTGATACCATTTACTAGAAGGAGAAAACTAAACTGCCTACATCCCATACTCATAGATGGGAAGGCAGTAGAATACCAACAGGAGATAAGGTATCTGGGTATCACACTAGATAGCAAACTCCTATGGAATAGACACGCTGAGGCAGTGGTAGGTAAAGCCAAACGCGCCCTAATGGTGTGCATAAATCTGGCAGGAAAAACGTGGGGTTCTAACCCCACTATCCTGCGATGGATGTACACCATGATAGTGAGACCTGCAATCACTTATGGGGCAGTTGCGTAGGGAAGTAGAATCAAGCTGGCCTCTATGAGGAAACAGCTTGAGAAGATTCAAAGACTGGCGTGTGTCTGCATCACGGGGGCGATGGGGTCGTGTCCGACAGCAGCATGGAGCTGCTGCTGGATCTGACTCCGCTGCACCTTGTGGTGGAGAGCGCCGCCAGATCGGCGATCGTAAGATTCAGCAAGGAAGGAATGGGCAGAGGTAAAATAATCGGGAGCAGAGACCGAAACAGCCTCGCTGCCAAGATCCCCTGGCTGGAAGTACCAAAAGACGAAATGGTATGCAAATACCACTTCGAGAAAAACTACACAGCAATGTGTAGTAGTAAAGCCGATTGGAGCGACGAATCCTCAGCATACCACATAGAGCAAAATGCCATCAAGTGGTATACAGATGGTTCGAAGACAAAGGAAGGCACTGGTGCAGGAGTGTTTGGACCTCGTACCAGATACTTCGAATCCATGGGAACATCCCCAAGTATCTTCCAAGCAGAGGTACACGCAATCGAAAGATGTGCACAGTTTAACCTCGACAGGAATTACCGCAAAAAACGAATTGCTATCCTGTCAGATAGCCAAGCAGCCATCAAGGCCATTAGCTCATACACCATCAGATCCAAACTGGTATGGGACTGTGTGGGGAAGCTGAACAAGCTTGGCAGGGATAATAAAGTAACGCTATACTGGGTACCAGGACACACTGGTATAGACGGAAACGAAGAAGCCGATCACCTAGCAAACAAGGGATCCAGTAGCCGCTTTATAGGTCCGGAACCCTTTTGCGGTATGAGCGTGAACACCATCCGCAAAAGTTTAGATGAAGAAATAAGAGGAAAATGGATGAAAACCTGGAAAGAACTTCCAGGGCTAAGGCAATCCAAAGTGATGCTGGGATCTTTTAACCAGAAGAGAACGGGAGCTTGCCTGAAACTAAGCAGGAACAAGCTCAGAATTCTGACAGGAGCCCTGACCGGACACTGCAGACTTAGGAAACATCTCAAGGCCCTAGGCCTAGAGGAGGATGATGGATGCAGATTCTGTGGCTCAGCAGAGGAAACCCCCATACATCTGTTCAAAGACTGCGGAGCATTACTCCGCAAGAGACAGATGTACCTTGGGGCTCACTGCTTGAACCCAGAGGAGCTGCAGGCCTTGAATCCCACCCAGATCCTGAGATTCCTAAAGGAATCAGGATTAGAGGAGGCGCTCTAAAGTACACCAACACTTGGAGGAGGAGGGTGGGGTACAATAGATCTATAAAGGTCGCAGTACAAGTCGTCACCACCATATCTACAATCTAACATTCTCCAAATCCCTTTTTTATCTAAGTCCCACTTAACTTAATCGACAAGTTTGTACAGTATCGCTTGCATTAATATATGCGTGAACATGAAAAATCCTTTCGTGTTTTTGTTTAAATTGGGAGACAGATTAGACCCGGACCCGAAAAATTGAACTCGGACTCCACTCGGACTTGCCGAGTCTAAAAAGACCGTGTATTCCCAAACCCTAGATATTTGCATCACCATATTTTTGAAACTTGACTGAAGAGACTATTGTATCTCATGTAGATAGTAATAATATTTGCGAGTTAGTGCGCGTCGCTGAAATTAATACTGGCTAACACAAACAAAATTTCGGTTGTTTTTGTAGATTTTCGCGTATAATTCAGAATATATACGGCGGATTTTCGCGAAATTTGCAGCAAAATATTCTTGAAACTTCACCGAAGAGAAAGATAAATCGCACGTAGGTAGTTAACTACGTGCGAGTTACACACAAAAAAATGTTACCTTCAACAATCGTGTCTTTGTTTAGTTTCTTTCCATAATCCTTTCCGTATTTCCTCAGCTTTCCATTGGTGACCTTGTACACTTGGAAGCCGGGCACGCAGAAGCCCAAATCCCGTTTGGTCTCCTTATACTTCTCCTAAACAACAGATTACCACAGTTCAAAAGTTCTCCAAGTAATTAATTGAGTAAAAAGTAATTTCACAGGTCAAATTAAAAAACGTTTAATTTATGTTCGAGGTTAAAGAAGAAATTTGATTAGCTCCATTTTGACCATCATTTACCGTATTTTGACCTTTATGACGCCAAATGGAAATTACTGAATATAATGTAAACAAAATATGCAAGAAAGATAATGTTCGTGTTAAAAGATATGATTTTTAGGCTCGATTTTGATCATCAGTAATCGTCGCAAATCCTTGTCTTCGTTAGACCTTCCTCAAAAAAATAATTTAAATGCATTTAATATCGATTAATAACATATTACAAATTCAACCCGCGGTTTTTACTTTGTGAAATGCGAAATTACTTTTAAAAACCATTAACTTACGTCTTCTCTGACGATTTTATCGAAAGTAGCGCAAGGATCCCACGTCCTTTTGCCAATCTTTATGTCCATAATGCAAGGCTCCATGAAGCCCTTGGTCAAATCTTCTAAGACTAGACAGTCTACGTCGTCTCCGTTGATGCTGACTATCTCCTTGCCGAAATATTGTGGCACGAACTTCTTCAGTTCCTTCAAGGATGAATTGCAAGAGACTCCCAGCTCTTCGTAGAAACAAGATTCGCGATCGCCACAAACTCCTTTTCGCACGGGCTTCAACACAGTTCCCTTAAACTTCATCATCCCTACAACAACAAAATAATTGATCAAAGTGGAAAACGATTAGTTTAATAACTATATTAGTAATACTTATGTGCTGAATGTCTAAAGCTAAAGGGAGAAACAATTAATATATTAAGATAGTTATGCTTGTACAGTTATGTGTTGAATATTTCTAAATTGAGGCTAAAAGTAAAAATAGTTTTGTTAGTTAACCAAAGTCTAAATTGACTTAACTGGAAGATAAACTAAATAAATCGGTTGTGTTTGTTCTTGAATGTTGTTGGGTTCGTGTGGCGAGGGGAACGTGAAATTTGCGAGAATGAGTAAGTTTCGTAATTGCGACTCGCCTTGAGATTCGATATTAGTAACAGAAACAAGATATAAAGTTACTATAAATTATCAATTATGTACGCTATATAGTAATCTAGACGTCGAAGTTGATTTTTTTTATTATTATTTTATTACAAACAATGTTGATTCTTCAACGAAAATTATTTGCGAATTTACAAAATCAATATTATTTGCTCATGTGATAATACAAATTGTCGGAAATTTTCAAACCCTGCATTTACAAATTCTAACGTTAATATTTGTTCGCTGTGAATATACTTCTGAGGAATTGTTTGTCACGACGTGGAGTGAATATCGGAATTCAGCCTTAACACGAATTTTTGTAAAGCATTGTTCTATCTGGGTTCAACGAAATGTTACTCAAATTTAGATAAAACAAAATTGTGCGATAAATAACCAGATTGCAATCGCGAACATGATAAAACCATTAAACGCTGTATCTGTTTGGTTATTAGTAATCGATAAATTATGAGACCATAAATTATCGCGGCTTTAAGTTGTTTCTACGCAAAATAAGATTATTTACTTTAATCTACTCACCAAGTTTAATTTAAAGAAACAAGTCTAATCCGTCTAAGTTTATTAATTAAACCACGGGTGTCCAAATCAGTCGATTTATTAAATTTCGAATCTCACCCGTGTATTTGCCGTCGTTCATGTGTCCGCCGACTTGGTTCTCCAGCACGCTCAGTTCACCGAACCGCGTCGCATTCTCTGTCGACTTGTCTTCGTTGCGGTAGTTCGGCTCGCACAAGTCGAACATGTTGTTGTCGTGTCCGATGTGCAACTGGCTCGGCTGCAACCTGTCTATTTCGCTCTTTCCCATGGCTCGGTTTCACCTCGCGAAAACTTAACAATCACTTTCGCACACTTCTCACCTAAACCTAAAAAATAATAAACATTTGTTTTAAGCTAATTACAAAAACTATATAGACAAGACAAGTTAGATATATACAAACAAGGTTGGACATACCAGATTGGACAAATAAGATTGGACAGACAAGATTGGACAAACAATATTGGACAAACAAGATTGAACCGACAAGATTGGACCGACAAGATTGGACAGAAAAGATAGGACAGACAAGATTCGACAGACAAGTCTATACAGAGAAGACTCTTATTTGTTGGGGACGTAGTAAGCACCTCATGGTTAACTTAACAAGACGACCCTCTGAAATATCACAAGCAACTTGGGACCGCTTTTCGCATTACTTTCAAGATGTTGCTTCATGGTTTCACCCTTATATCCTCTTTCCACCTGCAGTGATTAAGGGTTCAGGTACTAACATCTTTCATCCTTTCGGCTTTTTCCCGTTTCCGCTCGTCTAACATTTTTATTGTCATGATGTCTTGTATCATGATGTATTGTCATAAGACTATGTCACCGAGACAAAAACACCTCCGGTAAACATGCAAAGAGATTGACAAACACGAACGAAACACGCGATAAATTCCAAAGTATCAAAGAAATCACGAGAGAGTTCAAACCAAGAACGTGGAAAAACTTTCAAGATGTTGCTGCATAGTGTCGCCCTTATATCCCCTTTACACTTGCAGTGATTAAGATTTCAGGTACTAACATATTTAATCCTTTCGGCTTTTTTCCTTTTCCGCTCGTCTAGCATTTTTATTGTCATGATGTCTTGTATCATGAGGTATTGACATGATGTCATGAAGACTATGTCGCCGAGACAAAAACGAGCACCTCAGGGAAACATGCAAAGAGATTGGCAAACACGAACGAAACAACACGCGATATATTCCAAAGGATTAAAGAAATCACGAGAGAGTTCAAACCAAGAACGTGGAAAATATAAAACAAGAATGGAAAAGTCATAACCAACATCGACGATGTAGTAAAGGTATGGCGACAGTACTGAGAAGACCTCTACGCGGATGAAAGTCATCGTCAGGGAACAGTTCATCTCCCACCCATCACACAAGTAGAACAGGAACCTGACGTCTTAAAAAGTGAAGTTGCGCAAGCCATCAACAAGCCAAGAACAACAAAAGTACAGGGGAAGATGATATCAATGGAGAAATGCTAAAACAGCTGTCCCCAAAAGACATCCACCTCTTGTGGGCAAGCTGCAACAAGGTATGGCACTCAGGCCAACTGACTGGAATACATCAATCTTCATTCCACTGCACAAGAAGGGATCAAGCCAGAAATGAAGTAATTACAGTACTATCGTATAGATACTCCCACCCAAGTAAGGTCATGCTCAGAATTCTGCTACGACTCAGAAGCTTCTTAGACCGACAAATTCCAAAGGAACAAGCTGGATTCGTGGCTGGTAAAGGTACTCGATAGCAGATCATGAATGTACGGCAAATTAATGAAAAAGCCAGAGAATTTGCAAAGCCCACATATCTATGCTTCCTCAAATACGACTACAGCAAAGCGATTGAGTGTGTAAACTGGCACCAATTATGGAATGCCCTCTTAGACATGGGAACCTCTCCCCACCTTGCCGTTCTGCTAAAAACTTTATATGATAACATCAAAGGAATGATCAAGATCGAGGGAAGAAACTCAAGACCCTTTAGGATAGGACGAGGATTTCGGCAAGAATGCGTCCTGTCGCCCTTACTATTCAACATATTCGGTGAGTTTATACAAAGAGGAGCTCTGGAGAACTGGGAAGGCGGAATAGTCGTTGACGGTAGGAAAATATACAACTTACGGTTCGCCGACGATACAACAATCATCGCACAAAACGAATTAGAAATGACCGAACTTCTCGAAAGAGTCGAGAGAGAAAGCTCAAAATTCTGACTTAAGCTAAATCGCCAAAAAAACAAAGCTAATGGTAGTAGATCGTGGCAACAGGACACGGAATCCACCCAATATAATGAACGTAGAAAACGTCGACAACATAATTTATCTCGACTCGTGCATAAATAGTGACGGCAATACGTCCACAGAAATTAGAAGACGCATAACTCTTGCCAAAACAGCCATGAGGAAACTAACCAAAGATGACCACGTCACGAAAGAAACAAAACGAAGGTTCGCCAACACACTGGTGTTTCCAATTGCACTATACGGCGCCGAGGCATGGACTCTGATAGTAGTAGATCGGCAGAAAATAGACGCTTGAGATGTTGACGTGGAGAAGGCTACTGAAGATCCCTTGAAAAGCACATAGAACTAATGTATATATACTAAAAGAACTCGACATTGACACAAGATTATCAACCGTTATCAATCGACGAATACTTAAATATTTTGGACACGTCAATCGTGGAAAGGGGGAAAATCTCGAAAAACTGTTCATCCAAGGGATAATTGAAGGTACGTGACGTCGGGGACGCTCTCCAAAACGCTGGATCGACCAGGTGCAAGAGATCACCGGGACATCACTACAAGAACACATAAGAACGGCGGCAGACAGGAGTAAATGGAGGAATATCACTATCTCCGTTATAACATAATAAAACGCCAGCATGGGATCACGACACTTCAGCCATGAAGTAAACGACCAAGAGAGAGAGTCTTGATTCATCCTTGATGTATCTGCCCGTAAGTCCTCCGACGAGATCATTTGTTCAACCACCGATGATTGTGTCTAGTGTTTGTCTGGTCTTAATTTTCCACTTATCCCTTTCGGGTTGATTACCTCACATTCAAAAACGGTATTCGCCGCGCTGTCTGTGAGTCCACAGTAAACACAAAGGTAATCTGTGGCCCTACAGATGCTATAAAGTTCCTGACACAGCCATGTCTGCTTAAAACTTGGGTGACATAAAAATTGTGTTTTCTTGTTGCCCAACGCTCCACATCAGGGATTAGGATTCTGGTCCAGTAGCGAGGTTCGAGGAAGCGATCGAGGAGGAGACTATACCAGAAGAGGCAGGTTTCAGACCAGGCAAATCGTGTTGCGGGCAAACCCTCAATCTCAGTCAATATATCGAAGATGGGTTTGAGCGGAAGTTGATAACGGAAGTCGCTTTCATAGATCTATCTGCTGCCTATGATACCGTGAACCATCAGAGGCTGATATCAAAATTCTATGACATCACCAAGGACTTTCGCCTGACTAAGTAGGTAGAATGCTTCCTACAAAATCGACGGTTTTTTGGAACACTACAGTCCAGGAATCGTCGGTGGAGGACTCAGAAAAACGTCCTATCCCAGGGCAGCGTCCTGGCGCCAATCCTCTATAATCCTCTAACAAATGGAGAGACAAAGCGTTTCATATATGCCGATGATACGGCTATAACAGGAATATGCCGTTTTGTCGACCTGTGTACCATCGCCGTTTGATTTGCCATTGTAGACTTCTATCAAAAGTTCTATGGTTGGTATGCCGGCTAACACTAGGGCGACATCCCAAGAGACAGTCCGGTAAGCACTGCATACTCTTAGCGCCATTTTCCTATGAACGGTTACCAGCTTTTGTCTAATCACCTGTTTTCTCAAGGCATTTGCCCAAATCGGGGCTGTAGAGCATTGTGGAGTGAACCACCGAGCAAAGAAGTTCTCGCTTACTACTGCGAGGTCCTCCTACGTTGGGAATTAGTTTATCTAACGCTGCTGCAGCTTACAGTGCTTTGGCTGCTGCTGCCGCGATTCCTTTGGGATTATTTTTTCTTCTTTTATTTTAAATGTGATGGGTTTCGTTTTTCTTAGTCCAGTTAGCAATACTTCTCCTGTCTTTTCTGGTGCCAGCTTCAGTTTTTCGAGTTCCATCCATTTGTCCACCTGTTCAATGGCCCTGTTTCCTCTCGACATAGTTTCCATTTCATTCTTCCCCGACACTACAAGTGCCAAGTTATGAGCGAAGTCCACACCCTACTGGAGGGTGTGGACTTCGCTTTAGTCTGAGGACTCCGTCGCAAAGGACATTCCATAGTGTCGGTCCCAAAATAGAGCCCTGTGGCACCCCACAATTTTTCTGGTGCCAGCTTCAGTTTTTCGAGTTCCATCCATTTGTGCACCTGTTCAATGGCCCTGTTTGCTCTCGACATAGTTTCCATTTTCTTCTTCCCCGACACTGCCAAGTGCCAAGTTATCAGCGAAGTCCACACCCTACTGGAGGGTGTGGACTTGGATTTAGTCTGAGGACACCGTAACAAAGGACATTCCATAGTGTCGGTCCCAAAATAGAGCCATATGTCATCCCACAGTTTTTCTGGTGCCAGCTTCAGTTTTTCGAGTTCTATCCATTTGTGCACCGGGCCTTTGACCTGTTTGCTCTCGACATAGTTTCCATTTCCTTCTTCCCCGACACTACAAGTGCCAAGTTATCAGCGAAGTCCACACCCTACTGGAGGGTGTGGACTTCGCTTTAGTCTGAGGACTCCGTCGCAAAGGACATTCCATAGTGTCGGTCCGAAAATAGAGCCCTGTGACACCCCACAATTTTTCTGGTGCCAGCTTCAGTTTCCATTTCCGTCTTCCCCGACACTACAAGTGCCAAGTCATCAGGCCAATATCCCACAGCCCACATCCTCCAGTAGCTTTAGTCTGAGGACTTCGCCGTAAAGGACATTCCGTAGTGTCGGTCTTAAAACAGAGCCCTGTGGCACCCCACTACACATCACGATGCACTAATTTACTGTTTTCTTGGAGGGCAACTTTTCTATACGTAAATAACTTCGACTAGAGAGATTAGAGAAACTAGACAGACCGGAGGTAGTGAGAGATGTGGATAAAACGTCAATGGGAGGCTAATACCTGGTGATTATGTGGGCCGATTGTGTTGGCTTTTCTAATCTTGGAGTTGAGATATTTTGAGGAAAATCCCTGGTGAAAATGAAATGTCGTCGAGGGGTCTGAGCGATGAACGAAGTGTCGACAAAGTTTCGGTAATGCATCAACGAAGTGTCAGGAAAGCGTCTTTGTAAATTGAACCGTGAGCTTCGTTCAGGTTTTTTATAGTAAAGTGTCGGGAAGTGTTGACATTTGTGCCGCCGCTTCAACGATACTTCATCCGACACTTCATTTTCACCAGGGATTTATCTTGGAATTTCCAGTAGATTTAGTTCGTTTTTTAATCTGATACAGATTGGTAGAAGCAGTTGAATTCTCCAGTTATTGAACTTTTGAGATTTAGAATCCATCAAGCTTGCTACCTTTTGAAAAGTAGGCCTTTCAAGTTTTCAGACTAGGTTGTTTCAAAAGTTTTCTCCGTTTTAATGTCATGTGTTTTCGTAGCTCCATATCTCAATAAATATTTATTCTACTGTGTCGTGGTATATACTGATCGATAGAATTTTGTACTCATGTTGTACTTCATTTTTTCCAAATTTTAATGTTTTGCCTCTTTTCAGCGTATTACTATATGATGTCGTCAAACGATTTTCGGCCAATTGTTCTTTACGAATTTAAGTTGAACCAAAGCGCTGCCGAAATATTACGAAAAATTGACCAGGCATTTGGCAATGATAGTGTTAATGAACACACTCGTCGACGTGGGTTTGCGAAATTACGTTCCCAAGATTTTTGCCTCGAAGATGAGCCCCGAAGTAGTCGACCTACGTAATCCAGGACGAGGATTTGAGGACCTTGGTGGAGACTGACCCATCACAAACGGTGCGTGGGATGTCGGAAGAACTGGGCGTCAGCTCCCATGCGGTTTTTGATGGTTTAAAACATATTAGAATGGTCAAAAAGCTCGAAAAGTGGGTGCCCCTCGATTTTAATGACCGACAGAAATTGTCACGTTTCAAGGTTTGTTCTTTCTAAAACGATCCTTTTGGCTCGGATCGTCACGTGTGATGAAAAGTGGATCCTCTACGACAACAGGAGACGTTCAGGACAGTGGTTGGAGACCGATGAGCCACCCAGGCACTTCCCAAAAGCGAAAACCCACCAAAAAAAGACCATGGTTACTGTATGATGGTCAGCGGTTGGTGTAATACATTATAACTTTCTGCAACCGGACCAAATCATCCCAGCAGCCGGCACTGGTCAACAGAAGAAATCTGATTCTGCTCCACGACAACGCCCGTCCGCACATTTCAGAAATCACCGACCCAAAATTAAACGAATTGAGCGTCGAAGTTCTGCCTTAGCTACCATACTCCCCAGACCACTCGCCAACCGCCTACCATGTTTTCAAGCACTCCGATAACTTTCTCACCGGTAATTCGAAATCGCAAAAGTTCGATAACTGGAGAATTTGTGCTCACACGTTCAACTATAGTATATCGTAACTATAGTATATCAACTATCTTTGACAGGCTGACTTGTCTGTCTAATGTATTGTTAGTTGTAGCCATGCATTGTTTGTCAAATAACTAAGTTAAACAAGTCTAGAATAACTTGATCTTGGCTGTGTGATCGCTATTTCCCTGTATCTAATTTCGTACGAGTAATCTTGCCTATGTAACTGGGTCTAATTTGGTCCGTCTAGTGTAGCCTTCGGATCTAAATATCTGCAAGGACAAAGAAGAAATTCGAAATTGCTTCTTGTAAGCGACATGGCGTTTAGCTGCTTCGCCATTCCATTTCTGCAATTTACACACGTGTATTTAGACTTTTGCAGAGATTTCGTGCCGAAACTGTGCGGTTTTTGTGCGGGATTTACGAGCCGCATTCGAACGATTGACGATACTATTTTTAATTGATGAGTCTCGAACGGGCTCTTAAATATAGACTTTCTCATCCGCCGACTGACTCACTGGAAACATCTACACAACCTAATTATAATTTAACTAAATTCATCACACTATTAACATTTCTAATTACACATAATATACTTGTTTCGTTTACTTTTGTCTGCCATGATGTGTCTCGTCTAGTCTTGTGTGTCTAATCTTATCTGTCTAGTCTTGTCTGTTTTGTCAGTAAACTCTTGTCTGTCAATCTTGTATGTCTAGTCTTGTCTGCCTAGTCTTGTCTATCAAGTCTTGTCTGTTAAGTCTTATCTGTCAAGTGTTGTATGTGTAATCTTGTCTGTCTGGTGTTATCTGTCTAATCTTGTCTGTCTATACTTAATAAACGACGTGTAAATTACAGTTTACCGGCTCGCCACAGCCGGGCTCGGCGGAGCCGAGTTCGGCTGTGGCTAGCCGGTAGACTGTAATTTACACGTCGTTTATAAACTACCTGCCACCAATTACCTCGCCCCAAGCTTGAAAAATGTTTAAGTCTAGTCCATCTAGCCTTGTTTGTCTAGTCTAGTCTGTCTATTCTTGTCTGTCTAATGTTATCTGTCTAGTCTTGTCTCTCTTGTCTGTCAAGTCTTGTCTGTTAAGTCTTTTCTGTCAAGTCTTGTCTGCCTAGTCTTGTCTGTCTAGTCATGTCTGTCTAGTCTAGTAAGTCTAGTCTTGGCTGTCCAGTCTTGTGTGTCTAGTTTTGTCTGTCAAATCTTGACTGTCTGGTAATGTCTATCTAGTCTTGTCTGTCTAACGTTATCTGTCTAGTCTTGTCTGTCTAGTCTTGTCTGTTAACTCTTATCTGTCAAATCTCGTCTAAGTAGTCTAGTCATGTCTGTATAGTCTAGTATGTCTAGTCTGTCCAATCTTGTCTGTCTAGTCTTGTCTGCCAAGTCTTGTCTGTCAAGGCTTGTCTGTCAAGTCTTACATGTTAGGTCTTGTCTGTCAAGTCTTGTCTATCTAGTCTTGTCTTATCTGTCTAGTCTTGTCTATTTAGTCTTGTCTGTCTAATCGTATCTCTCTAGTCCTGTCTGTCTAGTCTTGTCTGTATAGTCTTATCTATGTAGTCTTGTCTGTCTGGTCTTGTCACACAAAATATCACAGCAAATCTGAATAGAAACCAATAACAAAAACAAACATTTAACAAACAAATTTCCACATTTAACAATAAACTCAAACAATAATTAACAATCTGCTAATTATGTTAAACATTAGAGCAAGTATCTGATTGATGTACGCTGTGTACGAACTGGCAGAGATTCACCTTACCTTATGCAAACACGGAGCTAGTCGTCGGTCTCACAAAAGGATTTCAATTCATTAGCTTATAACCTCTACACACGCTCCACGCCGAGACTATCACACACACACCTCACTGCAAATGAGTCTTTTTTATGAATGAATTCCAGGACGAACGCGTGCGCACTTAATACTAGCTAGTCAACGCGCACACACACCAAGTAAGCACAGCTGCTACAAACAATAAAACTTAGTTTTTGGCAGAAAATCTTTAATAGGCTGGATCTACTGGATTAGACTAATCGATAGATGTTAACTATGAATTGACAAGATTTGACTGATAAGTCTAAATAGACAAGACTAGACATACAAGAATAGACAGACAAGATTAGACCGACAAGACTAGACAGACAAAACTAGACAGACAAGACTACACAGACATAACTAGAGAGACAAGAATAGACAAACAAGACTAGACAGACTAGACTCGACAAAT